>JAODKL010000051.1:5761395-5796904 GCA_026780765.1 Petrocephalus schoutedeni
TATAATTTATTTATTTATTTATGGGGCATTAAGACTTATTTTGGTGCAGAATTTGCTGAAAGAATTCACGCAAACACTGGGCAAGGAGAATTCATCTAGATCAAGAAGACTTTATAGGTGTGGTGGAATATCGTTGCTGTACGCATTGGTGGACTTTGACCGTCTGCGTACATTGACAAATATGGAAACATGGCTTGTAATGGAATATAGAGGAGTGTAGTACATGCTGGACTAGTTTCGTGACTTGGTGTTGCGTAATATCATGCAGCGACGTTGCGTTCAGGACCCCTCTAGCGGGCTCTCTGCTTCCTCGAGGTGCTCTCAATGGGTTGGCGGAACCGGCGCGTGGCTTCCACCTCCATGAACCGGGAGTCGTCGCGGTCCCACGCGGTCTTCACCATGACGCTGGAATCCAAGGAGACTGTGAATGAGGTGGTGAACATCCGCACGTCCCAGCTGAACCTGGTGGACCTGGCTGGCTCAGAGAGGCAGAAGGACACTCACACAGAGGGCTCCCGGTTAAAAGTGAGCTCAATTTCGTTACCTGGCCTACAACATACTTTGGACTCCTTATAACAAAAGGGTCCTCTGTTTTGGCACCGTTGGCGAATGGATGACTTTGGACACCTCGCTGGTAATGTGTCCCTCCCCTCTCTTTGTGTACAGGAAGCCAGCAGTATTAATCGCTCACTGATGTGCCTGGGTCAGGTGATCATGGCCCTGGTGGATGTATCCAACGGCAAAAGTCGGCACATCTGTTACAGGGATTCTAAGCTCACTTTCCTGCTTCGGGTGAGAAGGCAGGGGGCTTGTGGTGATGGTCAGGGGGGCCTTTTTTTACATGAATTGCTGCTTAAATGCAATTAATGATCTTAGTAGTGAAGTACTGCAATAGTGAAAGAAGTACCGACCCACCCTCCCATCAAAGGTCTTTTTCTCTCCGATGCCTATTGTCTTTGTTTGCACAGACATGGAGAATGGTAGAATACCCAGGCATATAGCCTAATGTGTGTGCTGACAGCTTGATAGACAAAAATAACTGAGACACAAACCTCCTGTGGACACACGTCACCCTCTGTCCTCGTTCTGTCTGGCAGGACTCGTTGGGGGGTAATGCCAGGACATACATTATCGCCAACGTGCATCCTGGTTCCAAGTGCTTTGGGGAGACGTTGTCCACCCTTCATTTTGCCCAGAGAGCCAAGCTCATCAAAAACAAGGTGGGTGTCGGGCCCAGCAGGCCTCGGTCCTGACTAGTACTGTTTTGTGACTGATGTGGCACCTGTCCCTGTGTCACATAGGCCATGATCAATGAGGACACACAGGGCAACGTGAAGCAGCTACAGGCCGAGCTAAAGAAGCTGAAGGAACAGCTGGCCCAGGCCCTAGCGGCTGGGGTCAGGATGGGGGATAGCGGGACAGATTCTGCCCCCGGAGGGCCCCAGTCTCCAGCCGGTAGGAGCTGCTCCTCTCTGGCCCAATGCATTCCCAACTTCACAGCATGCTGCCCAGAATGGTTACAGAACCTCAAGTCTGGGGTGCTGTTATGCCGCTAAAGGTCCATGATAATTTATTGATGCAAAAGTACCTGACCAATTAAAACGCAACGCGAACGGGTTTTGGTTTAGTGTGCAAATGGTTTGATTCCGCTCCGTCTCGCCCCAGCGCTGCCGGGTGAGAGCGGCCCGCTGGAAGCTTACCGGAGGCGGTTCACAGAGGCCATGCTGCTCTGGAGGAGGACCGAGGATGAAAAGAAGGTACCTGTGGTCGCTGAGCAGAGACTGATGCGGGTGATGGCGGTACACCAGTGGCCCGACAGGATTGTCATTAACTAAGCGTGGCACTGTCCATCATTATTGACATTACTGAGCACTTCTGGTTATGGTTTTGTGGGTTAATGGTTACTGGGGTCTGAATATAGCTGGGGTTGGGAAGGCACGATGGTAATAGCTTTAGGATTGTGAATATCGCTGTATATAGGTACTCATATACAACTGTATGATGGTAGCATGAGGCTTCTGTAGTGTGATGTGTTTGATTTGTACGTTTTGGGGGGTTGCTAACATTTTGTCCTTCATTCAGTCTCTGCTTCAGAAGCTTGCCCAGATGGAGGAGGCCTGGGCCCAGAAGGAGAAATTCATCCACTCCAACCGCATGATCCTGAAGTTCCGGGAGGACCACATCTCACGTCTGGATAAGCAGTTGAAGGGAGGCCAGAGCAGGCCTGCCGACGAGGAGACCCAAAGCCTGGTGGATCAGCTTCAGCAGGAGATTAAGATACTCAGGGATCAGGTACGGGGCTTTGTGTCCAAGACCTGCTCATTGTGGCACGGTGGTATGGTCCGTGCCATAGTCATCTCGACTGGTTCCTCAGGTGGAGCGTCATCCTCGCATGACCCGGTACGCAGCGGAGAATTTCAGCCTCAGGGAGGAGAACCGACAGCTTCGGACCCTGGAGTCGGTCCGGGAGGCTGCGGCCGCTAACACTCAGACCGTGAGCGAGCTGGAGGAGCTGTTGCAGAGCTCTCTCGAGGCAGAGCGAACCCCTGGAGGTGAAGAAGCTGCGTCTTTGAGTGGCTACATTAATGATCTGCATAGTCATTCTGGGTCTTAGGTCTTTGGTTTGGTTGGGTTGGGTTGTCTGGAAAGCCTCTGATCACAGCCCTGTCCTGTTCTTCAGCCCCACCAAGCCACTCTGCCCCAGTGACCATGGACAGCATCTCCGCAGCTTCTGTGGAGCGACTGAAGTCCCAGCTGATTCAGAAGCAGGCAGAGCTGACCGCCACTGTCCAGGCTCTGGAGGAGTACAAGGAGGTCACCAAGTAGGGGCATTTGCATTGATTACATTAAAACCTTTTGTCTGATTTCTCACCCACCACAGGAAGTAGGTTGTGCAGAAGAATATGCTGTAAATGTGCAGCTTTTGCTGCACGTTGTCGGATGTGCTGCCCAGTGACTTCATGTCATCTCTGTTCCCATTTTCAGAAAGCAGCTGTCAGAGCTGGAGTCTGAGACGAGGTACCTGGAGAAATCCAACATGCACCTGGAGAACATCCTCGAGGCCACGAAGGCCCACAAAAACCTGGAGGTTTCCCAGCTGAACAAGCTGCATGTGGAGACCATTAAGGTGACACTTGGGAACGTGGTCCCTGACGGGGTCAAGGGCGGGTCGTGCACACGGAACGCCTAACTGGCCCGACACTTACGGGCTAAAGTGGCATTTCCTGTTCCTGGTGCAGATCCTGAGCACACCCACCAAGGCCTACAACCTGCGCTCCCGCCTGGTGCCCCTGTCCAGCCCCGAGCACTGTAACGGCAACGAAGAGGTGGAGGACATCCGCAGTGAGCCGCCACCCCCGGACATGAACGAGGTCGCCTGTGAGACCCTGGCAGAGGAGCTGCGACTGGCCCAGGTAACCCTGTTACTAGAAAGTGGTGTCAGGGTGGGGGGGGTGATAACAGGGGTCTTCCTTTGACGACGGGCTTTTGCAGGAGCAAGCCGGCTCCTTCCAGAGCCAGGTGGATGAGGAGCAGGCGAAGGGCAGGAAGCTGGAGCAACAGATCGCAAAGCTGGAGGAGCTGGTGTCCAGGATGACAGAGGACCAGCGTAGCAAAGACGAGGTGGGGGGGGGGGGGGGTGACGCCTTGGTGTTTATTTATAAGCAGCTCTGGCTCTCTTTAACACTCGCCTCTTTCGCTCTGCTGACTCCATCCTGAATGTCATCCACCCTTCCTCCCTCGATGCCCTGCAGCTGTTCTCCTCTGAGCGGGGCGTCTGGAGTCAGGAGCAGCAGACTCTTCGGGAGCGCGTCGCTAGCCTGGAGACGGCCCTGCAAGAGGAGCGGAGCAGGGCGGGCGGTGAGCCGGCCGGTCGGAGGAAGCCCCCCTCCCTGCTGAGGCTCCCTGTGCCGGTGCCTCAGCCCCCAGGTGCCCGGCATCGGATGGAGGCCCCGACGGGATGCTGACGGCCTCGCTGCTCTCGCCTCCCGCAGTGCTGAAGAGCGAGGTGCACGACCTGCGGGTGGTGCTGCAGTCGGCGGACAGGGAGCTGGAGCTGGCCAAAGGGGAGCTGGAACAGAAGCGCGGCGAGCAGGACCAGGAGCTGGAGCGGCTCTCTAGCGTCCTCATCAGCACGCAGCTGCAGCTGGATAATCTCAGGTATCCGCGGGGTACCCCGCCCACTCGCGCGGCCCAAGCCGGACGGCGTTGCCCGTCACGTGACCCTCATCGCCACTGTATGCAGGCTGGAATCGGAGCAGGTGCTGGAGGAGCGGCGCCACCTGCAGGACACCCTGGACACACTGCAGGCGGAGATGAAGTTTGAGGCTGACCAGTACAGACAGCAGCTGGAGGAGAAGGCCGCGGAGACTGCCTGCCAGCAGGCACAGCTCACGGTGGGGAGGGGCCGCAGGAAGGGCATTTGGGGGGGGGGGGTAGCCGCAGGCTGCACGACGGCAGGCAGCTTACCTAAGGCTTAGCCTCGGCCACTCGGGCTTCCGTGGGAGAGTGGGTCATGTCACGTATGGATTGCGGTTTATGAATAGGAATATGGTGAGGCATAAGTGGAGGGGGGAAGGATTTATGGATCTTGGGGCTCATTTTTGAGCACCTAGTACCTTGTCACTGTCTGGACCAGCCTAAGCAGATCGACCTCGCTCAGGACGATGGCAACGGGCTCTGTGGTTTCGCTTCAGGCTCTGGCAGAAGCCCTGCAGTCTGAGAGGGAGCGCACAGGCACACTGACGGCCCAGCTCAGAGAAGACAAGGAGAGCACCTCCAAGTGAGTCCCGTCTCGGAATCGCTGGGCCGCAGTACTTAACACATACCGATGATACTGAGGTGTCCTCTGGGTTTTAAGCAGTGATGGCTGCTGACCGCCAGTTGGTACCTCTGAAGGTAAAATTAGGTGTAGGAAAATGTACCCTTTTAAGGTACAGAAATAGACTCTAAGGAGCATCTTTGTGCCATTGGGGACACGTTAGTGTTATTGGAACATTGGAGAACAGAACTACCAGCGCTGCACCCTGTTTTCTGACACTATACCGTGTTCTGTTGTCTGCAGGGAGCTGGTGAGGTCTAGGGAGGAGAACGCCCAGCTGAGAAGTCAGGTGTCTGAGCTGAGCGCACAAGCGCAGCAGCAGGTGTGTGTGTGTGCGCGCGCCGCAGGTGTGTCCATACTGTTGCATTGTCCCGTAGTGTTCGGTTTAGGGCCTTCTTGGCACTCCTGTTTCGGCGCCGCCGTGTTTATTTGCTCGCTCCTTTTTGTCCCCGTGAAGGCCGCACGCATCCTCAGCCTCGAGCAGTCTCTGGCCTCTGCTAACGCTACGGTCGCAAGTCTTGAGCAGAAGATGGAAGGAGATAAAGTGAGTCTGTTTCGCGTTTTGCTAATTGGCACCAGTTTGGAAGCTGCCGTCGCTCTGGCGCGGTAGCGTCTGCCTTAACGCAGGCTTAGCGTGTGTTAGTGACTGGCCACTGTCTGCTCCTCACAGGCCTTTGTGGTGGACCTCATAAACCAAACCAGAGACCTCCGCAGCGAGCTGGGTCAGAAGGAGCAGAGCCTGGCCCTGCTGGCCGGTGACCTGAAGGACATCACGGTACCTCGGTGTCGCTAGTTGCCATAGCTGGGGGGAACTTGGTCACACTTCTGAGTACTTTATATCAGTCCTGGCTTCTGTGCCAACTAGATTAATGATTAAATGGTATGGAAGACAGATGCTAATGTCAACAACTAAAGGCTGAAACATGCCTGTACACTTGAGGAGTAGGCAAAATATTCACAAAACCTGTTTTGGTTCACTAATTTCCCTCAAAGTTGGTATTCAAACAAATTAATATTCATCAATCATTAAACACCTGTGCAGAGTCTTGGAAAAAGGTCATTTAGGTCAGTAAGTTTTTAGGGGAAACCTGTGTCATTCTGCATTCTTTGGAGTTCCCGTAGTAAACTCATTTTAAATCCTCCAGCTGTGGGAAAATGCTAGATTGCTGCTGCTTCAGTCAGCATTTTAGGGTTAAGGATCATGAATGGTGGATTCATGGCCCCTAAACCCCATGCAGAAGCAGGCAGGCTCCATGATACGGTGTGGGCCTTGAGGTGACCTTTGCTGTGAATGCAGGCCAAGTACACCTGTGCCTGCGGAGAGCGCGAGGGTCTGCGGGAGAGCTTCCTCGGGGTGCAGCAGGAGCTCCAGGAGCTGCGAGAGGCCTGCCAGCGCCGGGAGGCCTCCGAACAGATCGCCGTGAGTACTCCCCTGTGGCCTCCACTGTGTGCACCATTGGGCCCCAGGGCCAAGGCACTTAACCCCCAGCTCCAGGGGCGCTGCATGCCGGCTGACCTTCTGCTGTGACCCCCCCCCCCCCCCACAAGCTTGCTCTCACCTGTATGTGTGTCTGTCCCTCTCATGGAGAGCAAGATGTGGCAGGCGAAAAGAGAATTTCACCATGGGGTTCAATGAAGTTTCTCTGTTGGGAACTTCTGACATCTGTAATTATTTGATTTGTCCTGTTAGGCTTCATGTCTGTATTCTTTGATTTTCTGCTCGCTGTGAAGTGGTACCCGTCACAGTTGTTGCTGTGACACTGTATAATGCAGTAGAGCGGTGTTCTCTGACCAGTCCTTGTGGTACCCCCAGATGGTCCATGTTTTTGCTCTCTCCCAATTCCCTGAGGATTGGTTTGAGAAATACCTGCTGTAGAGTGACGTGACATTTAAAGCATCACTTCCTGTGACTTAGCACGAGATGCTGCAGGAGGACCTGGTCTATGCTTCTGAGGAGGTGGAACGCCTCACCAGGGTACTGGACGAGCAGACCGGCCTCCTGCAGGCTGCACAGGACCAGGCTGCCCAAAAGGACGCCACCATCCAGGAGCTGCAGGGGCAGGTGGGTCATGCCAGGGTGTCAGCGCTGGGGCCGGGAAGCTGAACCGTTTATGACAAGGAAATGACTGGTGGCTTAGTGGGGGGGCTGTGACTTCACACCCCGGGTTGTGGGGTCTGTGTGTATAGTTAGCATTTTCTTCCTGTACTTTGTTTCCACTCAGAGACCAGAAACCAACTGGTTTATGTAGATTGGTATGTTTGAATTCGGCCTGAACGATTTTAAGAATTTCGAATTGCGATTTATGTGACATTTTACAATTTAATTTTATTTATTTATTATTTTTTTAACTCAGTATTCGCTATGTGTGTAAAAAGCTGTAACTGAGCACAACCATACATTTGAAATCTGAACTGCGCTATACATTAATCCAAAGAAGAATGGAAATGTATGAACTGAATCCAAAATGTATTTATTCTAACAAAAATGATATAGAACGTACATCTAATAAACCATAGAACAATTCTCTAGCATCCCAAACATGGTAAAGTGATTGTATTTTTACATGCACATGTCACGTTTGCAAACAGCACTCGACCGCTTTTTTTAAACTTAGTGAAGAGCTTCTGAAAAGTCCCATGTACACAAGGGTCAAATTAGCAATGAACAATGATGCATAAAGCTACTATCGCAAAAGCCGCGACTGTGTTAAGTTAAATAAGCTAAAGAAAATAAAACAATTCCAGTAATAAAAACATTAGGGATCTTACGGCTAATGCTGCTTGGACCCTTAATAATAGGACCTTTATGTAAACAATATCTGACCATTTAAATAGGAATCTTTTGTTTGTGGGCGTATGCACAGTCACTTTAAGCCACTTCTGATTGGTGAGCATGATTGGCACACAAGGAGCATGGCACTTCTGATTGGTGAGACTGACTGTCACACAAGGAGGACGGTCTGAATTTGCAAATCTGTTCTCACGACAGTTTTAAACCCTGGGCCAGACCTGCTGTATAATGCATATCCTAAATCACAGCCTTTGCAATTTCCTAATTGCATTGTTTAAAATCGCGATTTCGATTTGAAATCGATAATTCGTTCAGCCCTAGTTTGAATTTAGTGTACACATTGTACTTGCGTAATGTGCAGGGTGTAGGTAATTCTGCAAGACCGTTGTAATGTCTCTTCAGATTCTGTTTTTGTATCGATAATTGTTGATTTATTGTGGTTTAGATATCTTGGATTTTGGAAGTCTTATGGTCTTAAGTGTTACTATAATACATTGTGTCATGTGACCAGCTGAAACGTCAAGAGGAGCAGAAGCTGGGCGAAGGTAACGTTCAACAGGTCAATGGTACTCCACAGCCTTCAGTCACTCCTAAGGCACAGTCATGGGTAAGTCGCATGGTTTGACTCTTGGCCATCATGTATAACATACTGGGTTTTTAGGCTTCACTACACATGCTCACACACACTGATCTCTTAGTGCACCCCAGGGCACGGCTCGGCCTTGAGGAGCAATCTCCGCACCATCTCGCCCACGCTGTTCCAGACGCCAAATACGCCCCAGAGCTTCGGCACCAACGTTTCTCAGCTGCTAGAGAATCAGGCCCGGGAGCTGCAGGACCGCCGATCCTCCATGATGACCATGGAGGTGCTGGTGGTGGAGCTCAATACTGACAGAGCGGCCAAGGCCGAGGAGATCCAGCGGCTCAAGGTGCGCCTGGAAAGGCCAGGAGCCTCGCTTCCCACCCGGAGCACACGGCTCCTTCTGTGTTATCATGCCTTGCGCTCCTCATAGTGTAAATAACATAAAATGTAAAAATACACTTGAGGATACTGTTATTTTAAAGAGCTGTATGTGTTATAAACCATTTCAGGCACAATTGAATGAGAAGGAGGTCACATGCATGGAGATTCAGGCACTGCTTGATAAGTTCTACAAAATGGAGGGTCCGCAGCATCTGACTCCCACAAATAATGGGTGAGCTTCCCCCATGCCTTCATTTGCCAACGGCCTGTAGCGATGACTAGCATAATAAACCCACCCCTGTGCTTGATGGTAGAAAAACTGTTCTGCTGTTCAAATGCTTCTACTTAGATTTCTGTTCCTATGTACTTTTGGTGGCTGGCCAAACATTTTAGTTTCATCTAACCACAACATGGCCTTATCTAAGTGGTGTGTTGCATGTATCAGATGCTGGCTTTCGTTGATGAGGTTGCAGGTGTGGTTTTCTTTGGACTCTTCCTTGCAGATTGTGTTTGCCTAACATGCCGTTTCCCAACCTAGTTCTCAGATCAGGCCCTGAGACAGTCCATTGAGTACCTGGTACAGGGTATGTTGGGAGCTGGGTGACAGCAAAAATGCAGGAGCCCATAAGATTGGGTTGGGAAACATTGGTGTGAACAGTGCTGCACAGTACACCAGGGCACCACCATTTCCATTCACTTGAGGCTTCCTGAAGGTCGTTTATGGCGACCTACCGGTTTTGTTTGATTTCCCAACGAGTCTACGAGCATTTTGATTTCTCTGTGGCCTTCTCGATCTTTCCCTGACTTTGACAGTTCCCTTTAAGTTCAGTTTCTTAATGACATTTTAGACTGCAAGTAAGAAATGTTTATCTGAGCCTGAGCCAGCTGCTTGGGGGAGCTCATGGTTGTTGAGGGTTGGCGCAATTCCCTGAGAGGTTTGAAGGGTCAGAGAAATGATTAAGCTCTGGAATTGTCTTCACCTGATTCAAATTAAAGCCTCGTGAGTCAATTGAGTTCCGAGACCTTACAAAAATAATTCATATAACTCTGGTTGGGGAAAAAAAATCAGGTAATGGGTACCCTAAGTTTTGCATGCAGCTGTCTGATAGTTATGGGGTGTATTAGTAGGGTTGCCACACGTCCCTTAAAATATGTAATCGTCCCGTATTTAATCTATTAGGTTTATATTTACCACCACTGGTGTGTCACTTGGCACATCATGGTTGTAGCAAGGCCCCACTAGGGTAGCTGTCCTTTATTTTTCTGCATGAAATGTGGCAACCCTACATATTAGTATATTTATGGACTATACAAAATGACTATACATCCCTGAGGCATTTTTTAGTTAACTAGTGTTTTTTAATTCTGATTATTTCATTGAAACCGATGCAATGATGTCTGTAGTCATTATGAATCTTTACTTACAAGGGGAGACTGCATTGTAATATTTTAACTAAATGTGTGAGCTAAATGTTTTCGTTCCTTGAACTTGGAACCCCGAGTAACCGAAGTCAGCCTTCATTAGTGTTTGAGATTCATCACATTCAAAATGCTGCATTGGGATATCATTTAGCACATTGGAATTTAGTTCTATTCTGTAGAAATGGGGGAAAAAAATAAATGAAAATGCAACTTGGCAGCTTTGTGCCCACCACCTTCTCAGCATGGGTGTGCAGGTAGAAGCGTGCTGCGGGTGGAGGCGTGCTCAGCCTCACGCACGCCAGACTGAAGCCTCCCATCATATGCCCTGTGCCTATAAAGGTCTCCAGAGTGTCCCCCAAGGTCTGGGTTCACATTGGGACTAAAGTGTTGTCTGCCCGGCAGAGAAGTCCTGCAGGATGCCATCCAGCAGTCCGTCCTAACACAGCTGCAGGAGGAGAAGCAAGCCAAGGTCTGTGTCCGTCGCCATCCGTCACGTCTGCTCCGGCGCCGCATTTCGGCCTCAGGTCACCCGTGGCCCGGGGAAGGGCTCATTCATCCTCGATCGATCTCTCTCCTTTGCAGAAAGCTGCCATGGCAAAGCTCTCGGAAGCTGAGGAAAGGTAAGTGTAGAGTCGTCATTCTGAATGTTGGCGTGAGGCTTATTACCAGCAGCCCATTTTCCAGCTAGTTGGTGATGTGGGGGGGGGAAATGGCTCTTAATTTCTGAACATGCCTTAATTGGCTCTTTGGGTGGTTATCATTCTCATTGAAATGGCTTCACTTCTTGAATGGGGGGCTATATATGAATCCTGTGGCTGTAGCCCTTGTAGGAAGCAGTGATCATCTTCTGCTCTAGGCTACAGTGGCAAGAGGCATCCCTGGCTCAGTCGCAGAGCTACATCCAGGAGCTCACGAACGAGCTGAGGAACCGCTGCCTGGAGCTCCGAGACATGCACGCCAGTGCCCAGCAGCAGGAGAAGCTTCTGCAGGTCAGTGTCCTGCTGAAACTGGGGCGACAGACCAAACAGACCCTGCCAGGCAAAGGCAGGCCTACTGGAAACACAGCCATTATATTCCAAGCAAGAGGGACACTGGAGAAGAATCCCGCTGATTGTTGCAGGGAACATTTAGGGCTTATGGGAGTTTCTCTTACAAAAAGAGAAAAGATTGGTTCAGAGAGAACCAATCAGATCTGACATGTGACACAAGATCTGATTGGTTGTCTCTATGAACCATTTTTCATTCTGCTCTCTGGACATTTGTGTGTAAGTAAAACTCCCATGAGCACATTTAGCGGCTTTAGCAGTGTTCTTGAAATTTAAGCTATCTGCTGATCTGTAACACCCTTGGCTTTAGCCTTGTTAGCCAATTCCAGGTCTTTAGTGTTATCTGGTTCATAACCTTTGAGGTGGATTGCCATGAAAGGTTAATTAGGGTGCTTAACCGGTATTTTACAGTTAGGGGTAAGGACATTATTATTCAGAAATAAGTTCCAGTTGCTTTGGGGGAATTTTACTGAGCTGAGAACTGTGTGATGTTAGGTAAATGTTTAATGGTGTGCTTGGGTCCAGCTGACGGGGCGGTATATTGCAGGAAGTGGAGGTTCTAAGGAGGCAGGTAGACATTCTGTCTGAAGAGAATGGGAAGCTAGTGGGTCACCAGAACCATCGTCAGAAGATCGAATACCTGGTTAAACTGAAAAAGGAGAACACGAAGCTGATCGAGGTACTCGCCCTCCGGCGATGCGGCGCGGCCGATTGTGATGTCATTCTTACCCTAATGTGTGGCTGTTTCTGCCTGGCCAGGAAAACGAGCTGCTCCGCTCAGAGATGAATCTCTTAAAGGAACTTGGGAAGGTCTGATGCACCCGAGTGCACAGCTTCGCCCATCGGTGGATGGTCCTGCCTGAGTGAGCTGTCGGTCCCAGGATGTGACCTGGGTCCTGTAAATTCTGATGCCACATGAGCCTGTCTTCACTTCTCCTCAGGTTAACCCACCACCTGTGTGGGTTACGGGTAACAGTTAACTATCCAAAGGGCTCATGTATATTTTGGAAAATACTTGTTAAATGACTGTTCCCCTTACGATAGATCAGTTTATGTAGTTTTCTGTCCGACGTGAATTTATGTAATCTATGTATTTCTGCCTCAATCCTCTTAAATCATATTTTTATGTGTAAGTCTGTAATTTCTGGTTTGCTTAAATTTTTTTTTTTCCCTGAACCCTTTTTTTTAATATCTTGATAGTACTGTAGTTGTTCCCATGTTTTATGTAGTGTTAATGTTTGTACTTGGTGGTATATACATGTTGTCCGTCACTTTGTTACTCAGTAGTTCAACGTGAATAAAGTATAGAATGGCTTCCTGTGGTGATGAACTTTGACCTGTATTACATTTCCACAAAAGAGAAATACTCAAAGCTACTCCTTACATGGTACCTCCCCACTCAGATTCCCTCCTTCAGAGTGAGCCTCAGCTACTGACAGGTACATATACTGCTCACCCAAACCCAGCTTGGCACCACGACCTCACTCACAACAACACTCGCTAATCCAGTCTGATCCAAAGAGATACCCAGGGTAAAAGTTTTTTTTTTTTTTGTTTTGTTTTTTTTTTTTCTCTCCAATGTCCTATTTTACGGTTTTACTACTACAAATTTAAGCCACTCATTTTCTTTTGATTTCATTCCATCTTCAGCTTTCTGTAGACACTGGTAGGTCCTCCTCTTGACCAGAGCCTTCCACCTGTTGAACGGGGCTTAACTACAGCAGTGAATCAGTTGTTTTCTATCTCTTCCAGGTCCAAATCGCAGCAGTCCAGAGGAAACACGGCCGTCTCTGTGCACTCGGTGTCACTGGTGTCCTCGTCGCTCTCGCTCAGGGCCGCCGTGCTTCTCAGGTGTGGGGGGTGATGCTGATCCAGGGGCCGGTAGTCCACAGCGGGGCTGACGCCAGGCCTGGCTGGATCTGCCACCACTGTATGGTCAGAAGGTGATGATCCCGGGTCCATCTCGGGGTCTCCGGTGTCCTCATAGTCCAGGGAGCAGAGACTTCTGGAACATTTTAATGTCTGCAGACAGAGGGTGGTGGAAACAAGAGAAGCTCAAACACGCTATATCCAAAGGTGGAGAAGCTCTGCTGTAATATTACAGCAAATTTCCAAAGTTCATAAGCCCCTTTTTTAGTTGTTTTTCAGATGATACCACCAGTGACCTTAAAGCATTATCATTTGTCACAGTATTGAGAACCAAAACTCACTCAGTCCTCGTGATCCAGTGCTGACATTCCATAAAATTTCCAAAACGTCCACAGAAATAGTATTTATGAACTTCTCCCTTCTGCATATCCTGTGGAGCAGTGTTTCCCAATCCAGTCCTCAGGGATGCACAGACAGTCCATATTTTTGCTCCTTCCCATCTCCCTGTGCAGATTGTCTGGGGGTGACTAAGGACTGGGTTGGGAAACACTGGTGTAGACGGCGGCGCGGCGCCCCCTGCCTGTGGCTTACCCGGGTCATCTTCAGGAAGTCCAGCGCAGGCCGCGTCCACGGCCGGCCCTCGCCGCGGCGGCGCTTCAGCCGCTTCCGGTGCTCCTGCAGCTCGCTGGGCTGGGAGTGGCAGCGGGGCCGGGGGAGGGGCGTCACTACTGCCGCGTCCAGGGAGACGGAGAAGCAGCGGCAGGGGCTGCCATCGGACCAGCGGTGCGCCGCGGAGGAGGAGGACGAGGGAGAGCACACATCGCTGCCGTCCGCGAAGCCGCTGCTGGCGGACGAGGGCCGGGGGCTGAAGAGGGTCGCCTCTGGCGACCTGCCACCGTCACGCCACTGGGAGACCGCCGTCCACACTCCGGATCCGCTGCCGGGTTTCCACGGCGACCGGCAGCGCATCACCTTGTCGGACTCTGACAGGGAGCGGCAGTGGCGTTTGGTGGGCAGGGTCAGCGCCGGGCGGCACTGGGCACTCTGGTTCAGGGTGCCGGCCCAGCCGTGCACTCCGCTAGGCCCGACCCGGTCACCTGGCCCTGCGTGGTCGCCTCTCACCACAAGTGGAACAGTCCTGACCATACTCTCAGGCCTGGGAGCGAAGGTCTGACCAGCAGCATTCCAGTCACTGTCTCCTAGACCTAAACCACAGGAAGCCTGCTGTCAGCATCAAACATTCACAATAATATAAACACTCCTCTATTTCTATAGAAGTCGTTCCTATATATCGACGCACGGCAAATTTGAAACAGAAGCCCAGTACTGCATAACACCATGCATACAGATCACTTACCATGGATACTATGAAATGACTGGACCCCAGTTTGGCTCGCCGTCTCAGTGGAGCACTGAAATAGAGTTTGTAATGTCACAATACTGCTCCAAATTGACACAGATTCCAAACTGTGTTATGTTTATGCCTTCCAGGCTTGCACCCTAATTAGTGACAGGCAAGAATTGTTGGCATTAGCCAAACTCCATCTGCCGTGCTGCGGTACTGCATGATAATTAAGTCCAAAAGTGAAAGACACAGTATTTTAGATGGGTGTTGAGAAAAATGCCCAGTGGTGAGAGTCAGGATTTTGGCGAAGCTGAAAATCAGGATGACCAACTGCCTTGTCATTAGGAGATTCTTAATTGATAAGCCCCAGTTTACTGGTCAAGATACTTAAACAAAAAAAAGCCCTTTGCTGGGAGGTGCGCTCCCCCACACACTCACCAGGCTGACGCTGTATGTCCTGCAGGGGGAGTCGGTGAGTCTCTGCTGCTGCAGCTTCTCTGTGACCAGTGTCACCATGGTGGCTGGTCCCTTCTCGTTGCTGGTGCTGGTCAGCATTGGGGTTCCGGCAGGCTCTCACCCTCCCATCTCCGGCTCACGAGCTCCGATCACTTAGGGGGGGGAGGGGTGGGGTGGGCACTCCGCATCCCCCTGCTGCAGGTGCTGGAATTAGAGACGGAGAACCAGGCTCGATACACACCAAAATGCAGACCCACCGAGCATCTGCCCAAGTCACCGTGTACATTTAGGTGCCAGCTATACAAATGTTCCCCAGTCTGCCCAGTACGTCTCTCACTGCCTTAACCAGAATGTTTACAATTAATCAGTTCCCATCGTTCTCTTATAGTTACCTGTGAAGTTCGGTGCAGCAAGGCGTGAATGCAGCAGCTAATATGCATTTAAGACAGCCCACTTATTTGAGATATTCTGAGGTTGTGACTACGTTTATGGCGGGAGCAGGATGGACGGAGTCCTAGGACAGGAACTATTCTTGTACAGGACAGAAAGGTGCTTCACAAGAAGTGCTTCAGTAAAATACCCAGTGCTAGATACCTAAACATAGATTAGATGAGTGATTTACTCGGGCACGCTAAGCTAAGAGCCTTTAAGGTGCACATTTGCCGAAAGGAGGAATGACAGAATTGCATCGTGTCATTAAAGCACCATCACTAACATACGCGGGGTGCCTCCGTTAATGATCCCTGCTCATTAACACGCAATGATCGGAATTAATGAGCATTGAGGTTCTGATATCTTCATAGTTATCCTTACCCTTGATAAAATGAGAGAAGTTCTGCTTTAACGCGTACTATGCAATCAAATAATATTTATGCATTTCGCATCCTAGCCAAACCTTACCGAAGTATTTCAGAAATGGATATACTTAGGCAGTACGAGGTTTAACTGGTAAAAGGCTATAACTGGGTCAGGCCAGTTATTAGCGATCTATATATTTAAGGCAGTTATTATTGGATTAGCCACCACAGATAGCCATCCCGCTAACTGTCCCATCCGGCCTAATAAACAGTACCCCGCGTTGTAATCTGCTTTTACGGATCAGTCTGTCAACAATCAACAAACAGGCAGTTCAGTCCAAATATGCACCGTATACTAATGCACGCCTATTTCCACGCAGTAAAGCAGATAAGGCTGACGGGGTGGCATTTTAGGCTGTGCATCTTTAGCGATTGCGAGCTTGCATGCGAGCCCAATGGGTCGCCGTGGTTCTGGTCCCCATCCCATATCCCAGGCCCGTAGTCAGCAGCGCGCTTTGCAATGGAGAATAAGACGCGAAACGCCACACGCGAAACGCGGCCGAAAAAAAGCTCTACCTGCAAGCCGTATTTCCGAGCCAGCAGCTTTGCCCGATATTATGAGGCTTGTATTAATACTGGGAGAAAAACAACATCAGCCCCCCTCCAGGCGATCCCGCCTCCCCCGTTTTCATTGGCCGCGTCTCGGTGCCCGATCGGCGGGGAGACTTCGCGCTGAACCGGACAGGGTTAAAACGTGGGGGGGGGGGGGGGGGGGTGATCATGGAAAAGCGAAATATATAAAGCAATGTCAACACCAAGGATACAATCTAAATAAAAGTACGGAATCGCATTAGTCCACGAACTATAAACTGCGTCGCGGACAGATGATCGGCCCTGCTTATAATAATTATAATATAATAATTAATATGATTTGTTCAAGCACCGATTGGCGCAGACACTACACACGTTTGATTGAATGGGTTTTTTGGAAGGATAGGAACGATATGATTGTGAGGCCATAACTAAAGGCTAGAACTGCGTGAGACAGTGTAGCTATATGTATGCTGAGAGAAATGAGATATAACACTATTTACAATGATTTTATTAATAATAGTGGATTTGCCCCGCGTTCCTGCATAGGACACGTGGGTATGGAAAATGGATGGATGGATGGTGAATTTGCTCATCCCTGATTTGTTAATATCAGTTTGGTCAATCATTAAATAATACCTAAAGGTGTTTCTGGGGGATGGATCCTGATCTGTGGGTCATTTAGGCCAGCAGTGATATTAGATGAGATTTCCAAAACTTCCATTTTTTTTTTTTTTTTTTTGAGGTGAGATGGTCAGTTACCTAAAGTCAGGCTTCCTCAACGTATGTTACAGTACTGGGAGCCAAAACCCACTTAGTCCCCATATAATGCAACAAAGAACTTCCCTAGAATTTCTAAAATTCTCCAAGTCCACAGAAATGTTCTTGAAGACGTGAGTTTTGGAAACTTGTCCTTCAATTAATTTGATGTTAATTGTCTCAATTTTTTTAAATAAAATAACTATAATACCATAAATAACTATGCCTTAATTCTTTTGTGTACCTATTTGGTCCCAAGTTCACAGAAATCTAACATAATACATCATACCACTATATAATCACAAACCAATATTAACAATGATCAAAGACAATTAATTTTTTATGAGTTCAGTTTTCAGCAACAATATTTACAGAATTGCATTATTTGCATGATGGTTGATTGTTTTACTTTAATTTGCACTTAATAATGTTATTGGCTTGTTATGGTTTTACTTAATGCCACAACAATAGTTAAAATTTTCAAAGGTCAAAGTGATGTATTGAGAGTTTTTGCAACGCTTCTGATTGGTCCTTCAGCATGTCATTTGATGCATGTGGAACCTGCTCATACCAACTTTCCTTTAAACGAACAGAAATAAAATGGTGAAATAAACGTTTTGTGCATTAAGAATGACAAAAGAATGCAGTATGACATCAACCCATTGTGCTACCTGGCAGCGGCCTGCAGGGGGAGCCCAAGGTAGAGGCAACTATCTGCATGACTGAAATATCAAAATAGCAATCACCCAACTACACTTACATCTCCCAGCTTACGTCACTGAAAAATAGAGCAAATACAATCAAATATAATAACAATACATAAATTTAGGGTTTATATGTGTGGGTAAACGGGCGGCTTAAAATTAGAATTAAAAAAAGAAAAAGATGTGAGCAATGCTCAGAAACTGAAAATGACATCAGATTAGAACTAAAAAAAAAACAACAAATACACACACAAAAAAACAGTGGGATACATTTAGTGAAAAGCCAGATCAGAGTCACTAACAGCCACGTGGATGCAAATGTAACCATGTAACCTATGAATACTTTAAAGTTTCATTTTCCATGTAAAACTTTATTCATGGGTTTACTACTTATCCAGTAGGTCAGTGCGTTTTGGGACTTCATAGTAACTGCTATATATGCACCTCAGCACGGTCCATATGTTTTAATATTCCTTCATTTTTATATGGCATCCACCCCAACACAGTTGTCCATAGGTCCTTGAAATAAACCCATATTATACCAGTATAGTAGTTAATAGTAATGGGCATCGCATCACTCCTCTCGCCGCTGTCCATGTGACCACTGCTGGCCAATGGCAACCGAGGAGCTGAAGAGTGTGTGGAGGAGGTCACTTCGGGTGAAATTCCACGTAGCTGGGAAGCTGCCGTCCACTCGGATCCACTGCCAGGTTCCCATGGTGAATGGCAGTGAATCAGCTCATCTGACTCCAATAAGAAGGGCCCGTGGCATTTTGTGGGTAGGGTGACATTTGGGGGCCAGTATATTAAACCAGCCATGATAAGTGGTTGCCCCATCGACCCCGAACATGGACATCTGTATCAGGATCACATTCTTAAAACTCTTTAAGGGGTTGTGTGCAGTTCAGTATGTTGAAGGGTCAAATCCAGCAGCTCGCAGAGTAATCTTGAGCAAGGTCCTCCTCCAGAGGTGATAACTGACGAATATTTTAGTAAGATGGTGTCGGTGCAAACTACTCTCTTCACAGGGGTGACCAAGGTTCAACTATTTCATTACCAATATCAAAAGTGATATTGTGCTGAGAGTATTATATAAATCTGATAATCCTTCAGGAACTATTGTATAAACTGGAAAATTCAGGCAAAGCAGTGGACAACTCAAGCCATGTTACATCCCAGGGGCAGTTGTTTGCAAAAGATGTGTACGAAATAAAATCATACAAGACAATAATTCCATGTATTGGGTTCAAGTGGTTTAATTTATGTCAATCATAACAAACTTACCGGGTTTTGAGACAGCACCATGCCACAGATGAAATACAGCAGAGACCATTAGAAAAGCTCACACATCTATTATGGACTAAATATTTTTCGGAGCTCTTGCGAAGCTTTGTAGGCCTTAAGAACTTCACCGCAAAGAAAATGACTAAGGCGAATATTTCAAATTCCCCATCGGCCGCGTTCCTCTTCTTAAACTGCTCCCCCTAGAGACTGTTAATAACTCTACATGAAAAGATCCTAATGGAATAGTGGCAACTTAAAATAATTAAGTAGTGGGTTATTTTAAAAACATGACTCCTGCTACGTGGTTGTCATGAGTTAAATTTAGCCTCCTTGGTCTAATTTGCTTCATAGCTGTGATATACCAAGAGAATCTGACCACCGATTATGTGAAATAGCAGAAAGACTACGGCTGTAGACGATCATGTGGATTTTAGAATTAATTTTACATATCTGTATACAAGGACTCACTTTAGTATATGTTGGAATTATATATCTAGGAAGTATTTAATGCTTTTTTTTAACTACACAAAGGACATGGCAGCGTGGCAGCATCTTAAGTTAATGCTCCCACCCAGTGCTTGCAGATGCAGAGAAATGATGCAACTACGTTCATGCAATTTCCAGCCCCGTGATACTGAACTCCGTCATGCATGGCAATTTCATTGCTAACGGCCTCAAATAAGACGCCCAGGTACAAGAAAACCTCTGATGCATCCCGATCGCTTTCGGCTTCCAGGATTTTAGGGAGACAGATACTCACGCCCCGTCTACAAAATGACGCGAAACCCGCTTTTCCCTTGACTAGTTCTAGATTTTTCGTTAACGGATAGGGTGCAGAGCCAATCGGCACTTACCTTTGGGAGCAGGTAGCCAATCAGAGCGGGCGTGGGGGGCGGGCCTTGCAGGTCTTTACCTCCTTTCCTCAGCAATTGCGCATGTTTGCGTGCGTTGCCGGTCGCCCGCTGCAGTGGAGGTCTAGAGAATTCTGCAGGAATCCGCTTCCACCGGAATCAGCCGTAAAACAAACCGAATCTTGCATAACATCTAGTAGCTCAGCTTGGCAGAGAGAGAGAGAAAAAAGCAGACCAGCAGAAATTGCCATCCTTTTTTTTTCTCTGGAGCTGTGGAAGAATAATATTTTTTTTGAATTTCCTTTATGCAAAAAAGGTGTTGCTAGGTGAGAGGGAAATCGCGTTCGCATTTGTCAGCATCCCCCTCCTCCCGAGTCACCATGTCAGTAGTGGGCTTTGATGTGGGTTTCCATAACTGCTACATCGCGGTAGCCAGGAGCGGCGGCATCGAGACCATCGCCAACGAGTACAGCGACAGATGCACGCCGTAAGTATCGCCCCCGATCCCCGGGCTGGCCCGATCCGGCCGCTAACGCCCGGCGATCATCCCCCCCAGTCCCTGCGCACAGCTCCATCTGCCAGGCGGCCGCCGATTCATTCATCCCGAAATGGGTCAGAGTCGCGTGTTGCCCTCTCCCTGCCTGCATCGCATTTTCCTAGACAGGATGACCTTTCCGCGTTACTCTGCCATCCGGAGACAATGGGAGCCGTGCTTTTTACACCTGTGCCGCCCTCGTCTGGAGCAGCCCCTGGGTCAATGCGCAAAAGTGCGCAGCCGGGATGGGGTAATATGGTATCTCATCGTATCCCCACCGCCGACAAGGTTATATCGTGCGTGTGCGTGTGCGTGTGTGTGTGTGAGAGTGTGTGTGAGAGAGAGAGAGAGAGACACCCCCGGCTCTCTCTGGGGTGTCACTGACGGTAACTTTGACAGGCATCCGTGACCCCCCCCCCTCAAACAGCATGCGGTTTTTTTTGTATAATAAATTTCAGTTTAGTATTGTTATGATCGCTATTGTTATTTAGAATAAAACCACGAAGGTTTTCATTATGCCTTTTTTATGAATAGTGCACGATGCTTTGTGGTGAAATAGGTGGACGTAGTAAGAAACGTTCCAGTACGTTAATATTTCACACGGCTCTTAGTGCTGGATGTTATGTGTCAGGTGGAACAGTGTGCTGTTTCAGCCCGATAACAGCACGGATGGGTGTGATGCCTGGTGGGAAAAGCAATAATATAAGTCCATCAGTCCATTTGCATTTAAACAGTTTGTATTGCGTATTAGTGGGTGAGATTGTCAATGCTGTAAGTGAAAATTCTCAAGGCAGCACCTCTATATAGCGCTATATTTTCTCCCTTAATATGAAGTTTTGCCCCCCATCCTGTGGTGACTTTTGATTTATCTGTGTTTTGTAAAAAAAAAAAAAAAGATGTGGTTTTGTGACTTCCGGATTTCACGTATCTTGAATGTTCGCTAAAATCCCCGTGGACTGTATGTTCTGCGAAGCCGACATCTTCCGCCGACCTGTGTGACTTCGCTTCCAGACTCTAGCTCCCAGCCAGTCACCTGGAGGATCTTTCTCTGTAATACAGATCTGTTTTTGTTTTCTTTATTTACGCAAGGGAAGCCCTGTGACCCCTCCCAGATATGACAATGGTTACTGATCTGAGCGGATGCGTGAGAAAGTATCATTGCATCACCTCGGTCCCTCCCTGTGCAATTACCCAGCCTCTGAATACTCAGATGGGCTTACACTTGCTGTACAGCGGAGAGTTCCCTCCACAGCAGGTCATGGGTTACCCAGCAGATTAGCTAGCCAGACAAATATCTGAGAGTTGACTGCAGTGTTGCAGGTTATCTGATTTTTCTGTAGTTGCACGTTCTGGTCCTTAACCATCCTTGTCTCTGCTTTTTGCAAGACGATCCACACTGTTGTTTTTTTTTTTCCTCCATCATGGCCAAACCTTTGCTGCCAAAGTTGTTTCTGTGACGGTTAGTAGTAAGTGAGATTTTTTTTCCTGATTTCTGAGTCGATTGCCAGAACTCCCGTACAGTTCATGGCAACACACCTCATCCCAGGGCAGCAATGGGATGCTTATTTGGTTAGGGCCCCTGGCCCGTGTGACTGGGACCTTGGGGGGTAAGAGAGAAGTGGAAGTTTGTCCGGCAAGGTGGCATCGGCTTCTGGCTCGACGTGATTGGCCACAGGGGGACGGAGGGAAGAAGTATGTCGCTTAACTGAGTTTAAGAAGTGGTTATGATTAAATGAGGTCCTTCCTCCTTCCAAGGTGATCTGTTCCGCCTTACTGCCCTAATTATGGACTCTTTAGTAAACTCCCAAGTGGAATCAGAAATTATCTCCACATTAACTTCCAACCTCCATCCCTGCCCCTACAGAAGGGGGTCTGTGATGCACCCCCACTGACCCCCCCCTCCCCGCCTTTTTTTGGAAAACCGCCTGTCTGAAGTGTTTGAATTGGAGCCATCCAATCAGAGGCTCCGTCTAGACCCTAATAAGGTTGTTTGGGACACAGGAGGTGCCAGTGCGGCCTTAAAGTAGCAACTGCCTAAAAAGGTTGCGGCCTTTGGTGCCAGGCGGCGGCCGCAGATGCGACCGAACTCCGGTAGCACGTTGGGTGTCCTGGTCTGTCCCCGACGCGGGCTGTGCGGCCGGGATCGCAGCGTCCTCCGCAGTGGGGTTTAATGAAACAGCCAAACTCTGTTGTATAAACAGGGGCGGGACGAACAGCTCGCGGATGTGGATTTTGTGACCTTGGGCCTAAACCTCGTGCTCAGACAGCTATGCCTCGTTTGGTTCGAGGAGGAGCGTACGGAATTACCGCAATTTCTCCCCCGTTTCGCTGTCCGAGCCGCGTGTGATGTTACAGGGCCGAAGGACTCGACGTCGGATACCCAGTAAACGCCGTCGTTAAATCATCATGTTTCTGTGGCCGTGTACCTGACCTCGTGGCGGCACTTACCTTCATGTTGGGCGAACAGTGTAGGAAGCCTTCTCGAGAGTAAACACGCCCATCAGACGTTATTTCATTAGGTGTATCTGGCTAGTACTGGGCAGGACCCATTTTCATTTCCAGTACCATTTCAAGGATTAATGAGTTCGGAGAAAATATGTTCAGAGAAGCAATTCTATGCACCGCTGGTGTGCTGACGTGTTATTATTGGTCTTCCCGTTAGCTTTAACGAATCTGGCCATTCTCCTCCGGCCTGTCTCGCCAACAAGGCGTTTTCACCCTCGAAATTTCTACTGACAGGAAGGTAACTGTCTCCGAGATGCCGGCGCCGCGTCCGGGACCGACAGTAACGCGACGTTCGAAAAAACCATCTTCCGATTCTTTGTCGGACTGTAACCGGACCTCGTGACCCTGCCTGTGCGCTGCCTGCGGTATATTGAGTTTCAGCCATATGATTCTCTGTTTGGGGAGGCAGACTGTTTGCATTGACAAGCTGGTTTACCTAACATACTGACCGTTGAGTGGGTAAGGCATTCATAGATTTGGCTGGGAGGATTTTGAGAGGACAGCTCTTCTGTGGGGCAGTGTGGTTGTAAAACAACGTGAATGTGCTGGGATGGAGGGGCACTGGACATTCTGTGAAAAGAATGGAGTTTGGTGCTTGAATCCCAGCGCTGGACTATTAAATGCTCCAGGGAATGTTATTGATGCTCATAAATGTAGAGGGTCTTCGTAGGAATGAAGCTGTTGATAGAGATGCCTGCTTTTCTGCTGGTGTCCCTGGGTAACTGCAGTCCTTTGCAGTGCTGTCACTGGTGCTGCAGTGCTTCCACTGGCACTCTGAGCTGGAGGTCTTCTGCGGTGTCATCACTGGCCCATCAGAGCCGGGCCTCTGTGCAGTGCCAGCAGCCCCTGGATCTATTTACATCTTCATAGTTTTTTTCTCTCTGTTTTTCTTTAATCTGTGCCGGTTGAGGATGGTCCACATCATTGCCTCATTACAAAAGCATGTTTTATTCATCCTAAGAACCACCGGGCAGAGGACTGCAGTGTGGATCAGGCTTAGGGGGCGAGATCCCTGTGCCCGGCGAGGGGAGAGCGAGGTGCTGATGGGAGCAGTGCGGTAACCCCAACCATCATCCTTCCGGAGTACGATGACAGAGGCTACCGGCCACGTCGGCACTCCTGGCCAGGCCGGCGGGCCAGTGGAGTCCCAGGGGGCACTGAGCTCCTGCGGCTGTCACAGATCTGCTTAGCCTGTCAGAAGCTCATTAAGCAGGGGTCTTAAAAGGCAGCGTGTGGCTAAGCAGGAGCGCGGGTTTGACTCCGGATCTGGATGTGTCTAGAGTTTGCATCTAGACATCTAGAGTGTCTCAGCATTTCTCATTGTCTGTGGCTGCGTGCCCCTACCTCGTCCCCTGTGCTAGATAAGCAGTTTGTGGATGGATGGACAGACAAATATGTCCTCCTAGGATCAGTGCTAATTCTTTTTTTTTTCTGCCCTGAGCGACAGTCCTGATTGGGGCACCAAAGCCTCAGCTAACTCAGGAAGACCAATGAGGAAGCTCTCACATAATCTCCTTCGAATTTACCGGTGCTGAAAAAGGGTAATCAGAATCCCCTTCCCGAACATGGGCAACGAGTGTAGAGGACCCGCTTTAAATCGCCGTTAGACTGATAAGGTTCCTAGTTGGTGTAAAGTTAGATTTAGTTAGAATGCCTCACAACTCAATAAATAAGTAGGTGATGGAGGGATGGATGGATGGGTAGATAGTTAATTCAAATGCAATTCAATTCAATTCAATTATGGAAATCATTCAAGGAAGCTAATCTCTCCCAAATAAAGGTGACTAGTTAAGTAACTGGGTTAATGATGAGGTTTCTTGAACTGGTCAGTTCCGTGTGTCCCTTATCTCTCACCAACCTGCTTGCATATGGATGTCACCTGGTCTGCTCACGGTTTTCAGGCATCTTGAAGGTTCTCCAGTGAAGGTTCAGTGGTAATGACCCCCCCCCCGTGTCTCTTGTGTCTTCACAGGGCCTGTGTGTCATTAGCATCCAGAAACCGCACCATCGGCAATGCAGCTAAAAGCCAGGTGGGACTGCGACACAAGCACCGCATAAATCAGAAGGGCGACGACAAAATAAAAGGACCGTGTTTCTCATCACGCCTCAACTTTCCGGTGCTCGCGTTTACTTTTAGGCTGATTTAGGTGGTTGTGAGAGTGATCAAAACAAACGGGGAACATAATCCAGGTTCTTCATGGAAGGATGGGTTGTGAGTGGTGCTGTTCCAGGCTGAGGACATGCCCTGTGAGGCTATAGTGTTTCACTGGAGAAATCTTCCTTTAAAATACCTGCACAATCGTGTAACTTCACAAAGAAATATACGAGCATTTTTTTATACAAGGATTGTTGAGTTTCTGATCTAGATTTCAGTATTCGTGGGTCCCTGTGCAAAGACCTGTGTGTTTCCTGTGAAGCTTCAGTAGTAAATTTTCATTTTTATAACTGCAAATAAAATGAAAAACTGCTAGGTCAGCCCTCCTTGGCTTTCAGGAAAGGTCGGCTTGTGAATATGGAGCACTGAGCCTTATCAGTCCTTATCAAATGTAGATCTAAAATTATGGAGTTAAAAATGGCGAAAGTCACTCCAGAGATTTAAGGGACTGTGTGTCTATGTGTTTTTTGTTACGTAATGCCATCTGCTGATGTAGTCCCCATTCCCCTGCTCGACCGTCATGCACCCCCTCCTGACCCCTTCTTGTGCCCGATGCCATCGCCTTTTTTTTTCCCAGATTATAACAAACTTCAAAAATACAGTGCACGGCTTCAAGAAGTTCCATGGCAGGGCCTTCGATGACCCCTTTGTGCAGGGAGAGCGGGTCAAGCTGCCCTACAGCCTGCAGAAGCTCCCCGGCGGGGGGACGGGAATCAAGGTGGGCTCCCGACGGACGACAGTAGCGGAGTTGCATTCAGTGCCGTGGGATAATCAGGCCGGGTGTTGGGAAATAGACATGCAGAGAGCATCCAAGAATGGCTGCCAGTGGAAATCACTGTTTCGATGTGTCATGCCTGCTTGGATGTCTGAGGGGTCGCTCCATGCCTTGGGAATGTACAGTTAGCAGATTGACTTAAGTCTGGTCTATTTAAAAACAGTGTTTAGGAGCTGTGTTTGTGCGACACGTCCCTGGCAACGCGAACGCGTGCCACATTCCGCAGAGCGCTGTCATGCGGCAGGGCGGCGGCAGCAGTGAGGGTGTTGGAGCCTGTGCCGGCTGGCGTGTCGGTGCAGGACATGCGGCCGCAGCCTCTCTGTGTCTGTCCAAATGCATCTGGTCATCTATCTCTTTATCTGCTTCTGTTTATGTACCTGTTTGTCTGTCTGTCTCTGTCTCTATTTATCTGTCTGTCTTTGTCTCTATTTATCTGTCGGTCTCTCTCTGTCTGTCTTTGTTTCTATTTGTCTGTCTGTCTGTCTGTCTGTCTGTCTCTGTCTGTATTTATCTGTCGGTCTCTCTCTGTCTGTCTTTGTTTCTATTTGTCTGTCTGTCTGTCTGTATTTATCTGTCGGTCTCTCTGTCGGTCTCTCTGTCGGTCTCTCTGTCGGTCTCTCTGTCTGTCTCTCTGTCTGTTTGTATCTGTTTATCTCTCTGTCTTTATTTGTGTCTGACTGTCTATCTCTCTAGTTGTTTCTGTCTGTCTGTCTGTCTCTATCTATCTATCTATCTCAGTTCTTCTCTCAGACAGAGGTACTGTAGGACTCCCCCTTTTTGGTATTGTATTCTTTAGCCTCGGCTTTTTATGGTGGTAGTAATGAGGCACCACACGTAGCCAAAGCACTTCATTAATTCCAGGGGAGATGTCTGCAACCCCACCCCTCCCTCTTCCTCCCTTTTTAAGCTGCCTGGCACCGTGCCCACAAGCCTCCTGGTAACCAAACAGGCCCTCTCTGTGCACAGGTGCGGTACTTGGACGAGGACAAGGTGTTCACGATTGAGCAGATGACGGCCATGTTGCTGACAAAGCTGAAAGAGACGTCAGAGAGTGCCCTGAAGAAGCCCGTCGTGGACTGCGTTATCTCGGTGGGTACCAGTACAGCTGCTGGGCGTGATGTCATGTTTCAGGGGTGGCCTCTGCAGCAAGGCCTCCTGGGAAATGTAGTTCCACTGAGGCCTAAGGCCGGGGTGGGATTGCTTAGCATTTTTTTGCTGTGGTGAAATGATAATCCCACTGGGGGTGTCCTCTGCAGGTCCCCAGCTTCTTCACAGATGCCGAGCGGAGATCTGTGATGGACGCC
The DNA here is from genome assembly GCA_026780765.1 of Petrocephalus schoutedeni. Taxonomy (NCBI): domain Eukaryota; kingdom Metazoa; phylum Chordata; class Actinopteri; order Osteoglossiformes; family Mormyridae; genus Petrocephalus; species Petrocephalus schoutedeni. The sequence goes on from JAODKL010000051.1 coordinate 5,788,368, forward strand.
ACTCAGATTGCGGGCCTGAACTGCCTGCGGCTGATAAACGACACGACCGCCGGTAAGTCGGGAGCCGTGGCTAAAGGCTAAAGGAAACTAATGTTCGAATGGGTGGAGCCGAGGGGGAAAAAACACACAAAATCTTATTGTACAAGACTGGAAGAAACAAGAAGTGGGTGGGAGGAAGATCATGTGACTCCATCCAATCACCTGCCTGATATGGCAGTGGCCCCGCCCCATTTCAGAGTCATCCTAACATGAATTAGAACTTAATCCCTGGCATCAGGCTGCCTGTTCATATTTATTTTCTTAATAAAAACAGAGAGGCAGATAAGAGACTGGAAAATGTCCTGTAAGCCACTACATGTTCAACAGGGACATGCCCTCAGACAGCGTTTGTCTTCAAGGGGGAAATGTGTCTGTAGGTTAAAAAACATCTTTGCTGCTGTTTCAAGGACAAATCTTGCTTGGCAGAATTGTGTCTTTGTTTCAGTGTGTGTTTTCTATTCTCGGCATGGAGACATCACACATTTCCGGTTGCGTGGGGCTGAGATTATTTAGTAAATTAAAATTGAAACAAATAGCTTTATACCGGTAGTTATTGGGGCCACCCTGAAGCTTTAAAAATGTATTCAAAGTAGGCCGGCATCCCATGGAGACTGGAGTATTGTTTAAATCCCCCCCGTCCTGGGATGCGGTCGGTCCCGGGGTGTGGGATGATAGTTACAGGGTCCAGAACAAGGGCCTGAACACCAGAGACTGGTCCCTGTGTTCAGGTTGCGTATGTGCCCTGAGATGGACTGGCATCCCATCCAGGATAGGCCTCAGGCATGGGATAGGTTCCAAGCTCCAACGAGGTCATGTCAAGTGGAGCTTTATCATCACACCAGCTGTATACAGTAACAGCATACAGTTAGATGTATTTGCTATGCTTTTGGGTGTGGTTATGAATTATAGCAACTGCTGAGACAGAACTCTGGTGGAGAAGCTGAGCTGTCTGTGTCTCTGTTCCGGACTGCAGTGGCTTTGGCTTACGGCATCTACAAGCAGGATCTGCCCACCCCGGAGGAGAAGCCCCGTAACGTGGTGTTCGTCGACATGGGCCACTCGTCCTATCAGATCTCCATCACTTCCTTTAACAAGGGCAAACTCAAGGTGCATACCCACTGTCTCTCATGGGCTAATGCTAAGTATCCTCACTGTCTAGTTAAGGTCCACTTTTGGACGATTGTGACTGTTTACTATAGATGGAATACGCCCTTTCTCCTCTCCCTACTGATGTAATTGATCAATGAAAAAGTGTTTTATGGAGTAATCTATTTAACTATTATCTATGCTTGTACTGTTTAACATTTATAGTTATGACGTTCGTTTACATGCGTTACTTTATCACGCTAAATTGAACAACTTAACGTTGATAGCTAGCCAATTAACGTCATTGTTAGTTGTGAATATAAAGCAAAATTAGTCCATATCTCGTTGACCCTGACATAATGTATTTGCCTCGCTAACAACAATCCACGTTGTCCATTTAACCCCTATCCCGTGTTTGGGGTCAATCTGACCCCAGAGCATCATTAAACGGTAGGCAAATTTCACATGGGGAAATTATCACGGGAAAAGGGTTAAAGCCGCTCACTGACGGCTGTGTGAAGATAGGTATCTATTTGCGGCGCTGAAGGTGCCTCATTGTTTCCTGTTTATTTCGCAAAGTAGTTTCTGAAAAAGTGTGTTTTCCACGCTCCTGAAATAATGGATTTTCGGAGATGCGTGTCTTTCTTCGGACGGCGATGTGTCCAAATTTCCTCACTGACTTCCCGAACGTCAAATTGGGCGCTAAACGTTGACGTTGACGCCCCCCCCCCCCCCAGGTGCTGGCCACAGCCTTCGACCCCTACCTGGGGGGGCGTAACTTCGACGAGGCCCTGGTGGAGCACTTCTGCGAGGAGTTCCGAGGCAGGTACAAGCTGAACGTGAAGGAGAACCCCCGGGCGCTACTGCGTCTGCACCAGGAGTGCGAGAAGCTGAAGAAGCTCATGAGCGCGAACTCTTCCGATCTGCCGCTCAACATCGAGTGCTTCATGAACGACATCGACGTGTCGGGCAAGCTGAACAGGTGCTGGGGTGTTTGCCGGCGGGGTTTGGGGGTAGCCGGAAAGTGGCTAGCTGACTGGCGTCTGTCTCTACCGCAGGACCCAGTTCGAGGAGATGTGCGCCCTCTACCTGCTGAAAGTGGACGCGCCACTGAAGGCCGTGATGGATCAAGCGAGTGAGTCTCGAGCCAGACCCCCTCCCGCCCGTGATCATCTGATTGTAGCCGTGTAGATCTCCAGGTTTGACCAGGCGGTCCGTTTGTTGCGTGTTACAACTCATTGCTAGATATTGCTTGCATGGAAATTTCTCACAAGTCCGCATTGGCAGAGACTCTGGAGGATTAGTTCAGGCTGATGAAAAGTGCTGCACAGGATGCAGCATTGCGCGAGCCTGGTTAACATGCATTGCCTAGGAGACGGCGATGTCAGCGTCGGTTCTCAGAGTCGTATCGCTGTGCTGATTCGAAAGCGTTGTGGGTCTTTGGTTTGATGTGATTTGGTCTTAGTTTCTTGAGCCACCCATCCTAATTAAATAAGTACTACTATAAGCACCTATATCCCTCAGTCCCTCTCACATTGTCATCCCTCTAAATTCAGTTAATAAAATTTATTTCCCTAATTATCAGTCCTGCTTGGGATAAGTGATGGATGGATGGATGGATATCCTACCATATTGTTCAGGATAGCCTCTGGAGCCCTGCCACCCTGCATAGGACGAGCGGCTATAAGAATCGGATAGCTGGAATTTGCTGTTAGCTAGTCTGAGTGAAGAATTGCAGCTTATGTGTGGCAACCACTGATTAAAATTCTGTGACAAACATAAAAATTCTGCAATTTTTTAATTAAGCAACTATAGTAGTAAATGAAGGTTTAGCGTAGGCAATCAATACTGTCAGCAATGTTGACAGTTTAGCAGCTTGTCATATTGTGGGTTTTGTGATGCTAATGACTCAAAACACTTCTGTCAGCTTTTACCCAGCTGGCTGGGCTGTGTAGATAAGAACATTTGTCAATATGGAGTGTCAGTCTCTTTGGGCGCTTTCTGCAACAAGCCTATGAGAAGGTGGAAGCGTAAAGGCCGAGTCAAGCTTCTGCTTGGTGTCGTCAATGGCCAGTGTAAGGCGATGTAATTGGTGTTTTCTGTTTTAACATTGGCATCAGTGATTGGTTCTGGTAAAATCAATAGTAAACCAGGGAATGGCATAATGTGTGTACAATCCCCCCTATGGTAGCCTTGGGGAAAATCTACCAGTTAGAAGAGGGCATGAAAAAAATGGAAAGTAGAACGAAAGTATGCAATTGTGATAGTATGTGCACAGAGAGAACCGGCACGGTCTGGGGCTCTGTCGATATGTAGCAGGCACATGTCGGGGGTTGAAGGCTGGGCTGCAGTAACCTGCCCTGTCCTGGTGCCGCCCAGGGCTGACCCGTGACGACATCTACGCAGTGGAGGTGGTGGGCGGGGCCACGCGCATGCCCGCCGTTAAGGAGCGCATCTCCAAATTCTTCGGCAAAGACGTGAGCACCACCCTCAACGCGGACGAGGCCGTGGCCCGTGGCTGTGCTCTGCAGGTATGGCAGTGACCTCTAACCTTCGCTCTGTCTGATCTCTGATCCCTTATTTCCCGGTGCTCTGTGTGAACTTTGACCCTTTCCCCTGTGTCCAGTGTGACCCCTGACCCTTATTTTATATTGCTATATAACATTATCATTATCACAATATTCTTGCCCTGCGTGTGCCCTCTGGTCTTTTCCGGCTTTTGTGCACTCTGATCCTTATTTTATATTATTATATAAAACCTGTCTGTGGTCAGAAGGTTGCTTGTTCGAACCCCAGGGCCAGCAGAGTGGTTTTACTATTGGGCAAGACCCTTAATCCTTAGTTGCTTCAGCTAAGCCTGCTTTCTCAAAACATACATCTCTTTGGATAGCAGCATCTGCTAAATAAATAGAATGCACTGTATATATATAGAATGTGTCCCTGTGTGTGCCCTCTGACCGCATAGTGAGTGCTGTCTCGCTGTTACTGCTGTCTGACATGCGACAGGCGTGAGACGGAGTGCCACTGACCGTGCGTGCATGCGTGTGTGTGTGTGTGTGTGTGTCTGCACGCAGTGTGCGATCCTCTCCCCAGCCTTCAAGGTGCGGGAGTTCTCCATCATCGACGTGGTGGCCTTTCCCATCATCCTGCGCTGGAAGTCGTCCACGGAGGAGGGCGTCGGGTGAGCGGCCGTGTTCCACACCGCAGACAGCAGTCACGCAGCCAGAGCTGCACGCCGCAGACGGCAGTCACGCAGCCAGAGCTGCACGCCGCAGACGGCAGTCACGCAGCCAGAGCTGCACGCCGCAGACAGCAGTCACGCAGCCAGAGCTGCATGTCACAGCCTTGTTTAGAGACACAGCATTTCACAGGGCTTCCTTTTGCAACTTTTGTCTTCTTGGGCCTTTCCAAAAGTAGGCAGACAAGTATGCGGGGAAATTGCCTGTTTAAGCCGCACCCGTTGCCGATGCAGGTGTATAATTAAGCACAAAGTCAGACAGTCTCCAGTACCAAACATTATCAGCAGGGTGGGTGGCTGTACAGGACAGGTTAGTGACTTCCCAACTGGCACCATCAGAGGACACCATCTTTCCAACAAGTCGTTTCGACGAATCGCTTTCCTGCTAGAGCTGCCCTGGTCAGCAGCGGGCGAGGTGATTGTGAAGGTCAGAGTATAATTGGTTTCATGCTGGGATGTTGGACGAGCTGGTATCCATATATATTTGGCCGTATAGTACATGTCACAGAGTCCATTCATTCTTACACTATTGTAGAAAATTAATACAAATGCAGTATTTTGGCTCCTACAGCATTTAGAAGTAGACAGCACCTTTGATCTGAACTGCATCTCTGCCGTTAACTGCCTTCCTATGGGTAGGTTAGGTATGTGGCTCTCAGACCTGCTCCGCAGGGACTGGTCTTTGTCTGGTGGTTACTGGTTTAGGCTTTCTTGTTATTGAAGGTGCCTTTGTAATGGTTAGAATTTTTGCCGTTAATATAATTATACTTAAGTTGATTTATTGAGCAGATGAGTTTCTGTAAATTTTGTAATTAACCTAATTATGATGATTTTAATTACGTTGTCTGAGGTCCACAAAACAACTAAGTAGCTTAAATCATTTAATTGTGTCATTTACTCAATCAAGTTTAATAGAAAGGTTGGTCAGCATACATGGTTTCCATCAGGACCAGTTTGACAGCCCCTGGTTTAATTAGATTATGTTCAGTGGCCAAGAACATTTCCCCAGCTAAAGGCATTGCACTGACTTAATTTCAAACAAAAACTTGGCTTGGATTTTACTTTCTGGACCTGAACTATCCATCTATGACGTTACCTGCCAATACGCCACAGTTTAGGCAAATTGTAGAGGAGTTTGGCACCTATCCTACCAGTTAATTTTATGTGAGTTAGGGTTAGGGTTAGGGTTTTATGGGGAGGGGTCCCCATAATAATCTGGGGGGGGCATAATATCTTTTGCGAAGCCCACAAACCCATCGGCCCACCGGGAAAATGCCCCGTATTCCAGGTGGCCAGTCTTGCTGTGTTTACAATAGAGTTTTATCTGAATAAGATTAGGAATTTTAAGTCCCTGTATTTAAAAATCCCTTCCTGTTCTTTTGAGCTTTTGATGCCACAGCTCAGGAGTATGACTGGCTTCAGTCTGTTGCGCTGTTTACACGCGAATAGAGTCCAGGGTGATCACACTGTTTGTTTAAAGGAGGTGCTGGCCTCGATGGTGCACTCTGCTCTGTGATAAACATTCTATGATACACAGTCGCCAGCAAAACAAATGAAGTCACACATGGATGAAATATATTTCATTCCATCAGTTATACTTGGAAAGAGGCATATTTACAACTAAGACAAGCGCCGTCTTGGAATCTGAGTGTGCTGGTTTTAGGATTAGGCTGTTTATGTAAGAGGTCCTTTCTTCACCTCTAAATGCGTTTTTATAAGTATGTTCTGTTTTGGGAAGTAGGTTTTTCTGGAAGTAAAAAGTGTGTGAGTGTGTGTGTGTCTTTCCTCAGGGGCACCCCGGCCATTCCATGTATTTGTTATATTTCACCACCAGCTCACATAAATGAATTTATTTACTTAGTTGGAAAAAGTCAATGAGGTATTGATTAGCTGTAAGTGGTGTACCAGTGGTCGAGTCAAAAAATATATTGGTGTATTAAATGGCTGCTGCAAGTATTGGTGTGACTTTCTGAGAGGTTTCGTATATGACATAATTTCTTTTGACTGGCTAAGACTTTGGCACAGTTCTGCAGATCTGTGCAAAGTCCTCTACTCCGATGGGACACCAGACCCATGTTTGCCCACATTGTTCTTACACCTGAATAGAATGAAAATGCCCTTGTTAGCAAAGAGCAGTGTTTCCCAGCCCGGCCTTGGGGAACCCACAGATAGTCCCCGCTTTTGCACCCCGCCCCGACAGTCCATGTTTTTGCTCCGGGAGTCGAGTAAGATCAAAAGCACGGACTGTCTGTGGGTCCTCGAGGACTGGATTCTGAAACTCTGGCATAGAGAATTACACGGTTCTGTCTAAAGGGGCTCCCATGTTCTGCTTCTGCCCGCAGGGAGTGTGAGGTGTATAGCAGGAATCACCCAGCACCCTTCTCCAAGGTGATCACCTTCCACAAGAAAGAGCCGTTTGAGCTGGAGGCCTTCTATAGCTCCCCCCAGGACCTGCCCTACCCGGACGTGAGGATAGGTAGGCCAAAGTCGATGCCCTGCCGCTCTCCTGGCAGCCAAATGTACAAGCGGGGAGATTAAGTCCAATCTGCTTTAGTGTTAAACATTCCAGGGAAGTGGAATCATAATCGCAGAGGTGGAAAGCTCATGTTCAGAAAGTACAAATCCAGACCAAGGTTTTGTTTCAACCAACCAGTTGAGCACTCTGTGACTGTGACTCTTTATGCTCAACTGGTTGGTTGAAACAAAATCTTGGTCTGGATTTGTACTTCCTGGGCCTGATTTTTTTCACCTCTGCAGAATGGCGTCTAAGCTTTGACTTCGATACCATAGCAACCATCGTGGTTTGTATGCCGGATGGCTCGGGAAAATAGTGACTGATTTGCTCCTTAAATTCCAATAAAAAGGGTAGGATGTCCAATAAGTCCTAACATCAAGCCTTAGCTTAGCTTGGTCCTTATGAATTATGTATGCCGCATGCTGAAGGTCTGTCATCATCAAGCGCAGCATGACAGGACAGGGAGACTACATGAAAAATCAGAACCACTACCTCCTTTAGTGGAAGTAAAACCCATATCTGTATATTTCAATCATGGCCTATAAGGTCTTCACAGTTGAGTTCACCTGAGCTGTGAGATGTCTTCACGCCAGCAGCTCCAATAGAGTTCTCCCTTTATTTTCTCCCCAAGCGTTGCTCTCTCATACCCCCAGCTTTGGCGGTTCAGGGTAGGCTTGTTCTCCCTGTGTTGTACAGGCTTCCTCCTGTAGCCCAAAGGCATGCATCTGGGTTGACTGGCGTCTATATATTGCTCATGTTATGTGAGTCTGTGTCCTGCGATGGACTGGCACCCTCTGCTGCCCAGGATAGGCTCCTTGGCAACTTGTTTGGAAGATGGATGGATGGGTGACCCATGTGTTGAAGAAGCCATATGTGACTTTTATCTTGTGCTTCCCCAGGGACCTTCTCAGTGCAGAATGTGGTGCCCCAGCCCGACGGGGAGAGTTCCAAAGTGAAGGTGAAGGTGCGCGTCAACGTACACGGGATCTTCAGCGTGTCCAGCGCGTCCCTGATCGAGAAGCAGAAGGGGGAGGGGCCAGACACCCCCATGGACACGGAGCCGATGGTCCAGAACGAGGGCCGGCCTGAGGACCAGGTGAGGACGTCCTCTGGTTTGGGGAAGAAAGCCCAGCACATTCTCGAGTTCAGCCCAGACTTGGTCCGAGTCGGTGGTGGGTCATTTGCGGTTCTACTTCTATAACCACAAGACTAGTGGAACACGATGGATCGGGCGGAACCTGAACACGAAAGCCTTAAAACAGGTTTTGACAAATTTACTTGTCTAAATGTAGACAAGCTCTGGCATACGTCAGAACCTCAGCAGGTGTTGGAGCCCAATACAGCTGGCAGGTCTTGTAGGCCTCAAATCTTCATTCTTATGCACGAGTCCAGCATACCAGCCTTGTCTAAATGCCCCTTTTCAGTTGCCTCTTCTAAATACCCCTTCCCTGATACTGTCTCTGATCCAGTCTTTTCTGTGCCCCCCCCCATCCCCACCCCCCACCCTTCCTGTACTCAATTCCTTTTTCTCTCTATTCCTCTCACTGAAGCTGCACCCCTCTGTTCTCATTGAGGACGACACCTATAACTATGAAGAGGAGGTTTGTGATCCTCGTCTTGCATTAACCGCCCCCAGAGTCTCCACCCTCCACCCCCCCC
>JAODKL010000051.1:5800379-5857811 GCA_026780765.1 Petrocephalus schoutedeni
GATGGACGGTACAGACACTCAGGCTCAGAGTATGGCTATTCTGATGGACGGTACAGACACTCAGGCTCAGAGTATGGCTATTCTGATGGACGGTACAGACACTCAGGCTCAGAGTATGGGTACCCGGGTGGACGGTACAAACAAAAGATGTAAGCTTGTAGAACAGTAGCACCTGCCCTTCTAGTGCTTTTCATACTTCACCATTAATTCCATTTCACAGATTAAAAAATATTTACGTTTTTGTCATCAGTTTATTTTGTGTCCATATAGCTGTGAGTGACCTTTAAAGTGTGTAAACGAGCCCCATTACTGAGGCAGCTGCTCCGTCCATGTGTGCAGGAGAACAGTCGCCTGAGCCTGGTGTTAGAGGACACGGAGACATGGCTGTACGAGGAGGGCGAGGACCAACCCAAGCAGGTGTATCTGGACAAGCTGGCGGAGCTGAAGGTGACCAAATCACCATGCCGCAGCTGCTCCGCCGTTCTCTGTAACTACACTGTCTGCCATGCAAACGAAACCTCTCCTGTTCTATAACTACACTGTCTGCCATGCAAACGAAACCTCTCCTGTTCTGTAACTACACTGTCTGCCATGCAAACGAAACCTCTCCTGTTCTGTAACTACACTGTACACCATGCAAACGAAATGCTCCTGCTCTATAACTACACTGTCTGCCATGCAAACGAAACCTCTCCTGTTCTGTAGCTACACTGTCTGCCATGCAAACGAAACCTCTCCTGTTCTGTAACTGCACTGTCTGCCATGCAAACGAAACCTCTCCTGTTCTGTAACTGCACTGTACGCCATGCAAACGAAACCCATCCTATTGTCACTGCACACAACACCCATCCTTATTTATTTACATTTATTCAGCAAATGCTTTGATCCAATCATTATGCATTTTTGAGAAAGCAGGGCCAGCCAGTCCCTGGAGCAATCGAGGGCTATAGGCCTTGCTCAGGGGCCTAATGGTGACATCACTCTGCCGACCCTGGGACCTGAACAGCCAACCGTCCAATCACAAGAACAATATGCAAACCCTCTGAGCCACTCACCACCTCTATAAATGATTAGAGTGGAGATGGCGGAGATTGAACCCAGGATTCAATAGCATATGGCCCGCCACAAAACCTAGGTCCCCTACATCTCCATCACTGACCTCACTATGTATAAAAAGTGCCGGCCCACCATTTACCCAGCTTGCCTCGTCTCCTCAGAGGTTCGGAGAGCCCATCCAGGAGCGGTTCAGGGAACAGGCAGAGCGGCCGCGGGCGTTCGACGAGCTGGGCAAGAAGATTCAGCTCTTCATGAAGGCCGTGGAGGCCTATAAGCAGAAGGTCGGTAAGGGCGTCCTCCTCCCGATTCGGTGCGAGGGATGGAAGCCCGTGATGGAGATGCCTCTCCCTGCGTAGGACGAGCGATACGACCACCTGGACGCGGCGGAAATAACCGCGGTGGAGAAGAGCTGCGGTGAGACCATGGCCTGGATGAACAGCAGGATGAATGCTCAGAGCAAGCTGCCCATCACTCAGGACCCCGTGGTCAAGGTGGCGGAAATCTCAGCCAAGACCCAGGTGGGTCTCTGTCTGTCTGTGTCTGCGTGTTTGTACGTATTCATATAGCTTACTAGAATTTAAAACGGGCCAAATTTGAACAGCCTTTGACAGCCAGGAGTGAGTCAGTACCTTGAATAAAGTTGTTGCACACTTCATCTCCCAGCTGCATAAACTATGCATTTTTGTTCCAGAGTCAGGGAGAAAATGCACAGTCACCTCGTTTGGAAGGGGGGGGGCAGAAGAGGAGGGTCTAAGACTGTAGGGAGGCTGGTAGAGGAAAGGCAGTTCAGAAAGATATGATGGAGCTTGATCCATGTGCTGTGAATTTGGGATGAGGTGGCGATGGGAGGAGGTGGCTGGGGGTCAGTCCTTGTTCTTATTCAGGTACTGGGGTGTTGAGGAGCCTCTGTTGACATGACTTTCGGTTCTTTGCCCAGGAGTTGGACGGAATCTGCAGTCCCGTCATCAACAGGCCCAAACCGCAGGTGGAAGAACCAGAGGAGGAGCAAGACAAAGGCAACGGCGCCCACAATGGCCCCGCCAGCCAGTCCAGCGGCCCCGAGGCCCAGGCTGAAGCCAAGGCGGCCCACAACCAGCAGCCCAAAACCGGCACCGGCGAAATGGAGGTGGACTGAGGCCCCGCTGGGCAGCCTGAAGGCCAAAGAATCACCCACCATCCGCCTGGGAACGTTCCCCGGATCCACCGTCAATGGGCCGTCTCTCCCTTCCTTCCGACATCACCGTTATGTTCCTTGTTGTTAATTTCTTTTTTATTCCTTTTGGGTTGTTGCAGAGTGTACTGTACCAGGTGAGAGTTAGGGCACCTATTTTCCAGTCGTACCTGTATGGTTAGTACCTGTTTGTGTTACCCGGCGCCAGTTCAGATCCATCAAAAAAAAAAAAATAATAAATCCCCTGACCATACCTGTCAGCATCTGAGGAGATGAAGTGCTTAATCTCCAGTGGTGAACATTACTGCAGTCTTCTAGTGGAACATACGTAGAATAACCGTTTGTGACGCTCCAGTGGCTAAAATGGAACAAGTCCAATATGTATGCAATAATACATATATATTTATATTTAAGAAGTGAGTCTGAAAACTGTCGAGTTGAAAATCTGTAAATATTATTATTTTAGTTATTCAAATTGGCCTGTGAGTTGTAAATAGGGGGTGCGCATTCCTCGTGTTTCTGTGGCAAAGCTTTCAACACCAAATTCGATTGTGTGGAAACTGTTACCACTGGGGTGGGGGAGGGGGAGAGGAGCTCCATGCATTCCTGTGTGTTCACCATTAAACCAGAACATGGCGAGAAATGCCTACATCTTAGTCTGTATTCCAGGAGTCCCGCAGATAAAGGGCATCAGGGCTTATTGGCTTTAAAAAAAAGTGTTTCCCTGCCAGCCCTGTTAGATCATTTCATTTACAACCAATCAGACATGCTTCCCCACAATTCCATCTGCCTTTAACAGATTATATACATTAAAAACACAAGTATCAGCATTTACCAACAATATGAAGTGGTGTGATTTTGAAGAGTATAGGCCATCAATGAAGATTATGCAAACTGGAAGGCTGGAGGTAGTTTCGCAGGGGGGGACCCATCTATCTGATTGCTGTGGTACGGCCAGCACATTTTTTTTGTCTTGGGTTTGCACTATTTACTGATAACCTAAGATGACATCTGACTTTTAATTAGAATAACTTACTTGTGGAATGTGGACTGTTTATCAGAATGAACTTGGGTGTCCGTCGGGGCCCACTAAAGCTTCCAATGGCACGTTAAGAGCATACCAGCGACGTGCGGGACTGCGCTGCTTCCCGGGGCATGCCGAGAGGGAGCGCCGTCACTCCTGAAGTAGACAGCTTCTGTTTCTGTTTCTTTATGGCTTTAAGACACCAGTACTGCTGTGTTGCTACTGGGGAACAGTAATAAACTGCTAGCCTTCCTAAGTCTCTCCTTTTGTGCTGTGCTCGGCGTTTATTTGCGTGCTTTCTGAGACTTTATCGCCACATACCCAGGTATTTTTAAGAACTGTGTTTTCCCTCCTGCGTTATTAAAAAAAATAAATAAAAATGTTTGAACACATGAAAACACTAAAACGCGCTGTCAAGAGTATGCCAAAACCAACAGGTGGCGATATAACTTTAACGGTAAAGCTAGGCTAAAGCCTAAAACAGCGAAAAGCGCACACTCTGACGTCAAACAAAGTATGTAATGGTACAGAGCCTGACGTCACAAGCCAAAAACTTCGACGTCACACGTCTGCGCTGTAAATGAAGTTTCTGAAACTCTTCTCCCTGGACAGAGTTTTGCAAAAGTTCCGTGTTCAGTGGCCTAAAACGTGATTTGCGTGCGGACGAAAGGCCACAACACATAGAAAAAGCTGCGTTTTTAAAAATACCCATGTACGTGTGGACAAGGCCTGATTAACTCGGCGGAGGAGAGCGGCTGCTTAGGGTTTCCTCCCGAATTCTGAGCCCCACACATTGAGACTGGGCCCAGAGAAGCCGTTTCTCAAAACAGTCTGTACCTCCTGTTCTTCCATCTTTCTCCCTCCAGCGTTTTGTCAGTGAAGATTCAGACCTGCCCCTGGTATCTTCGGGATCCCGCCTGTCTGGGCTGCGAGTGGCCCGGTGATCCAGCTGCGCTGGTCCGGTGCTCTCAGACCAGAACATGCCGACGTTACACCAGTTTCCCAGTACACCTGTGCTGCTCTTGCCTGAGCAGACTAGCCTGCTTTGGAATTTGGTATCTGGTGACAGATGGCCGATTCAGTTAAATATAAAAAGGTCTAAAAAATATTAGTTTTGTCTGATTGCTTGAGTGCGAATAAGATTAAGATCGCTTTATGTTATTTTGATGTGTTATGAGAATATGTGTCTGGCATGGGAACTGCGTGTTCGTTTCAGTAAACCAGAATCTCCCGAAAAACAATATAAAGGGATTGAGTTCTGTCACGTAGCATCCCGTTCTCTGCTTCAGCCGTGTCTGGTAGGTAACACCTGCTGCTTAGTATGTTAGCACTACCAAAATGCCACCTTAACAAGTATGACTTAGCAAGAATATAGATTTCTACTGCACTTCAGAAATGCCACGTCATTAAATTAAAAAAAAAATGTAGGGTGTCATGTACACCATTAGTATCTCGCCATACTACGCACTAAACTACACTAATACTTGAAGTTTCATTAACAAATCCATTAAGGAACTTAACTAAAAATCCCATTTATATGTGTATTTATAGAATACTAATTTTCTTAGGTATACTTAGGTGCCAAGAGGTCAGCAGTAATTCCCCAGTGAGCAGACCTTACCCTGACCTGACAGCGTGAGGAAGCAGATGGGTATTTCCATGTCCATGCTGACAATTATAGCATGATCAGAAATAAGAGGATTTTCATAGCACACTCCGGCTACCCACAATGCCCGGCAAAATAACCTGGACTACTTTCGCCATTGTTTTTCTGATCCCCTGGCATGACAAAGTGTGTTAAATGTCTAAATAAAACACCAAGTGGGTCAACGTAGCAACGCTGAACTAATTACTGAAGTGGAGCAGGCTCCAGCACTGTTTCTGGAATTAAGAAAAAAAAAAAAATCGATGAATTAAAGGTTAATGTTAAAAAAATAAAACTGTGGATACTTGCATGCATTATTTTAATCTAACCAAATTGCTAATATTATGTCAGTGTTTTCTTTACTCAGATAATACCCTAGCAAAATGGGAGGACCTGGATGTGCTGAAATAACAAATCTGAACATCTGACACGCTGAACCCAGGAGAATATTAAGGAAAAAAAAAGTCTAATTGCAGTTTTATCCACTCAGTGTGGCAGCCATAAACTGCTGCTTCCGAGGAGGCAATGCAAAAGAAATGAATAGGGACAAATCCAGATGGCGATTCCAAACTGGTAATTAATGTTCTGTGTCTTCAGCTGGACGTAGCATACTGGTTTGCCCTAATGAGCCCAGTAACTACGCAACTGACAGCAGGGACCATCTGCCTTTTGAACATCTGCGTATCGACTTTCACTTGAAAGGCACGGAAGCGTCTCCTCCGCATTCTGAATATAAGATGCAGATCCAAATATAAAAGGCTTATACATATATATATACAGTATATTTTTTATGGAGATATAAACAGTATTTTTAATATTTTAATTAATGTCATGCTAAATATTATAGCATGCGTGCATTAAAGAATATTAAAAACCAAACATCATCAGGGCTGAAAGTTTGAATCCCTGATCTGTGTGCAATGTTCTTTCACTTTTAAAACTTTTCTTAAACCATAACAAAAGCAACTACACTTTCATATTAAAGACGATTCAGCAAATTCATATAAAAGTGGATATTTGCAGTCTTGGCCTTTCATTTTCAAGACCTCGGCAATTCACCCTGGCATGGTGTAAATCAACTTCTGGGCCAAATACTAACCGATGGCAACTCATTCTTGCATAATCAACCCTTTTAGGTTGTCAGAATTTGTGGGTTTTTGTTTGCCCACCTGCTTCTTGAGGATTGACCATAAGTTCTCAATGGGACTAAAGTCTGGGGAGTTTCCTAGCCGTGGACCCAAAATTTCGATGTTTTGTTCCCCAAGTCACTTAGTTATCACTTTTGCCTTATGGCACGGTGCTCCATCGTGCTGGAAAGGCATTGTTCTTCACTAAGCTGTTCCTGGATGGTTGGGAGAAGTTTATTTATGGCTGTGTTCTCAGGCAGAATTGTGCATGAGCCCACTCCCTTGGATGAGAAGCAACGCCACACATGAATGGCCATAGGATGCTTAACTGTTGGCATGACACAGGACTGATGGTAGTGCTCACCTTTACTTCAGCAGTCCAATCCCTATACTTTTTGCAGAATATCAGTTTGTTCTTGATGTTTTTCTTGGAGAGAAGTGGCTTCTTTGCTGCTCTTCTTGACACCAGGCTATCCTCCAGAAGTCTTCACCTCGCAGATGCACTCACACCTACCTGCTGCCATTCCTGAGCAAGCTCTGCACTGGTGCTGTCCCAATCCCGCAGCTGAATCACCATTAGGAGAAGGTCCTGGCGCTTGCTGGACTTTCTTGGGCACCCTGAAGCCTTCTTCACAGCAATTGAACCTTTTGATGCTATTGAACCCAAACTGAACAAGGGACTTTGCAATTAATTGTAACTGATCTGATCACATAACATTCCGAAGTATATGCAAATTAGCATCATGAAAACTGAAGCAACAAACTCTGAGAAAACCAATACCTGTGTCATTCTCAAAACTTTTGTACACGACTGTCTATAGTCCCAGACCACTTCCCCAGCACCAGGGCTGCCCCTAGGGCTGTGGCGCAGGGGGCGTGACACACACGCGCTTAATTTCCTTTTAAAATGAGCAGACCGGAATCACACCCTGTGCTATAGATCACCGCAACACTAATCACAAGAAAGTATGACTAACACGCTTCGTATTTGTATTATTATTGCTATTATTATCATTATTGTTGTTATTATTATTACTGATATAGATTGGTCGCAATGCACAAAACCTAAAAAGGCGCCCGTATTCGTTTTCAACAAAGAGCGCTCAACAACACGCCTCTGATTGGCCAGGTGACGCCACGAGCAGGGCCCCGTAAAGGCCGCGATTCGCCGTCGGCCCGATGACGCGGCTTGACGTCGGCCGCGAGACCAACGGGCGCATATTTTCAAAATGGACGAAGCGCGAACATTTTTGCCGGAGAACAAAAAGATAAAATACAAAAGTTGTTGCGAGAGCTGCCTTTCGGCGGACCGGCGCGCTCACTTTTAAACAAATGACACGACACGCGTGTGCGCACGAACGGATAATTGTGGGGATTACGAGTTTGGCAAGATGAGCGTTTCGATCGGCAGTAGGATCGAGGTGAGTCGCTGACATGGGATCCGTAGGCAGGCCGCAGGCCGCGGATGAGCTTATAACGCGGGCCTCCGTGGATACGCGTTTTGCGTCCGGATTGATAACAAACAAAGCTTCTTATTGCCAAGCAACAGTCGGTAACATCAAGTTATAGGAGTCGCATTGGTGCAGGAGTGCACGCCCTCGCCTTTCGTCTGTTAAAATGGGGCTGCAGACTCTCACGTGGGAAGTCTTCCGGCAAATCTGTTATTATTGCATTATAAACATCAGATTAGCTGCATCAAAAGCAGTGGGGCAGTTTGCAAACCCTACAGACTATTTATAGGGTAATAACACTCTTGCATGCATGTTAATGCGTGTGCGGACCTGTCTCGAATTACCCCCCGCCCCCGCCAGCCAGCTGACCAGGATTGGTGGCCCTGGTTAAAATGACCGTAAGACACGAGTATGTAATCACAATTATGCATTCCAGTTTTTCATGTAAAACGCACAATTAATGTAATATTTGCATTACCATTTGAACAGCGTTCACGTTCGTTTGGGGTTTGTTTACCTGTGGTTTTGGTTAACTAAATGGGCTCGAGATGCAAGCTGGGTGTCTTATAAATGACCTTGAGTTGAATGAAGTTTGCAGCTCATTTGTGCTTCAATATCTTTATTTTAAAAGTGCAGGGTAGTTGTGAGGTTAGTGTGCTTTGGGGGTCTGTTTTAAGACGGAGCTATTGCTGGCTGTCAAGACGCAGACGGATGTGATGAATATGGACACCGCTTTTTTTTTTTACTTATTTTAGATGATTTCTATTGGGAAATTTCGATTTCACTTGCAAATAACAGATATTTTTCATGACTTATACCCGCGCAGTCTGGACTAGCAGCAGATGACAGCAGTAGCCTGAATTGTCCAAGAATAGGTCCCGTGTGCGTTAAAGCATCCCATGGGACCGTGCCACGTTGCTAGGAAACGGTGACAGCGTCGTTCATTACCAAAAAACAGCACAGGTACTAGTTATTTGTGCGCTGTAAGCGGGAACCAAACCGGGAATATGCTTTTCAGTTGCTGGGATAGCGACCGCAAACATTCGATTGCCCCCCGAGGAACAGACGGCTATCCGACCGGCGATCTGAGAGTGTACTTAAAATGTTCGAGCGGGTCCTTAATTTGTTTCAGAACTTAACAAATAAAAGCAAAGTGGCAGAAGATGAAACGTTTCTGTCATCTGCAGCCGACGAACTCGGGATCGAGGTAGTTCTGTTAACGTTTGATTGCTTCGTTGCATATTGTGTCAGGAACACCTGACTCGCAATGTACTGGACAAGTGCCTGGCGCTGAGGATCTTTGTAATTACCTTTAGTGTACTGTTCTGGTCTCTAATGATTGTGGTCGTACTCCTTTAAAAAAAAAAATCTACATTTTTGCTATGTTTTTCCTTCTTTTTTGGTCCGTAGGATTTCAAAGTCCTCACCCTGCTGGGGAAGGGGTCCTTTGCTTGTGTTTACAAAGCCAAATCTGTGAACACGGGTTTAGAGGTTGCCATTAAGATGGTAAGAACTAATTTTTATTCACATTTTTGTTTTGGTGTCTGAACTTCCATGCAATCAGTTTATTTATGAAGCATCATGTAATGTTAGACGCAGATAATTGTAGTAGTAAGTTATTTAATGAATGAGTACTTTCTGTAAAATAACCTTAAATGTGAGAGATTGGATGACCACAACATGGAAGCGGTTATACAGACTTCTGTGCTCTGTAATTATGAGCTGCCGTTGTCCCGCCTCCGCAGATTGACAAAAAGGCCATGCACAAAGCGGGCATGGTCCAGCGTGTCAGCAACGAGGTGGAGATTCAGTGCCGGCTGAAGCATCCCTCCATTCTCGAGGTAAATGATTGAAGATCGCACAGTGTCACTTTAAGTTTATTAACATACTATAAAACCAACTAAAGAAACTGGCTTGCAGCATAGTAATCCTGGGAAGGATGAACTGCATGCTGTAAAGGTGTTTTACTGTCACTTTTATGCCTTGGATTACTGTAAGTTATTATAACAAGGATAACAGACTACTTACTAATTACTGTGTTAATTAGGGTGTCCTTTCCACTGTTTTTATTGATTATATTGATTCCACAATAATATGAAAGCAAACTTTAGCTAGACGTTGGCCTATTCTTTGGATTCCGTTAAGGCTTGTTGTTGAATTGTTGAATTGTTGTTGTTGGCTTTAATTAGGCTGTATATGATTTTTTTAATGTAAAAATCAGGTGAAATACACTGACTTCTATTTAAGGCTATAATGGTTTTCTAGTGGTAAGTAAGAAATGATTGAAGGACTACTGCGTCTTCAATCTGTGTTAACCTAATTTAAATTGCATAAAGGATCCAGTCAAAGCAAGTTACCCAATCCTTGTGATTAATCAGTGTATCTGTGATGCAGGCTCAGGCCTGAGTCTTTCCTGTGCTAACAGCGCCCCCTTTCTTCCAGCTATACAATTACTTTGAAGACAGTAACTATGTGTACCTGGTTCTTGAGATGTGCCACAATGGAGAGATGAGCCGATATCTGAAGGACAGACAGAAACCCTTCACAGAGGATGAAGGTATGTGGGGGAAAAAATGTAGCCAGAATTTAATTTTACTAAAAGAGGTTTGGTGAAATGGTTACTTAGAAAAGGTAGGAGAGGACTGGTGTCCCCGGGGTTATTTACCCTCTGGTGTGTTTGCTTTGGGGCAGCACGGCACTTCATGCAGCAGATCGTTCAGGGCATGCTCTACCTGCACACCCACGGCATCATGCACCGGGACCTGACGCTGTCCAACCTGCTGCTCACCAGCAGCATGAACGTCAAGATCGCCGACTTCGGCCTGGCCACTCAGCTGAAGCTGCCCAACGAGAAGCACTTCACCATGTGCGGCACGCCCAACTACATCTCCCCCGAGGTGGCCACCCGCAGCGCCCACGGCCTGGAGTCCGACGTCTGGGCGCTGGGCTGCATGTTCTACGCCTTCCTGATGGGACGGCCGCCGTTCGACACGGAGACGGTGAAGCGCACCCTCAACAAGGTGGTCCTGGGCGACTACGAGATGCCCGTCCACGTTTCCCGCGAGGCCCAGGACTTGATCCGCGCCCTGCTGCGCAAGGACCCGGCTGAGCGGCCCAGTCTGTCGGCCGTGCTGGAGCACCCGTTCATGACGGGCTGCGGCCTGGGCAGGGCCCTGGGGGCACCTAGCAACTCCATGGACAGTGGGATCGCCACCATCTCCACCCTGTCTGTCGGCGGAAGCACCGGCGGCGGCGGCAGCCGGCTGCACCGGAAAGCCCGGCAGGCGGTGGGGCCGGCCCTCCCCAACCGCATGGTCCTCCCGGCTAACGTGGGCCCCCACGGCCGGGCCGGCTGGCCGGCCCCCGAGGCCGCCCCTGTCCTCGCGGGACACAGGAGCGACGACGACAGGCCGCATTCCCGCTACCTGAGACGGGCCCATTCGTCGGACCGCTCGGGGTCCTCGCTCCCGGGGAAGGTGGGGGCCAGCCTGGAGAGGTGCCGCTCTGTGGAGGTCCTACCCATGTCACATGGGCGAGCCCCAGCAGAGCCAAAGTGTCCCCCCTCCCCTCCAGTGAAGCTGACATCAGAGTAAGACAGGCCTGAATAAAAGCTGCATGTGATTCTTGTTTGAAGGACAGCCGGGTGTCAGGAAACTGACCCTGTAAACGCCCTCTCTTTTAGCTCTGACTGCTTCGTACCCAAACATCCGTCTCTGTCATTCAGTCAGCAGGAGAGAGAGGGCCGTTTGGCGAGGCCTGATGATGGTGGGTGTCATTCTCAGGGCAGTGTCGCGGTAACTGATGGCGGTGATGTCGCTGTACTGATAGCTTTTGCAATGCTGGTGATGTGGGGGTAGGGTGGAAAAGAAGCATAACTGTAGCACTGTAAGACAGTGGAGAATCTAGCCAGATGTAGCAGCTACAATATGATTAGGATCTTTAGCTTGAAAGTGGTTGTGACGAGGTTCTGCTCTCCAGGGTCCTACCCCAAGCCCACCGACGCGAGCACCCACAGTAACGGCAGCTACCATGGAAACACAGACACCCAGGTCCTCGCCGGGTCCTGGGGCCGGCCTCCCAGCCCGCATGCAAACCCTGGAGCTTACGGTGACAGCCAGCCACCAAGCGGAGCAGACCCACGTGCCGTTCTGCCCAAAGAGCACCCAGGGGGTGACAAGCAGAAATGCCCCCTCAAGACGGTGCTCGCACCACTGTCTGCAGCCCGACTGAAGCCCATCAGACAGAAGACTAAAAATGCTGTGGTAAGATTAGCATTAGCTCCATGAATACTCTGGTCAGGTTAGCATTAGCTCCATGGATACTCTGGTCAGGTTAGCATTAGCTCCATGAATACTCTGGTCAGGTTAGCATTAGCTCCATGAATACGCTGATCAGGTTAGCACGAGCTCCATGAATACTCTGGCCAGGTTAGCACTAGCTCCATGAATACTCTGGCCAGGTTAGCACTAGCTTCATGAATACTCTGGTCAGGTTAGCACTAGCTTCATGAATACTCTGGTCAGGTTAGCACTAGCTTCATGAATACTCTGGTCAGGTTAGCATTAGCATGATGAACATGTCAAGTCAGTTGAGCATTAGCACCGGGAGAGCCACGGTGACATTTACGGTGTTGCTGGATATGCGCTTGATGTTTAGCCTCAGCTTTAAACGCTTTAATAAGACTTTGTGAAACACTGTGGTAACATTACCATTAGCTGTGTGAATACTGTGGTCAGGTTCGTTCTAGCATCGCAAGCACTCTAAAATAACGCTGCATAAACTTAGTATTTTGCACAACATGAGGACCCCTGAAAAGCCTAGTGTGCCTGTACAGAACCACTGAAATAGTAGGCAGCATGAATAGTAAATTCAGTTTCTATTTATCATACAACTTATGTGTGCTTGCTGAGATTCAATCCCACACTCTTTGCATTGCTAGCACACTGCCCTACTTGTTGAGCTACAGGAATCAATAATGATTACAATGGCCAAAGACTGACTGAGATGGATCAGTATTACCTGGTCTGTCTAATTCTTAAAGTGTGATCAAATGCAGAGAAGGTCACATTCCTATTTCTGGTGTCCTCTTGGCCATCCAGGTGAGCATCCTGGAGACGGGTGAGGTATGCATGGAGATGCTGAAGGGCCAGGGCTCCCAGGAGAGGGTGAAGGAGGTACTCCGCATCTCCTGCGATGGCTCTATGGTGAGTGCCCCACCTGACTGCCCTCTGCGTGAGTGCAGGCAATCAGCCACCTGAAGCTTTAGTCATATTACTGTCCTCACTGTGAGATTTTGCTCCTCAGGTGACCATCTACCAGCCGGCTGAAGGTCGAGGTCCCCCTGTGCTCGACTGCCCCCCCACTCCACCTGAAGATATCTTCATCTGCAGCTACGAGGACCTGCCAGGTAAACAGGATGGAAGCCTTAATGTTATGCTTGATGTCTGCTCAGAGCCTAAGGAAATCATTTCAAACATAACAAGTATGCTCATTAACGTCTTTAACACTTTTTTTTTTTTTAAAAAGTTAGATATTAAATTTGTCCATCCAACTATTTGTCCTATTCAGGGTGGTGGGGGTTCCAAAACCAACAGGCATAAGGCAGGGAACAACCCAGGATGGGGGGCCAGTCCATCACAGGGCACACTCACACACCATTCACACACATGCATAGCTACAGGCAATTTGGTAACTCCAGTTAGTGCTAATCGCTAAGTCTTCCCCATCAAATCTGGCTATTGTGTTTGGTTGTTCATTGGCTCTTGTTGATGATGGATCCAGGTAAGAAATGTCCAAATAGCTCTGAAGCCACAGAGCACTTGAAATATCATGAGGTGGTTTATAAAGAAACCAACGATTCCCTGGGGGCAGAATGAATAATGTGGGTCAGGAGCCAGTCCCACTTGATATCTAATTCTCATTTTATATGTGCTCTATGGAAGATTAAGTGTATACTGATGTCTTTTTATTTTTAAACTGTCTTCACAGAGAAGTATTGGAAGAAGTATCAGTATGCCACCAAGTTTGTTCAGCTAGTTAAATCGAAGACACCAAAAGTGACCCTGTACACGAAATATGCCAAGTGCATGCTAATGGAGAATTCACCCAATGCGGACCTGGAAGTGTGCTTCTATGATGGTGAGGATGGGTGGTTTTTCTTTTTTTTTTTGACCCAAGGTATGATTGTCTTTAAAAATGACCCATAATGTGGTTTCAAACACCAAGTCACTTAGAATTTAAGGAAAGCAACTTTGGGGTCTGAACAAAGAGCTTAGTACTTGAAACACCCTTTCAAAAGGGAACCATTTGAAGCCCTAAGGCAGAAGAGAGATTAAGTATTCTGGGAAATGCAGTTATATGATCCTGTGGGGAATATTTGTGGTGAGGAGTATTCTGGGAAATGCAGTTGTATGACCACGTGGGCAACATTGGCGGTGAGGCTCAACACTTACCTCTGATTAAGTTGCACCCCATAGAGGCCAGGGTGATGGCTGAAAATGAGCTTCTAGGTAGAATGGCTGTGCTGATGGTCTGCTTTGGGCTCTCCTCAGGAGCAAAAACGCATAGATCAGCAGAGCTGGTGCGCGTGGTGGAAAGGACGGGGAAGGCCTTCACGGTGAAGGGGGACGTGGGGCTGTCTGGCCTGAGCCCAGAGAGCAGGGCCTACGTGGAGCTGTCTGACCAGGTACCGTGAGCATCACAGACACGGTGCCTTCTTTGCAGTACAGGAATCTAAGTAGTTGTTATGGTAACCTAATGTAACCAAGGTTTACGCAACAGCAGACTGCCCCTTTATATCAATCAAGTGGTAAATGCTAAAGGGGGATAGATGATGGGCTAATATCATATCTAAAACAAGTTTTTTTGAATGTCGCACGCAATCTAACCGTACAAGCTTTACGATCTACTGGTCAATCGCGATCGACATATTGGGCACCCCTGCTCTAAGGCAACAGGTTGTACAGGTTTTGGGTGGGAGGGTCTTAGTGTGGGAGGGATTTGATTGGCTCTTGGTGTGAGAGTGCCTTGTGAGGATTGACAGGTCCTGCATCCTGTCCAGGGTCACCGTATGTGCCTAGCTTTGGAGGCTGCGGTCACCGCGGAGGAGCAGCGCAGTGCCAAGTCCACACCCTTCTTCCCTATCGTCGTTGGCAGGTAACGTGCCTCTCTGTTCCAATCCTACCCCTAGACTGTATAGTATGAGGTCGGATGCTGGAACGAACATGGTATGTTCATAGATGATGACAAGGATATTTACTGCAGTATTTTCCTTTTATTATTTTATCTTAAGATAAAAATGTGTGTAAGCTGTTATAAGATTTCCAGTGCATGGAAAACCAGCCACTGTGGTGAAGTAGATTTTTGCCTGTAGTAGCATGTGCTTGGCACTTGTGCATCAAAGTCACTTTTCTCTGGATATTGTGCTTCCACCAGGAGGCCCACCCATCCTGAGGTCCCGAGCTCCACGAGCCAGACGGGCCAGGCCAAGCAGCCTCCCCCTAGCCCTGTCGAGGAGCCCACCCAGTCACCTCACATCACTCCCTCGGTGAGACCTCGCACCCCTGGGTGGACCCCACCATAGCTGCCCAGGTTTCTCCTTGATAGACAGTCTCACATCTCAGCACTCGCCTGCCTTTTAGATGCTCTCCTACACTGGATCAGACTTCACCTCTGCCAGTCTGGCAAAGGGTCGCTCTCCCCCATCAGCTAACTCAGGGAATGTCCTGAAGTCTGTGTTTGTGCCCAACATCGGCTGGGCCTCCCAGGTATGCGTCCTATTCTACCTTCGAAAGAACCAGCATCGCACTCCGGGGAACGGGGATGACTAAGGATTTGGGTGCATGTTTCAGTCACTTTCTCAGGCGACCATTTGGGAGTTTTGACTTAATTTGTTTTGATTTAAGAATTTTGCTGACGTTTTGGCTTCAGAGGATTGCTTTTCGTGCCAAGCATCGCTTGTTGCTACTGTCTGGTGTTCCTAGAGAGGACGATATTGATGTTAAGTTCCCTCTTTGTTGGTGCTCCGCAGCTAACTAGCGGGGAAGTCTGGGTGCAGTTTAACGACGGCTCCCAGCTCATGGTCCAAGCAGGGGTCTCCTCCATCACCTACACCTCCCCTGAGGGACACACCACCAGGTAGGACTGTCAGCTTCTAACCCTCGTTTGCATATGGTGCTGTCTTAAGTTGTGGCTCTGCATTTGAGTAAACTTGCATGTAAGAAAGGAACTTCATTATCTTGCCAAGTACTACTGCAAGGAAATAGTTTTTGTATGCTTTGTGCACAGACGTCTTATAACGGACAACCCATAGTATAGACTGTAAATAGAGTGGGGTGGTATGTAGCCCAGTATGTTGTGGGTTTGAATCCCATGTTCAGGAGAGTGATCATGTGACTCTTAGGGCGTTTTTCCACCGCACAAAGTTTGGTACTTCCGGTACTTTTGGTACTTTCGGTACTTCCTTTGTGTTGGTTTTCCACTGGCTGGTACCAGTGCCAAATGACATCATCAGTAACCGCCCATGAGTGACAACGTCACACTGCGCAGCACCGTGTTTCTTTCGCCAAAATGCTTTTCCACTGCCGTAAAAACTGGTACCGGCGCTGAATAAAAATACAACGTGAAGCGGGGCATTTCGTACTGAATTCGAATAATGGCTGTAGTATACAGCTGAACGACGTTGGATATTAAATCTAACATTGCATGTTATGCACATGCAGTTCTTACGTCGCTAGTGAGTTACATTAAGATCAGACTTTTTCTTACTTTCGGTTTTATACGGACATTACGGACAGCACAGGGTCCGATCATAATCGTCCTCACCCTTGCTATTTAAATCCCTCCTAGACAGGTTTGTGAGAAATTTAACTAACTTATAAATACCCCAGTATTTATTACAACAAAATTAAATCGCTATATCTGATTTTGTTGTATCTGTTCTTCCGACCAGATCTCAATTTATTTTTATTTTTTTACTTCGTTTATTGTTGTGTTCTGAGTTCGTACGTTTGTCAAGACGACGATCGCACTGTTTCAGAATCGGGCTATTTGCATAACCAATCACAGCGAAAGCGTTGCAAGTTACGCCCCAAAGTACCAAAGAAGTACCCCAGCTGGTTTGGCACTTTTGGTACTTGACTTTTTGGTACTGGTACTCGACCGGAAGTCAATGAAAAGTGAAAGTACCAAACTTGGTGCGGTGGAAAAGCGCCCTTAGTCTCTTGAGCAATGCACTTTACCCCATCCGCTGAGCCGTTGGTTGTTGTACTTGTACGTAACATTAGGCAAAAGCTTCTGCTGAATGAGTGTAAAGGCGTGATGGAAAGAGCAGATAGTAAATATAATACTCTAAAAGGGACTGATGACAAGTTTATACCAAGCACACTTAACCTGTCTTTCCATCTGCAGATACAAGGAGAATGAGAAGCTTCCGGAGCATGTCAAAGAGAAACTGCACTGCTTGTCTTCCATCCTGGGACTCCTGGCCTGCCCAGCAGGGCGGCGCTAAAACCTTTTTGCCTGTAAATACTTTTAATTGTACAGTTTATTAATATAATGTAAAGGAATTATATTTTTAATGTTTTTTTGTACGTTTATTTTTTTATGTTGTCATACTGCTGTACCATAGCTTCGATTTAATTGTGAATGAATTCATAAAATGTGCTTGAGCAATAAACATCTAGAAGCTGGCTGTAAAAAGTCTTGTAAGTGGTCTTATATGCCCATTTTCCCCATTTTGCAGGTAAGTTATAAAATTTAAACATTAATATATACATCCGGTCTCTGGCCATGTGGTCTCGTGATTTCATGTTAGATCAAATAATACCCCAGTTCGAGTGAATATGGCCTAGCAAATGATATTTGTGCATTATAGGAAGCTCTTCACACAACACGGCTCCCCGCTTCAAGAATTGCTGTCATTACCTACTACTATTGACTCTTGCCAGCTTCTCACATTGCAGCTACTAGTACTGCAGACTATATTTATACCGGTACTTTTTAGTACTGCGGCTCCTCCTGCTTTCTTATGCTTGGTTTGTTTCCAACTAACTTAATCTTGCCTTACATTTACAGTTATGCGATCAGTTGCCGTTTCATCTTAAATATAATTTATGAATTCTAAATATTAACCGTCGCTGGTTGCCAACGTGTTCCGTGCAAGATGAAGCTTTTCACACGCTAGTGAACCACTGTGCCCCTCGAAAGTGTAACAGTTCGTGTCTGTGCGTGGCTGAGTTTAATGTATTGTGTGTCATATAACCTCTCCGGGGGTGCCGATATAACAAAATTGTGATACTCGGTGGCTTGTACGGGGTGGGGAAAAAGTGAAGAAACACAAGCAATCATATGTATCCATTTCAGATTTCAGCGCGGTGCACTAGGGGCAGTAGTGCAGCGGCACGTCCTGCCAGTAAATATACTTGTTTTTAGTGTTGATTTTTTTTTTTTTACAGCTAGTCGGGTAGTTGTTTAACTAGCTAATGATAATTTATCTAAGGACATTATCTAAGGTTTTCAGCGGGTATTTACTTTGCCAGCGTACCATTCTTACAAAAAAAAGAAACACGGAAACTAAAGGCCGTACGTATGTTATATATTGTTTTTTATTACTCTGCATCTGTTTTAAGTGAAATAGACGGCATTAAAAAGCCCAGAATTGCAAGCAGCGTGTGTTAAGATTAAAGTGGGGAGAGATAAATAAAGCTGATTCTGAGATCTGGAGGACGCCGGTGGTAGCTGAGACTAACAGCGCGGTGACAGCCGACGGGCAGCGTACAGAAACGGGAGCGAGCGAATGCGCCTGTGGAGCCACGGCTGACGCGAGAGGAGGGGCAGCCAGACCCTAAATCTGACTCCAGGAGCCGGGGGAAGGGGGTCATGGAAAGCCAGACACGGGCAAGTGAGGAAACCGAGGCGATTCGTGCAAAAAATGACGGCAGTGAAGATAAAGGGGACAAGCCGGGGGAAGATATCATAGAAGCACCAACACCGAAAGTAAACCCTTGGACGAAGAGGCTGTGCCACTCCGATGACACGAGAAACGCCACTATTCGGGAATCGGGTCAGTCGGTCTGTGTTCCCGACCAAAAGAAATAAAGCATAGAAGGACAATATGTAAAATAACTCGTGTGCCCGTCAGCGGCGAGCTGTTAATCAGTATGTTTATGTAGTTTTTGATACGGAGTGACTTTGCTAATTTTATTTACTCAGATGAGCTGCGAGTTAGGTAATAATTCACGAAATTACTTATACCAGTTTCGTTACCATATCTGAATGCCATTGATTTTTGTTATTTACATACATGGACATGAAAAGTGACCAATCAGAGTCGGGGGCGTGGCCCGCGGGCGCTTTACCGTCACGCTAGTTTTAACTTTCATAAAGATCTGGTGGTATAACATCAATGGGTCTTGACAAGCCCTAATTAAACTCCCTCTTTCGGGATGCTGTCCGTTTTTTGCTTAATTTCTGTGATTTAAACGGGATTACCACTAGAATTCGTAAAATAAAGCTTTTGATTTTTAGTTTTTTTTAATTTTTAGTTTGCCAATAAAAAGGGTACTGTGCGTTACCTCTTGTCTGAAAGGAAATAAAGACTGATAAGAAAAAGTCAAACAAAGGTCGTTAGAGTAAC
Source organism: Petrocephalus schoutedeni (assembly GCA_026780765.1). Taxonomy (NCBI): domain Eukaryota; kingdom Metazoa; phylum Chordata; class Actinopteri; order Osteoglossiformes; family Mormyridae; genus Petrocephalus; species Petrocephalus schoutedeni. Next base: position 5,819,489 of record JAODKL010000051.1, read on the forward strand.
TGTCAGGAACATGTACTTTATTGCAGCCGTTTAGCTGAAATCTTTCAATTATATCTCTGAGGTACATGGGGGATTGGTAAAAAATATATATATATATATCATATCATTAGTTACAGTCTTTGAGCTTGTGTAGAAAATCCTGCAGCCATTTACTAGTTATTTATGAATTAGCTGTTATCAGTACCATGTCAAGGTCCCTTTAGTGGAGATTTATTTTAGAGTGGAGCTGCTGATAGTGGCACATTCTGCCTGCCCCCCCCCCTCCCCCCCCACCCCAGTTGCAGTTAAACATCAAATTGGGAAATGTGGTGGCACAGGTGAGGCACGGGCATTTCTGCTGACCCTGAAACGTTAAAACCAACCCCGCAAATGTTACTGCGCAGTTCTCTTCATGCTCATATGTTCTTGGCGGTTTGTATGAAGGCGAGGCTGCAGAAAAGACCTGTGTCATTCACATGTTCACACATAGTTTGGAGGTTGTATCTTTGCGAATGGCATTTATCTGCTGCAGATTCTATAGGTAGATTCTGATCGAACGATATGTAGAATCTTCGCAGAACGCACTCAAATTCCAAATATCTAGTTAACATAACAGATTATTTGTAACATTCTAAAGGATTGTGCAGTAGCATATATCTAACAGCTGATATCTGTAATAGATGGTTCACAAGGAAGACCACTTGGCCCGTTAGCTCAGTTGGTTAAAGCATGGAGCTAATAAACGTCATGGGTATAGGCCATGCTTCCCTTCTGGGTGGGTGGTGTATGGCTCAGAGTGTTTGGCCGCTGTACCTGTGTTGGAAGGTTGTCAGTTTGAATCCCCCAATGCTGTTCCAGGGGCTGATCCAAAAATGCTCCTGGGGTATTGGATAAATGGCTGACTCCAAGCTTTGCTTTTACCTTCTGTTTGTCTCAAAGAAGAGCATGATGGGATATGGGAAAATTAAAGAATTCCTACGTACTTACGCTAATGTGACACCAAAAATTAGAAATTCTACGCTTACGCAAATTTTGACATTTGATGAAAATGCGATGTACATCTCTGTACATATCAGTAAAAATTACCTCTTTTAAAATTCAATTCACGTAGCGGATGTGCCGAATCATAAGTGAGACATGGTGGCTGGCGACACAACTTAGTAATGTACCGTAAATGTAAAGGTCTGTTTATAGGGGGATGAGTTAAGTCAAGTAATAGATGGTAGGGGGGTTCCTACACCCTCGCTTAAGAAGAAATGGCATTCAGACAAACTTTTAATAGTGTTGTCAGGTACTATTTAATTGCAATATTTGAAAAGTGCTTCAGTTGTCATACTTCATAATTTAAAAAGCTACATTAGTAGAAACTTGATAGAATTATTACTTCTACAGGAAAGAAAAGTCCAACCAGAGTGATTCATGCTGGAAAGTCCAAGCCTAGGAAACCAGGCAAGGTAAGATGTTATATTCTGTTTTTCTTTATTGGTGATTTTTCCATGGTGATCGAAAACTATGTTTGGGTTGAAGTCCAAGATTGTCGAAGGCCTTGTCATTAGAGCAGAAAGAAAAGTAATCAATATATCAACTGGAGGTTGTGACAAATGATTGTGAACAAAAGAAAAAAAACGATGCTAATAGCTAATGGCTCATCAGACGTCAGACATGACCGCATCAGTGACATAACCATTATGATTTGGCACCAACGGTCATTTTAAACCTTGTAGAGTATAATCAGTAAAATCATTGTATGTAAACACATTATTACATTGTGCTTTTCAGAATATTTGTCATTCTGTTTCTTTTGCTGTACATTAAGCTTGTTTTAAATAGTCAGATATATCAAAAGAGAAGCTATTTGCAAGGACAATTTTCTGTAAATAAATGGTATAATTAAATCGGCTTGAGAATATAAATGTCACCTTGCCGATTGAGCACCGAATGTGTGGCATCAGGTAGCTTCATCTGGCATGCATATGGCTTACCTGTGAAGCTGTAAAGCTCACTGCGACCTTCCTCTCTCTCCACCACAGCCAGGTGACTTCTGTGACAATAGCAACTGGCCCACACCTGCAGAACTTGCCCAAAAAGAGGTGAGACCACAGACTTGGTCTCAAAACAGTTTCATGAATTGACAGACTTTTACCCTGTGTCATGGGTGAATTTCAATTACTTTTTGCCACTTGAGTTATACTTTAATCAGTCACTAAATTAATGCTTCTGTTGATGGAGTTAAAGTGTAAAGTGCAGTTGCTGCATGTTCCATGAGTGCAGGGTTTGTTTTCAAAAATTGAAGCGCAAATTTCCGAAACTCGTTCAGTAAATTTTTTGTTGTTTTTGAGATGAAACTCCCAGTCAAGTCAGGCTTCCTCGTCAAATGTTATGGTACTGGGGACCAAAAGTCAGTCTTCATGTAATCCAATGATGAACTTTCATTCAATTTCCATTGAAATTTTCCGTCAGTATCCCATGGACTGATTCAGTTTTAGAAATGTGATCTTCAGTTAATCCTGGGTTCTGCAGGGCTAGACTGGGTTCTGCATGGCTAGAGGCTAATTCCTGGGCTTGTCATTGGTGGGGGTCGATAGGTATGTGTAGAGATGGTTTGGGATTGGTAGAAATGGGACGGGGGCAGGATTATAATGGTAAGAGATGCATCACACTTTGCTTTGCAACAGCACCAAAACACTCTCAGCAATCAAGCCAGGAAGGGACCCCTGGCACGACGGAACGACAGGGTGGAGAGCAGGACGGGACACGGTGAGGGCAAGGGAAACCAGGGGAGCAAGGAAGAGGCACCTAGGACGGATACACATAACGGAGTTCTGAGGAGTAGAGGGGGTAAGAGTGTAGCAGAAAGAGAGAAGGTGTGAGTGCAGCAGCAAAACAGCTGGAGTAAAAGAGTGATACCAAAAGAAACATCTCCCCCTGCAGGCTGGAGGAGGGAACACAGGGAGGATAAGGAGGAGGGTCCCAGTGTGCGTAGCGATGACGACAATATGCGAGGAAGTTTCCGCGGGAGAGGCCGGGCTCACGGCAGAGGAAGAGGGCGCTATCGAGGCAGTTCGTATACCGCGCACAGTGAGTCGTCCTGAATCTCTTTGTGATTAGACCCGTTGCTTCACAACAGTCCTGTTTGTAGAGGCACGAGGCACACTGCCTCAGTGGCCTTTCAGTAAAGTGATGTGCAACAACCCTGCTCGCCCAGTACACAGTTATAGCTCCAGGGAGCCCCGCCCACACGGATCCACCATGCAGGTTCCCGCCAAGTACAGCACCAACATGATGTATTACTATGATGACGGCAACCAGGTTCAGATGTACACCGTGAATGAGAAGTTACTGAAGGAGTACATCAAACGGCAGATGTGAGTGGGGCCGACCTGCATCCAGACCGACTACCTACCCATGAAGCTGGGTTTGGGCTTTGAATGTACAGTATGCTGGAGCCAGACAGAGTAGCACATTTGGCATTTCTTAAACAGTTCAGTAGATCTGAAGCTGAGGGGAAGTTCTTTTGAAAATGGATGAACATTTTCAGCATTTTATGAACAGTCAGGTTTTCTGCTGTTGAGCGTCATAGACCATAATGGGTTGTGGGACCTTATGAGGTTGCCTTTCTATATGTTTGACACCCCAGGTTTCTCTATGCTCCATCTCCTCTCTTTTTTAGTGAATATTACTTCAGCCCAAACAACCTGGAGAGGGACTTCTTCCTGAGGAGGAAGATGGACAACCATGGCTTCCTCCCAGTCTCCCTGATCGCCAGTTTCCGCAGAGTACAAGCTCTGACCACGGACATCAACCTCATCTATGCGGTATGAGCTTGTCTGCATCCCTTCCAGAGCTTAGCTAAACCCTAAGCCATGCTTTTCCATTATACACTCTTCCAGAGTCTACTGTGCTTATACTGTATGTGGCTCTGTTTGTCTATATGTCTTATTTATATATCACTGCGTTTCTGTGTCTCTGTGGACACTCAGTTGCCAGCTTACGAGGTTCATCTGATTGCTAATGCTAACAGCCTGCTCCTCCAAACAGCGAATCATGTGGCTGTAACTGAATACATACAGCCCACAGACAGGGTCAAGAGGTCCAGTTACTTTCTGGCTACGCATAAGCACTGCTAAGATATGTGATCTTAGTGATTTTATACGTGGAATGATTGTTGGTGCCAGACGTGCTTCCAGCGACTCAGAAACAGCCGCTGCTCCTGGGGTTTTCACACATCGCAGTGTCTAGGATGGCGCGATAAACACAAAAAAACACCTAGTAGTAACATTTCTGGGGCAAAAAAAAAACACCTTGTTAATGAGAGAGGCAAAGAAGAATGGCCAGACACATTAAAGCTAACAGGAAGGAAGGCCAATAAGTGCAAAAATAACAGCTCAATGCAATATCTGTTAATGCCAAAAGGCTTCCCTGAATGCACAACTCACCAATCCTTATACATAGTTTGGAGGCAAAAGTGGGTCCAGCCTAATACTAGCCAGGTGTACCTAATGGAGTGTATGCGTATGCATGTGTAGAATTGTGCTTCTTAGTATATGTCTATGTGTATCTGTGTGTTTATCCAGGCTTTACAGGACAGTACAGAAGTAGAGTTGGTCGAGCAGAAGATTCGCAGGAGAGTGGATCCTGAACACTGGCCAATCCCGGGTCTGCCTGCTGTGACCACTTCCCCTACTGACTTCTCCCAGCTTGTCCACTGTCCTGAGTTTGTCCCCAGACAAGGGTCTTCAGCTAACCCTGGTGAGATAAGCATTGATGAAGAGGGGGGAAAATGTAATGATTTTTGGGCTCTTAGAAGTGGCTTGTGGTTTGTAATGAAATGTATAATCCATTAGTAAGGTCACGCTGTCAATATTATATTGTGGCCTGTGAATTCGTGAATTAAGCAGCATTGGACATCATTGGACATGAGTTATAATGATCAAGGCTTAGCTATATTAGATATGTGTGGTACATGTGGTGATGTACAATATCGGTCAGAAGTTTGGACACACCCACCCTTAGAAAGGTCTGTTTGTACTATTCTCTATATTTTAGAATAATTATAAAGATATCAACACTATAAAGTAACATGTGCACTGACCAAAAAAATAATTTCTTGGGGGTGCAGCTCTGGGGACTGGGACTCAGAAGGTTGCCGGTTCAAATCCCTGGGACGGCAGACAGATCCCACCATTGGGCCCTTGAGCAAGGCCCTTAACCCCAATTGGTCCAGGGACTGGCTGACCCTACTGAGGTGCCCCCCCTGGGATGCTTTTCCAGCTGTCCTGAAGGAGGTCCCACAAATGCTGAGCTCTCATTGGTCATTTTTCCAATTGTCCTGAAAGACGGCCCACATATGCTGAGCTCTTATTGGCCGCTTTTCCAGCTGTCCTGAAAGAGGGCCCACATATGCTGAGCTCTCATTGGCCGCTTTTCCAGCTGTCCTGAAAGAGGTCCCACATATGCTGAGCTTCCTGCATTTTTTTTAGATTTCCAGGCCAGACTTCATGCAATTCCTTATCCTCTGCCTGACTTTTGACCTGTGCTATTGCTCATGCAGCACTTCCCCTCAGTCCCCCTCCGTCTCAAGTGGCTGACGACACCCACCTGTCCTCCAGCCTGCCCGGCACCTTAACCCCCCAGTCCGAGGTTCTCTCCACCAGTCTGCCTAACGCAGACGCCCCGTCCAGGATCCAGGCCGAGGGACAGCTGCCCTCCCCAGGAAAATCCAAGGTAAAGCAGGTTCCTCTGTAAAGACGCCCAGCCCTACATGGATCCCCAACATAGGGCCAATAATCTATATAGGGCATTGTAGGCCTGTGTAGTGACTTACGGTGGCCACATGCTTAAAATAGAATTGATGGAATCAGTGTTGTTTTAGCAGTAAGATTAGTATATGTATTTGTGTATTTACACCTGCCATAACCATGTAATATTTGCTGTGGAATATGTGTGTTTCGTTAGTGTTTAACCATGTTGCTTAAATTGTTGGCTTCCCTGTTTGTGCCGCTGCTAGTATTAAACCAATACTGGCTGTGAATGATGACAGCAGCTTCCATTTTAAAAGCAGTATCATCTTTTATATTAAAATGACTCACGCACTTGCCACAATACATTTACTTTCCCTCTATATGTGGGCCTACTGTGTCAAAAAACATTCTGCACCCTCTAGGGTTGTGGCATGACATAGAACGAACAGGGTTATCAATTTTCCTATGTAACTTCTGGGAGCGGTGCATTGTGGGTATCCAATTGTGTGTTCCTTCCCGTACAGGACAGCTCTGTAGTGGCGCTCCAGGCCAGCCAGGCGGAGCCAGAGCAGGAGGAGCTGGACTTCCTTTTTGATGAAGAGTTGGAACAACTTAAACCCCGCAAGCACGCCTTCCCCAGCTGGTCCGAGGACGACTCCGACTACGAGCTGGACGACCGTGACGTCAACAAGATCTTGATCGTCACGCAGACGCCCCCACACCTACGAAAGCACCCTGATCGCGTGGGAAACCACGTGACCCGGGCCAAGATCACCCCAGACCAGGCCAAGGTCATTAACGATGGGCTGCACTGCTACGAGCAGGACCTGTGGATGGAAGAGGACCAGGCTGAGGTCCCGGGCAGCAAGGTGGGCCTTGTGGGTGGGGCCTCAGAACCTACACCTTGTGACTCTGCACGTTTTTTCAGTTGCAGCAGGGAGATTACGTTGAATTATCACCAGCATCACTTAATCATACTGATCATTGCATATCTTCAGGCAGGCTAATTAACAGAGGCATCCCCTGTTCAGGTTGCTCCCACTGTAATCTGAATAAGCTGATAATTAGTGACGGTACTTTGGCAGCAGATGGTGGGATTCTGTGTCGTTCCCACAGGGTTTGGGCTCAGGCCTATACCGCAGCCTTAAGTCAAACTGCGCCACCTTGTGGAGGTGTATATGCCAAACATTTACAAGGATAGTTTCTACTGTTCTGTCATGTTCTGTCAAGTTCGGCTGGTTTAAGACAAAGAAAGAATCCTTTCTATAAAAAGCTCGTGGACGAGCACCTCGAGCTGCTCCGACAAAATAGTCAGCCATCATCTTGACAGTCTCATATAACACGCTTTTCATTTTAGTGCCACTTTTGACCTACATAGGGAGAGTTATTGGAGCTCTACTCTGCATTTCTGCCACATTTTGACATTGCACTCATGATTCATTCCGGTTATAATTTATTGTCTTTCCTCTCTTACTGAGTAGTTACCACGGAAACCAGGAAAACGCAATATGCACTGAAGACTTAATGATGTCAGAAGCTGTTGAAAGGCTGCTTATTGGCCCACTGATGCCTTATATTTTATTTCCAGTTTAGTTCTTTCACTGCCCGCCCCCTTCAGTTCAACCCAAGTTCATCTTTTCGTTGATTAGTCTTCCAAGCTTTCAACTACGTTGGGATTTTTCTCACCACATTTTATTTCTCGAGAATACGTATTGTTTGACGTGTTGATACGCTGGTGTCTCTCTCTAAGGAGCAGGCAGAAAACTTCAAAAAATTAAACCTGGCCGGTAAAGACGATGCCGGTCACCTGACTCGAGAATCGCCTGTCAATCAAAACCAGGAGGCCCCGCCCAGTTCTCCTCAGACAGATACAGGTACTTGGCAATTGCGAGGTGGGATAGTTCAGGTCCAGAAAGTAAAAATCCAGACAGACCGGTTGAGTGTAAAGAGTCACAGTCACAGAGTACTCAGCTGGTTGGATGAAACAAAACCTTGGTCTGGATTTTTACTTTCTGGACCTGAACTGTCCAATTGACTTCTTGGTCCTGTGCCACATTTAAAGAGGCATTTTAAATGAATGATAGCCACCATAATGCACCCAGTTATTGCTCTAAACAGTCAATAAAATTATTAATGGTCAGTGTGACCTCTATAATGTGATACCTCTGATACTCAAGGCAACTTATTTGCCTTATTTATCATTCAAGCACCTTGTATGTCTTTTTCACTATCTGATGATTTGATGTTTATAATAAGACCTGAGTAGTCTTTGTTGTTTTTAAAAATGTTGACTGAGGCAACCGTGCAAGAATTCCAACATACTTGCACCTGTGTGCCTATGCAAATGGCAGTTTGCATAGGCACACAGTTCAGTTTCAGTGCAGTTCAGTGAAGCTCTGCGATCTTCACAGGTGACTCAGCCAGCACCTTGAATGATCAAGAAGCCCTGGTTGCAGGCATGGCCCAGTCCCTCCCAGCCACAGTGCCCAAATCCCCCAAGAAACAGAGTACCGTGGGCACACCTTGCCGGCATGAGCCCAACAAGACGCCCCGATTCTACCCCGTCATCAAAGAGAGTGGCAACATTGACCAAAAGGTAGGAGCTCATAGGCTCTCTCCTCATCAGGAACACCCAGGGCAGTCTGGCTCTCTCTGCATTTCCCATTAAATTATTTTCAACAATTTGCTTTGCAAATATTGCAGTATTCATAGCATAAAAATCACATCACGATATTTGAAATTCTTCCAAAATCGTGCAGTTATAATGCACAATATAAATATAAAAACGAATCTAGATAGTCATCTAACAACATATAATACAACATTCAACAAAGTAGTAAAGTGATATGTGTCAGAGCAAAGGAGCAAAATGAAGTGGAGTAGTGGGTAGAATATAGAGAATGCTGCAGCAGTTTTTCAGAATTGGCAATAACATTTATATATCAGCCTGGAAAACAAAGGAGACATAGATGGTTTTCCCACATCGCCCCCCAGTGGACATTGCTTTCAGTCCTCCAGACTGACGTAAACTATACACAGAAGTATGAGCAGCAGCACCACTTGTGTGTCTAATACCTGTGTCTCTTAGACTCCCCGAAAGAAGAAGACGCGGCACAGTGGCAACCCCCCGCTGGAGAGTCACGTGGGCTGGGTGATGGACGTGCGTGAACACAGACCTCGCAGCTCCTCGCTCAGGTACTGCTGAAGCCAGAAACACACCTGATTGGAGCCATCTGAATCCAACGGCACTCACTCACCCTAGCATACCCTAGCATTGCTCAGTCAAGCTTGATGGTCATTCGTACTGTTTGGTACCCTTTTGCGTTCCATCGCTCATCATCACTGGCGTCTCCTGCAATCTCTCCCCACCACAGTAGCTCCAGCGTGTCTCCCTCTGAGGGAGCCCCCCTGGTTGGGAGCCAGGGCTGCACCCCTAGCTCCCTGCCCCAATTCCAGCACCCGTCCCACCGACTCCTGCAGGAAAATGGCTTCACACAGCAGGTGTACCACAAATACCGCCGCCGGTGCCTGAGTGGTAAGTTGGACAGAGCCCGGCCAATCACATTGCACCTAGATGCTGTTAATGATGCATTGAAACTGTCATAATGTATGTACGTAAATAGACACAATCTTACGGCTAGGGGAAGTCAATGTTTGTTTATTACATTGAAGATCTGTACAGTGCATGTCACTGTTAACAGCATCTCACTAGCATATTTATTCATATTTTCTTCACATGTTTCAGAAAGAAAACGGCTGGGAATAGGTCAGTCGCAGGAAATGAACACATTGTTCAGGTTCTGGTCCTTCTTCCTGCGAGATCATTTCAACAGGAAGATGTATGAGGAGTTCAGGCAGTTGGCTCTGGAGGACTCCATGGAAAGCTACAGGTAAGGCATCATCAGCAGGCAGGTAGAGAAAACGTGGATCAGCTGAAGTCAGCCTGGTTCACACAGCTGGAGTAAGTTGGTTTTAACATGACCATCCCTAGCTGATTGGCTGATTAGCTGATTGATTTTCTTCATTCATTTATTCGCGGCTGAAATCTGAATTGAGTATGTGTCAAACCTACGTCAAGAGATGGGTGGTTTTCAACTAGGTCCTCTCTTGTCCTTCGAAGGTATGGGTTGGAATGCCTCTTCCGCTTCTATAGCTACGGTCTGGAGAAGAGGTTCAGGAAGGACATTTTTCAGGACTTCCAGGAAGAGACACTGAAGGATTATGACAAAGGTAGAATTTCCATAGCTTCTCGTAAAGTGGTGTTACGACAAGCGAGCAATGCATATAAGCCTTTCTGTTTTGCATGAATACAGGCCAGCGAGTTGTGCTATGTTCCAGTGTAACTGTATTGCTGTCGTCTTTTGCTCCAGGCCAACTGTATGGGCTGGAGAAATTCTGGGCCTTTCTGAAGTACTCCCAAATCAAGAACCAGCCAATCGAACCCAAGTTGCAGGAGCACCTGGAGAAATTCAAACACCTGGAAGACTTCCGGGTCGATGTAAGGCTGTATCTGTACTCAGGTGACAGGAATGAGGTCCTAATTTGTGTTGCATTGACCACTGGTGGTAGAATTTAATCATTTTTCCTTTATCTATGTTTCAAAGAATTTTCACAAAACTGTTCTTAGTTAATAGATATATAAAGTTTCTAGAAACCTGGGACCATATTAGTTATAAGAAGGTCATAGAAGGGCTATATTTTTGCTATTAAACAGGTTTGTTATAGGTCTAGGTCCATAATATCTTTGAAGGGATTAACTAAATGTGGTCATGGGAATGTTTATAGCTATAGATTAGCTAGAAAATGCCTAATGTTGTTAAGGGCTGTATGATTTCACAAACAGAAACCTTGAACTGTGAATGTTGACTATTCTAGAATTGACTTGGTTGGTATAAGCTGTTATTACCTGGGTGAACTCCAGTATACTGGACACAGGATTAACTTAGTGAGAGCAGGATGCAACTAATGTGATAAAAACCTGTAACTTTTTATAATATTGAGGTTATTCTTGTGGGGACAAGGATAACCTCAAGTTTACAAAAATATGTGACAGCAATCAAAGAACTAAAAATGCCCCAAACTCTTGTATTTTGTTTGGTTAGTTATAGTTAAGGTTAGGGCTGGGTAGAGGTTAAGATTGTCAAAGTTGGGATTCGGGTTATGTCCACAGAAATGAATGGAGAGTCCCTATAATAATATGAACACATGAACTTTGTGTGTGTGTGTGTGTGTGTTGTAGCCTCCAATGGGAGAGGAAATGGACAGAAGAAGACAGTGTTCAGAAGATGAAGAGGGAAACTCACAGAGACCAGCCCCATCTCAGTCCGCAGAGCCAATCTGCTCCGAAACCCTGTCGGAGCCACCACACAGGGAAGGCATGGACTGACCGGGACGCCCGTCCTCCATGAAATCAGCCACGTGTGCCTGAAGTCGTGCACGTGTGCACTTGATGGCACATTCAACCAGATGACGGCCCTCCTCCAAGCTCTCAAAGCAAGGCCTATCTCTCTGTAGGGAATTCGGCTGACAGTGTAAAGCATTTTTACTTTTCAGCATTTTATCACTCACAGTCTATAGTTCATTTAATTTATGAGACACAGTCAATAAACTTAAAAGATGGAGGATTTTGGAGTTTTAAGGTTCATTTACCAAAATAGTGTTTCTGGATCTAATTAACATTTATTTTCATTGCTCAGGACATTTAAAAGAATGTGCGGTTCCATAAACATGTGATTTTATGCATATCAATATGTGCTGCTGTTTGGGTTAAAATGCCCCCACAGGAACCACCGCTTCGATTTTTTTGCAGTTGTTTGAGGGTGTATGATTCTGCATTAAGTGAAATGGTCCCAAATTACCTAATTGAACAAATAACAAAGGATGACTATAGAATCCCACCTGCTCAGTGCACTTTAACAAAATGCTCACTATTTCTATAAACCCTCATTCATAATTTTATTATTATTATTTTTATTTGGGATGTTCTGATTTGTTATGCAAAGGGTTTGCAAGTTCCTTGAAGGTTTTGCATGGTGGTTATATATTTATTTATGATTTAAGCGAATGAGCACTAATGACAAGCTTATTTTGTGTGACATTTAGATCACCATATTGAGAACTACACGTTATGAAAAATGATTCAGTGTGATTCATATAAGCAGGTTGCGATTCTGTGCTTTAACACTGCCAAATACCCAGTGTCGCGCACTCCAAGTTTTGGTTCGAATGTTGTATATAGGAGCAATAGCGTTGCCTTTTATCGCTGATGGTTAAATGGAATGTATGTTTTGCGTGGTATGCATGTTAATCTGAAGTATTTTTTTCTAAATGTATAAAAATGCTCATTAAAAACAACAAAATGATTTTCATAAAGCTTAAGCTGCGTGTGGCATTCTATTCCAGTATAGTTTTTATTTTGGTGTTTAGATTTGGTGTATATTAAAATTCATGTAGAAAGCGGAAACTGTTTAGACTTCTGCAAACTTCATAACGGAACACAGTGGCATCCTGCCTTCTGGTACTTAATTTTGTGTGATGAAGTAGATATAAGTAGGAACGGTATGTTTCAGCAAATCAGATTTATTTACATATACAGTACAAGTTTTATGTTTATAATAGGTACTTTGTTTTAGCAATTAGTTGTTTGCGCATTTGAACACGTTAATTAACTTTGTATCGTTACAGATCTTATTGTGCATGCGTCCTGTTTATCACCATGCAATTCCGCTGCGCAAAAAGTAACGAAAACCTGCTTTGCCAGCAGTTCACATGCGATATTACGCGTGAGAGATTTGTTCACCGCCAATCTCTCCGAGATCTGCAATATAAGTTCCCATTAAACTGATAAATATCGTGATTGTGTCACGCGGAAGCCATGCCTTGCATTCTCACGATTTTACGGCCGTCCTCCAGAATCCAGCAAGGAAAGTCATTTTTCAGCACAAAGGCAGAGCTATTTTTCTCATATAACGGCTACTTTACTCCAAAGAACACGCTGAAGGATTATCAATTCAGATCCAATGACGCGAGACTGAGGTTTCGAAGCTCGCGGTGGGCGGGATTAGTACGTGCTGTCAATCATCCCCCAGTTTAGTCCAATGAGAATCGAGAGACTAACCAATGGGCGACTGCTTCGGTGATTGACAGCGACCTTTAATCCCGCCCACCACGGGTTTTGAAGCCCCCTGCTTCACTCATCGCCATTTAACACAGTCCTCTGCCAGCACGGACCAATCACGGTCACACTACGTCACTTTGGGCGGGAGCGTTGTGGGTAGGCGCTAACGTGCAGTATGGCGGACGATGGGGAGGGTAGGAGTGCAGCAGCCGACACCGCGGGCGGCCAGGGGACAACGGACGACGCAGAAGCGGGCCTCGGAATAGCTGGGATGCTGCTCGATATCACGGTGTTAGTGCTAGTGGCTGTGCTCTGCTACGCGGTCTACCGGCGATGGGGGAAGCGGAGCGGCTCGGACGCCGCCGAGGGAGGCGAGGCCTCGCCGCTTCCGAAGATGAGGAGACGGGATTTCACTCTGCAGCAGCTGGGGGAGTACGACGGCGTCCAGAACCCGCGGATCCTAATGGCAGTCAACATGAAGGTCTTCGACGTGACAAGCGGCAAGAAATTCTACGGGCCGGGTAAGGCTCGGGCCCGCAGTCTGCATGGTTAGCCTGTTAGCATTGCAGCTAAAAACAACAAAAAAGCTCCAGTGGCGCCCTTTTCGCGCCTGGGTCCCTGCACTCCCCCGGGTGTCCTTGCCGGGCCCGGGGTAATGGCGGGGTTTCTGGCCCGGAAACTCGAGTCGGATAAGGGAAGCTGGATTCGGTGCACCCTTATTTCCTCGTTGGTTCTGAAAGCGGTGCCTCCGTGCGTTACGCGCAGCCCCAGCCCAGACACATCACCCCCCCCCCGCACCGGCGCCGTCCAGGGATGGAAGGCAAACTTCACTAATCGGCAAATTGTTTTTTTTTTTACCATTTGGCCGATTAGTGAAGCCCAGTTGTTTTTTCGGAACTTCGCCTTTCCCTGCACAAAAACAAATGATAGTGGTTAATGATCAACTAGTCCAGGCTAAGAATCACATGGAGCTAGAGGGATGTTCTGTGTGAAAATGAGTGTGTAGTAAATGTGGAAGATCAGTGTATTAAGTATATTTAGTATATACGATTGTTTTAAAGGCAACTCAGATTGCCGAATAAGACGTACAATGGGCTCATTAGCTTGACCTTCCACACTGCACTGTTTGCTCCAAATATTGGCAAGACTAGGAGTCTCCTTGCTGTGGTTTGTTTCAGGCTGTGTGCTTATGCCTTTATTCTTTATAAGGGAGGAACAGTTTGATTCAGCCAGTGCTTCAGGCCAAACTCGTCTTGCTCACGAGTTTTTTTGCACACTTCCAGATGCCGCCTTCTGCACTGGACCTGGGAACTAAAAAGTAAAAGATCCAGTGTTTTTTTTTATATCTATTTGTCACTCAGCAAGATGCGCTTTCACCTGGCTGGCTTTGGGCAATGAAAAGCAGTCGGTGATCAGCTGATTTTGGTGAATTTGATTTGTCAAAGATACTTTTCCTGCAGTGCCCTTTCTAACATGGTTGCCCCAGAAGCTTTAATATGATTTAGCAATAGGAATGGCAAAGATGAACGTTATAGCACGTGGTTATGCTGTTAAGAGGTCACGCAAATTTGTGTGGTAGTCATAGTTGGAGAAAGGAAACTCTTCAAGCATGACAGTAGAAATGGCATGTAAAGGTTACAATGTGGGTTAACACTGATATCTGTCCTGTGGCATTGTGGGTTTGTGGTTCCTGCTCGGCTGGTCTTTGGCCCAAGCGTGGAAGCATTTTGTAAGCTGTTGGGTGGACGTGGCTCTCATACTTCTTTTAACCCCTAATGCTTAGAATCAACCCAACTGCCGATTTGTTAGTCGTAATGTCATTTTTCATCTTCAGGAATAAAAATAGAATTTCCTTTAGATGGACCTTTGCTGAGGGGATGTAAGCCTGGCTTGGTGTGTGAGCCTCTGCATCTGTAACCTCTCTGTTGTATTTCCTCTTCATAGTTTAATTCCATGCATTTTTTAGGTTGTTCTTAGTCTGTACTGGCTCAGCGGTGCTGCACTTTTCTACAAAATTTTTATTTTGTTTTTGTCCAGGTTCATGTCTTCAGTGATCCCAGTCATTGCATGAAGGTTATCTGTGCAAAGGGGTTTAATGCATAACCAGAATCTGTGCAACTTTACAAATGTGTTGCCTAATCCCTGATTATCATTTGTTTGGATTTTGTCAGTCTGTTTTATCCAGACTTGATAGTAAATTAACCGTTTTGATGGTCACCCTTAGCAAGACTTTGGTTTAATGTTTAAGACTTTTGATAAAGGGTTTGCTGTATTTTACAGGCTGACGGCTGCCTCGTGTCAGTGTTTTACTCAGTGAGTTACCTTTATCTCACTGAGCTGCTTCTTTCTGCTGGTCGGCTCAGGGGCACGAGCCAGGAGTCCGCCGTCCAGGGAATGCATGTCCTGACAGGACAGAAATGTCCAGCCCTGCTTTGCTGCTACATAAATGGCCACTGATCAGAGGGGCGGCAGCGACCAAATAAAACCTGACAGCAAGTCAGCACTGTGCTGCTATCATGGGCGGGGGTGGGGCAGGAAGGCGGGGCCGGATAACACGGGGGGCGTGGCTGCGAGTGAAGGGGCTGGCGGCTGCTTTTGAGTGCGTTTTCTGTGCATTTCTGTGCCATTACTATGCTTAAGTGCTTTTATAGAGCCTTGCAATGGTGACAGATAAACATAAGGCAAACCTCTCTGCTTTTCACTCTATCTGTGGCACAGCTGTTCTTCCTACCTTCCTGGGAGCCTCTGCTGCTTCCCTCAGCTGGCATGTCCCCTAGGATCCTTTGACTGAATTATTACAGTAAAAAGATCCTGTGATGTGATTGGTTAATCAGTTGTTGTCTGAATCCTACTGTGCATGCCCCCCCCAATCCTGAAGGGAACTCTCAGCTGCTGCTGGATAGGTGTCAAGGGAGTAAGCTGGTTTGTAGCTCTTGAATCCTGCTGAAAGGCCCATTTCAGAGTAGGCATGTCTGGCTTTGGGATGTCTACCCATATGCCCGTTGGAAAATGTTTATTGATCAGACTCAATAGGTTGGGTCCTAGCTCCCTCTGGTTGTGCCTTAAAAATCATCCCCATCTGAAAATTGTGCTCTAGCAGCTACGTCTGCTCATACGGGCCAACCTCTGTCCTGTGTGATCATTCTGGCTAACTGCCCCCACTCCCCCCTGTGTTTTGAATTTTACAGATGGCCCATATGGGATTTTCGCGGGTAGGGACGCTTCCAGGGGCCTGGCCACGTTCTGCTTGGAGAAGGACGCGCTGAGGGATGAGTACGACGACCTGTCAGACCTGAACGCTGTGCAGATGGAGAGCGTGCGCGAGTGGGAGATGCAGTTCATGGGTAAGTGTGTGTGCGGCTTTATGAGACTGAAAACCCAGCTCTGGCTGATGCCTGACTGGTTAGTCACCACTAATGCAGCGAAAGATAAACGTGAGCTCGGGATTTATTGAGGGTTCCTCCTCCATGTTGTGTGTATTCACATTGTCGGGGGTCATCACAGGACAACTGAAGTAGACAGTCAGGTTTAGATGTGGCTCCAGACAGTCGTGCTGAGATTGTTAGGATGAATCTCCTTCAGCTGACTGAAAACATACGTCTGCTGCATTATGTGCAGATAAGCTTCTGTTAATCTGCCTCTACGTAGGACTTGTCTAAGGATCCAACACCTAGGGTCAAGGGCAACAGTGCAGGGTAGCAGTCTAAAGGTCTGTTCACACTCCTCCAGATATGTCTACGTGACCGTTTATGGCGCAGCTGATGTAAACCGGGTTCTTTGCGGTCCAACACTTGCAGCATCAAGATTTTATGTCTGCATGGTCACTGACTCCACTGGTCTTCAGCCAGCACAAAGATCAGAGACACATTTGCAGAACATCTGTGAAAAGAAGCTCTGCGTTATAGACGTTTGTGTGATCCGGCTTGTTTTGAATTTTTCGTTTTCGGCGATGTGAACTAAGCTGTGGAGGCAGTTCTTTCTCTTCCAAGAATGTCTTCATTTTGGAATATCGTGCTTCCCTCTTCTGATGCATTCTGTGCATGTTCAAATTGTGTGGGCTTGACCATAAAGGTATGACCAGGTTCATGACTGGATTATGTGTGTGGATGCACAAACACAGTCTGCGTGTGGAGAACTATGTTCAGGCTTTAATATGGTGTCAGCTGAAAGCGGCATTGCTCTTAAAGCTGAGGGCCAACTGGTTTAATGGCCAGGTGACCTGTGTTAATATTATTGGGGTGGATCACCCCAAAATGTCCCCCCCCCCCTACAAAATGGAGACATTGCCATTGCCGACTTGAACAACATTCTTTACCACACGCTGCTGACATGCATAAAAATGAAATCAGGGTTTTTAGAAACCGCTGATAATGCATCATATGCGCCCTGTGATTGATGAGTCCACAGATGCACAGCTGGTCAGCATCCCCAAAATGCTGAGGTGCAGAAGGGCAGGAGAGCCAAGGTCAAACATTAATATAATCAGCTCATGCACAGGCTTGTAGGGCTGCTCGATTATGGCAAAAATTACGATTTCGGTCAGTACTGCAATCACGACTGTTTAACACCATTACTCATTGACTTCGGAAATACCAAGCATTTATTGAACTTTTTTTTTTTTTTTTTTTTTTAAAGATCTTGTCGCCTTAACAGCGGATTCCCTTGAACATTAATGCAATTAACACAAATGCAATTCAACTGAGAAGCATAAAAGGGAGGTAGAAAGGGACACGCTGGATTTGTAACATGACAACAGGAGCAGGGACGGGAACTGAAACTAAATGAGGCAGAATAACCTCAGTCTGTTTTTTGTTTGATAATCTTTGGAAGCCCTACAGTGTTGTGGTTATTTCCCTCCAAAACACTGTCTTCTCCCCTGGAAGTCTGTAGTAATTTGTAATAAACTTATACATTTTATTGTACATGAAGAATGGAGGGAAGACAGGATGTTTAAGAATAGCTACATGCTGTTTGCCAGAAAAATTCCAAATGTAGCACCATGGCTTAATAATCATCGTGCTGTGTGCTCCAGTGATCTTAAAGCATTCTAGGTGGATTTATGCAAAAGTTTGAGCAGTGTGACTCCTTAGAAAAATAGGTTTCCTTTACTCCAGTATTTTTCTAAATGTGTTTTTGTTTAATTCATCCGATTTCAAGATCATCAATGAGTAGAGCTGCTGAAATTGAGGGCCTGTTTCTTGCCAGATCTTCTACATTGTACTTACAGTGCAATAGTGCTCTGGTCGGTAAATGAGAAGCGCAAAATCTGATTGGCCGACGGGCGAGCATGGCCTGTGCTGAATGTCTCCCTCTTCTGGCTCCACAGAGAAGTACGACTACGTGGGCCGGCTGCTGAAGCCTGGAGACGAGCCTTCTGAGTACACAGATGAGGAGGACATCAAGGATCACGCGAAGCACGACTAGAGCGCACACACCAAAGCTCCCACCTGTGACAGCTGCAGCCGCCTGGCCCCGCCCTGCCACGCCCTCTTCCCCCTCCTTATCCTCTTCCCCCTACCCTCTCCCATGACGCTGCGGGCCTCTGGACACGACCCCCGAGCTCAAACCGCTCCGGTCTTTACCCCCGCGGTGGGGGGAGGGAGGGGGGCTGGTTGGGGTTTTAATTATTCAGATTATTTGAAATGTCTCCTTTTTTTTGGTCGTTGTTATATATATTTTTTTTTTTTCCTGTTTTATTGAGTAAGTTTTTCTTTTTCTTGTTTGTCACGGGTCACAGAAGCGTTTGGACTGGTCCAGGGCTGTAGGAGGTTGCTGGGAGATGGTCCCAAACGTTGGTGGGGGGGGGGGTTCCCTGTCATAGGCACCTCACACAATAATTGGCTCTTGCTTGTCATTTGCTAAGCTGCCCAATCACTGGGATAGAACCGGTCATCTCAGGCTGAGGGGAGTGCGTTGTCGCCCCCTAGAGGCAGAACGCCGTTGAGTTTTTACCTGTGTGTCTATATGTATTTGTAAGAGTGCACACACACAGGTGAGTGTTCACTAGAGGTCTTTCAGCTTATCACCATGCAGTCATGCTTAGTGGGTTAGTGTGGTGCTGCTCATCTGTTCTGATTCACTTAATGCTGAAATCCTAATTGGTGAGGTAAAGGTAAGGTCACAGGTTGAGTACTGCTTACGAGACTGTGTTCATGTAGCTGTCCTGTATCACCTGTTTACATGCCACGCTTGTCAGCTGGAAGTCTGTTATCCCCAGAATGATCAAAGTATTAATTGTGCCTTATTTTGATTTTTTTTTTTCCTACTAAAACCTGGATCACTAAGAAGAAAAATGGGTTTAAATCGATTCCCCTTGACATTCTCGTTACAAAGGGCCATTACTGTGTTCGTCAGACTCAAGCTATGCTCTTGTTAGTCTACAAGGCTGGATGGCTTTTCTGTGTCACCAATTTGTATATAGTCTGTACAAACTATATTCAGTGTTACTGCCATATTTATGTAGTTAATGAGATCCATACTACAGTGTCGTATTGGCCAAAATCCCATGCTTTACGTAGGTTCTTCTCGTTTTATCTTTTTCTGTGTGGTTCTTTTTAAAGTGTGGGGATGTCAGAGGGTCGTAGGTGAACAGGGAGGCCGGGGAACCTGTAAATAAACGTACCATTTTATTAAAGCATGTGCAACAGCGGTGAGTTATGCTCAACTCCAGCTCCTTGTATTTAAGTGTCGGGTGTGTATGTGCGTGTGTATGTATGTGCGTGCGTGTGTGAGTGAGTGAGTGGAGGAAGGGACGATGTTCATGCATAATAAACAGTTTGGATATTAAGCCCTCTTGTCAGTTTGATGTCTGTAGGAAAATGTCTCACTAAAGGTTCTTTTGATGAGTCATTTTAAGTTTTCCAACTTCTTGGGGGTGGAGGGCGGGGGGGTTGAAATGGAAGGCAGTTGGTCACATGGATGGATGTGAACAGTTGTGTGCCTAGCTGGATGTGTGCTCATAGGTGGGCATCAAAGTCCAAGTCAGTTTTCAAATGAGATGTTTCAGGCAGATTTGAGGAGTGGTTTCTGTGGTGTTACTTTGTCCTGTATTTTGGGCCGAAAGTGTAATGGGGCCCCTTTAACAAGATGGGGCTTCCTGTTTGTTTTCTGGATCTTGCTGATAAGGCACCAGTCCTGGGTGTGACCTTACCAGTAATTTTGCTTGTAGCTTTACCGGCCAGAATTAACCTACGGATTGCAGCGTCCCGTTGATCAGAATTATTCCATTAATCTGTGTCATTCTTTGGATAATCTGGTCATTTCCTGGCAACACCTGTCAGGTTGTTCAAAAATTGGGCAAATACTGCCTAGAAACGTGGCTCTGCGGGAGGATGTCAGTGTGCAGTGGTGTGGGATTGCACCCCCCCTCAAAATGGCTCCCTGTTGGCGTTTCATGAAGGCTGAATCTAGGGCTGTGGTGGAAATAAGTGACTTTTCTTTCCACAGCGTCTTTTGCTGGTGAACCTCCTGCCAGTACAAGGCACATTCCAAACCTGCAGGATGGCGTAACACGGCAACTGTCTTATTTCCTGTCCCTTTGCTACAGTGAGCCCTGTCTGATGTCACTAAGGTAGCTGTATAATTCAAGCAACGTCTGGACAGAAAGTCAGACGCGTCAGGGAGAGCAATCTGTCGCAGCCTTGTTCCTTCTATGTCACACCACAACCCTAGAAGGTGCAGAATGTTTGCAGCAGACCCACATACCGAGGGCAAATAAATGTACTGTGTCAAGTGCGTGAGTCATTTTAATAAAGGACATGACACCTCTTTTAAAATCTAAGTCGTTGTCGTCATTAACAGCTACTAATGGTTTGATGCTAGTAGCAGCACAGACAGGGAAGCCAATTTAAACGATACTGTTACATGCCAATGAAATGCATGCATTTCACAGCAAATATTAAACGATTGTGACTCTTACTATTAACATAAATACATGAATATACATGTGAGTTTACACTAGTCAAAGATATGCGCTGTGTGGTACAAAGCATGCTGATAACTGCATAATTAGTCCTGCTAGCCTGGCGGTGTCACATTTATATCAACCAAATCAGCTTAACGATCTCCATCTCGCTTCCAACACCAGTTTTGTCACTGAATTGTCTAATTGGGTCTTTAGCTTTCACACTTAATGACGCTTTACAATGCAAACAATAAGTAGCTAGGGCCAGGCGCAATGTAATGCCATCTCTGCAATCATCTTCCTCTCCTCTCCTGCACTCCAGCGGGGGGGTTACCTGTATACCTCTTACCACTTGCCTGGTAAGCCGACATCTTTCAAACATCATCCGGTAACCATGGAGAAAAAAGTCGTGATCTCGAGAAAACAACTTCGGTTAGGTCGAGATCACGAGAAAAATAAGTCGCGATCTCGAGATAACGAAAAGAAAAGAAAAAAGTTGATGAATGTCCTCTACAGACTTCCGTAGAATAGCATGGTTTGTAATCTGGCAGGGAAAAAAAAACTTAATCTGTATCAGATCACTGTAGCGATTAGACTGCCGCATACTGGTAAAGTTAGAATCGCGCCGCGATTTCCTGAAGGCAGCGTTCTCCCAGCAGCACGGACATGGCGGTCTTAGTCACTTCTCCCCGGATTGCAGGGGAGCTCTTACGCGATTGAAACCTCTGCCGCTGCAGATTCACTCGCATCTGTATGAAATACAGTGGCTGATAGCTTTCAAGGCACTTCTAAATCTCAGACAGAAATCTTGCCTGGGACCTCAGACGCGTTTAAAGGCAACGTCTCAACAATAGTACTGCGGGTAGGTCACGTTGCTTTAAACTTCAAAAAGGCGTTAACCAGTAAAATGATTTAGAAACCAACCTCTAAGTAGACGCTTGCATTGCAACATGCAATCACATTTAAACATGAGATGAATACGGCGAATTTGCTTTATTAAGAACGAATGTGTTAGAAAGGGTTACGTGCTTTATGCAAAATGCACGTTAAGTCTTATTGAATTTTCGCATTAAAACCTGTACGTTAAATCGCTCATGTCATTATTGCAGAAATTCTAAAACCCTAAAAGTGAGGAATTAGCCTACTTTTAATTGTTGTAACTAATTAATGTGCGCAACTGAATGGAATAAGTGAATACCTCTAATATTCAAGTTTATGTTGCATGATAATTTAATATCGAAATCATGATTCTTTTTGGCCACACGGTTCTTTGGATTTTGTTCAGATTCGTTCGCAAATTCATTATTTTCTGAAACATCTCCCGATAATATGATTAATTATGTTAATTAAAAATATTTGATTTTTTTTCTACATTATGTTCATTATATTTTATTAAACAGGTTCTTTCAAACATCTATACACAGGGTTTGCGACCGTCAGGCATCTGGCGTGAGACTCAAGCTTTCAAACTCACACTCAGGCAAGAAACCTTATGGCAAATCAAAATGATTCCATTATAGACCAGTAATTAGCTACATCCGAAGTGTTTGGCTAGTTTGCAAACCGTACAGACTTCTTACACAGAAGTAAAAGCCTGTGCGGACCTGTCTCAGAATCTCTCTCCAGCCAGCGGACCAGTGCTGCGGACCCTGTGGCTCACCTTATCTTTCCTCGCTTTTTAAATCGACAGTCACTGTTCATTTCCCACATTCTTTATTTTCCAGTCAATCTTCTGGACCAGAGCCACCACCCTCTCCTGCTCCATCTGGCTCTGCAGTCTTGCCTGTCATGGCAGGAAACCTGTCTCAGACTGAGCTGGACTATCCACACAAGCTGTTGGAGTACCTCAATGGCTTCAGGGTTTCAAAGGTTTGCATTTATTAATGGAGTATGCATTCCCAAAGTCCCGATCTGGTGTGTGAGAGTAAATAAGTGACCTGAGTACTATTAGCATTGTTACTAATATGATAAATAATAATCCAGTGCAGTGTTTGATTGGCAATGTCATATCTCTCCTCAGTATTACTCTTTGCTGCTTTTGGATCCAGAGGTGGACATTTCAGGTCCAGAAAGTAAAAATCCAGACCATGATTTAGTTTTAGCCAAAGCATAAAGAGTCACAGTCACAGTGTACTCAGCTGACCTGAAATTTCCACCTCTGTTTGGACCTTGCACACAGGCGATTTTCTCTGCCTGTGAGCTGGGGGTCTTTGACCTTTTGATGCAGTGCCAGAAGCCTTTGAGTGCAGAGGCCGTGGCCCAGGAACTGGTCATCAGCGTGGATGGTGCCGGGAGACTGCTGGATGCACTGGTGGGCGCTGGCATCCTGGATGTGGAAGTCGCAGAAGATAAAGGTGAACTCATTTAAGGCTGTTTGGTCAGACACGAGTCAGGGCTCAGAATTATAGCCTCCTTAAATCACAAGAGATTTGTTCAGTTTTCTACCTAACATTGCTCCTCCTGTTTCCCGTGCACCTTCAAAAATGCATATTCACACTCATTTAAAGTTGTTCACGTGAAGAAAATGAACCGAAAACCCTTTATAAGGACCTTTTACATTTATAAATGTATTTATTCTATCCAGCCACTACCTGTAACAGGTCACCCTGTGATGGTTTGGAGTGAAATACAGTTATTTTGAGGGGTGAATGAAAGACCTTGTAGTATATTTCATAGTTTTGCAACTATGTTGGTTGAAAAGCATGTGTGTTCGTAGAGTTGTTGTGAGGAATCCACTTGCAAACGATTTGTTTCGGCAAAACAATGGTTTATTGAACATTAATAAGCCATTAATGTAATACTGTGTAGATATACACCAGGTATTGATGGACAGACATAAGGACAAAATAAGGACAGTTTTTTATATATCGGTGCTGTGTGTGTGTGTGTTTGAATTTCCATTTAAGGGGTAATCTCCTGGAGTTATGTACTATAGATTTCTATAGATTGGTTGCATTCATAACGCAAAAGACTGAAAGCCAATAAGTTACAGATTTTCGCAAATTATTAATGGGTAATACATTCACTGGAGTGTTATTTCTAAGGGCCACTCAGGATTTCAGGTGGTCCTTCCCGCTGGTCTTACAGGGGGCTGACGCTGGTCTGCCTGGTTGGTCTCCCTGATGCAGTATCTGCTCTTTCCAGCAGCCCTGTATAGCGCTACAGACGTGTCCAACACGTACCTGACCAGGACGGGAGGCAAGTCCCTCCACGGCATGACTATTTACTACTCCCAGACCATCTACCCGCTCTGGGGGAATTTGACTGAGGCCATCAGGTGGGACACAGCTTGCACGGTCATCAGTATTACGGC
Organism: Petrocephalus schoutedeni; assembly: GCA_026780765.1. Classification (NCBI taxonomy): domain Eukaryota; kingdom Metazoa; phylum Chordata; class Actinopteri; order Osteoglossiformes; family Mormyridae; genus Petrocephalus; species Petrocephalus schoutedeni. The sequence goes on from JAODKL010000051.1 coordinate 5,843,542, forward strand.
ATGTCTGAGGCACTTTCTGATTCACTTTCTTCACGTCACAGGGACGTTGATTTTTAAATTAATCACGAGTCACGATGTACATGACGGATTTCATCCATGAAATTTTCATATCTATTTTTTAAGATGCACATGCTTTTCAGCTTCTCCGACATATGTCAGATCACTCGTATCGAATTTAAAAACATTTAAAAGCGACCGTGCAGTACTTATAGAATATAAAGGGAATACAAACTCTTTTTGTTACATTAAGCCCAAATCACCATGTGAATTGCCATCCGTCCCGCAACAGTTTAGCCTGGTCTGTACCATGGGGGGGTTATCTGCCTCTGGATATTTTTTTTATTATCATGCAAAGGTGTTTGTTTTATAGGGAGGGGAAGAATCAGAATGAGAAGACCTTTGGTATTCCATCTGAAGACATTTTCAAAGCCATATACAGGTTGTCTGGAGTTATTTTACATCATTGTGTCTATTTATTTGGAGGGAATAATATACAGAGAATTGCACATGTTTGTCAAGCAGCCACAGGTACTGTAAGTTAATAACTGTATGGTATTAAGTGGGTTGGGGCTGCAGGTGGAAAGTTCCGGTCCAGAAAGTACAAATCCAGACCAGGATTTCGTTTAAGCCATCCAGTTGAGTGCTCTGTGACTCTTGACGTTCAGTTGGTTGGTTGAAACAAAATCTTGGTCTAGATTTGCACTTTCTGAGCTTGAACTTCCCACCTCTGGTTAGGGTGCTGAGCCCATGATCGGAAGGTTGCAGGTTCAGATCCCGTGGGTCGGGCCCTTGAGCGAGGCCCTTAACTCCAGTTGCTTCAGGGACTGATCTTGCTTTCTCAGTTGTATGATTCTTAGGATAAAATAATCTTCTTGATAAATAAATGTAATTGGGGAACCTCACTCTGGCCCCAGGTTACCTTGAGCACTCCCACCCTAATCTGCAGCTACTGCAGGCTGTGGCTGAGACTTACAGCTCTCTGAAACTCACCACAGTGATTCAACCTCCTTCCAAACATGTTACTACCACAACCTTCAATATTTGCCGTCGTAAATAATTCAGATTTACACGTCTGTTTCATTCCGCAATTTGTGAAAATGCCTGAAACTCTTAACACAAACAGTTAAATTGAAAGTATTTATTTGTTTTCAAAGGGGTTGGCTCTGGGATCTACTCCGGCCTCCACTCTGGCCTCTCTGTGGACTGATCCACACTTAGGAGCCTCTCTCTCCATTGCAGGTCCGATGAAGAGATGCTGAAATTCATGGGCCTGATGAACTCTACCTGGGCGGTCGATGGGCATGGCGTAGTGACTGCGTTTGACCTTTCGCCCTTTAAAACGATTGTGGACCTTGGAGGTTGGATTCTGAGATTTGTCCTTGGTTTTTTTTTTTTCTTGATTTGATTTCATCCATAGTCAGTGAGAGAAAATATAGATTTGTCTCCTTTCTTGGGTGAGTATGTTAAAACTTGGGCTTGGGTGGGGGTGTCCTGTGTGTGTCTGCAGGCTGTGGCGGGGCCTTGGCGCGGGAGCTGGCCCGGGAGTACCCCTCGGCCACTGTAACCGTGCTGGATGTTCCCGAGGTGGTGCAGGCGGCCAAGCGGCACTTTTCCCAGACGGATGACACCATCCGGTTTGTGGAAGGTGCGTCTTATTTTGCTCTCTGCTCCTGAAAAGTCACCTGCATGGGGAATCTACCTGTGCATGCATCAGTGTGTAATGCTTTGATGGAACGATAGTAACGAAGCAATTAGTTTCAGTTTCACTTTCGTATGAAACTCTGACAGCCCTGTGGGTAGCTAAGAAATCAATCTGCAGTTTTGCAAGCTCGAAAATTATTATTATTATTATTAGTCTACCCATCTTCCATACTGCCCACCTGTTCTGTTAGTCTGAAGGTATACATCACTTGGAATATAAATTGATTAAGTAAAACTGATCAATGGATTCATTGATGTGTGGCAGTGGCACTCAATTACTTTTGTCTGAGCCACACATATGGGTGGGGGGCTCAGTACATTTCGCCAAATGTGGTCCAGATTACGCTCTGCTCCCCACCCGGCCTGGTGACCGCCCCCCTCTGCCCACTGCAGGTGACTTCTTTTCCGGAGAGATTCCTCCATCGGACCTGTATATCCTGGCACGCATCCTCCACGACTGGAAGGAGGAAAAGGCTCTGCAGTTGCTGCAGAAGATCCACCAAAGCTGCAGGCCGGGTGTGTGCTCCATGCATCTTCCCAATCACAGGGGAGTCTGGAACTTTGCCATCTAGAAAGGGCACACAGAGAGTAGAAATGGGTTTCAAACCCACAACCCTGGAGTCAACAATGCCTTCCAATGTGTCACCAGCTAGGTATTGTTGTGAGGGAGCATCCAAGATTATATTTTCCAGTGTGCCCTCTGGGGTGGTATGGTGGTGCAGTGGTTAGCACTGTTACCTCACACCTCTGGGACCAGGGTTTGAGTCTTGTGTGAGGAGTTTGCATGTTCTCCCTGTGTCATGATGGGGTTTTCTCTGGGTACTCCAGTTTATCCCTGGAGTCCCAAAACATGCTTAAGGTTAATTGAAGTTACCGAATTGTCCCCTAGCTGTGAATGGTGTGTGGGTGTGCCTTGTCATGGGTAGGCGCCCAGTCCTGCCTTGTTTCCTGCCTTATGCCTGGGGTATAGGCTCTGCATCCCCAGGGACCTTGAGTAAGTGGTTATAGAAAATGGATGGATGTGCACTCTGCAACTGCTGCCCGTCTACTGTTTGTTAACAGTGTGTGTCATGCCCAAGTGGGGGAAACTGATGTTCTAGCTACAGGTATGCAGATTTTGTTATGGGTTCCTCCACCTGTTCTTGGTGTGTGTATGCTGGTGGTACACAGGCAGGGAGTGGGGGTGGGCAGTGTGACCAGGTTCTGCTATCTGTGAGTATGTGCGCTTTTTACAGGTGGCGGGGTCCTGATCGTCGAGGCCCTGTTGTTTGAGAACAGAAAGGGCCCCATTGCAGCCCAGATCTTCTCCCTCAACATGATGGTGCAGACACAGGGGAGAGAGCGCCCCCCGTCGCACTATCGCCACATGCTGTCCGCCGCGGGCTTCCAGCACGTGCAGGTGCACAGGACGGGAAAGTTGTACGATGCCATCCTGGGCACCAAATGAGTGGGAGTGAGGTGTGGAACACATCGGGCCCCAGTTAAATTGCCATGAAAGTGACCCTGTCCATACTCTTAAAAAGGAATGGGCAGCCATCTCAGCAGCTCTACTCCAGAGCATATACCAGGGCCTCCGAGATCCCATAATCCTCTGGGACAGTTCCTCTGTGCAGATTAGCTACTGTGGCCACACCTCTCTATTGCCATGATGATTTAGATTTTGATCAACACTGCAGTCCAGTTTGTTAATAAAGCATGCAAGACAATTGTGTAAAAGTATTTTGTTAAAGAACCGAGTGTTTTCTGACTTGAAGTGCATCACACAGGAATACAGAATCTGATTTTTTTCTTTATAATGTCCCTTATGAAAATGGTCATTAGTAATTTGTGGAACATTAACTGCTCAAAAAAGAAAATGGGGAAATGTCATTTAAGCATCATTTCGGTTGAATTCCCTGTTTTTCATTGAAATGCCACCCATCTTGCGCACATGAAGCTGCGTAAAAGCACAGCTAGGCCACGCAGAGTTCATGCAGAATAGCTGTAAGCAATTTCAGTATATAATGTCAAAATACTGCAGTCGTGCCTGAAGAATTAATTTAGAGGAGTAATTTATATCAAAACGCACCAGGATTAAATACAGTTTTCATGTTTAAATCCTATCTAAGCTCTAGTATATGGTCTTCAGTATAAAATTCATTATATACTGTACAAGCTATATGTTTCAGCTTAATTAAAAATAAGAAAATACGCATCAGGGTAATAGCAAGGGCGTGTAGCGTTGTAAAAAATATTTTTTAACAAAAGAAACATGCTTGGCCGCGAGATATTTTCACTTTACCAAAAAGGTAATTTATTACAATATGACACAAAAGTATCACAAGTCCATACTATATTTTTATAACCACCAGTACCAAGCCCAGAAGCGCAGACGTCCGAAGATCGCCGATAACGGCGGCGCACATGGAGGTCACGCTGGGCTGCGGGTACCCTCTGCACCCCCCAAAAAGAGATGCAAAAGGACCGGTCTCCGGCTGGACACAAGCAGTGCATTGGCTTCTGTCGTTCTGGAAAAGAACGGCAATAAAAATAGAATTGCCTCAATTTAAAATTACCACATTGCACAAGTGCGCTCAATAAATTACATTACATGCGTGCATAGCTGAACACAAAATGAGATTAAGGATATCGCGCATTAGTTATACACACGCAACAATCATCATCAATGTTATTATTATTAATTTATTATTAATGCTTGCAAGGCAAGGATAATGGGGAAACGGTGTGAATGGCGTGGCATTGGCGCCCCCTGGAGACCGCGGCGCGAACATGTGCAAATGGGGTCCCGTGTAACACAGAGGGAAGGGTGGCGGGGGCAGCGCACGTCAGTCAGGCGCTGTTTGTGCGCCGATGGCGGAGAGATACGCGGGCGCATGTCTCCATGACGGGGGACGGGCGGCAGTGAGACGGGGCGAGGGAGGCCCACTCATAAGCGGCTGGTGCGGGCGCACGAACCCGCGGGCCGCCGTGTTTTCTCCATTGCTCTCACGGGGGGGGCGCTTGTTTGGGCCGAGGCGGTGCTTTTAAAACGCAGCGTCCGCCTCCCCACCCCCTTAGCCGTATATTTTAGGAAAGCCGATTTTCACCCCCCCTCCCCGCCGGGCTGCGAGCTGGTAGCAGAGCCGCCGCTTTCTGACGCACTTTCAGCGGCCCGCGCGTGTGTGCAGAGCCGCGCGCCCGTCGCGCGCCCGCCCGCCGCCGCCGCAAATACAGAAACGTCACTAAAATGGCGCCAAAAGATTAAGTTCGGACGCCGTCGGCTCTGGCCCGAAACCGGGGGCGCTCACGGGAGAAGGAGGACGAAAAGTTCGGCCCGCCGCCGCGGACGGGCACGCGTCGCCCTACCGGACATATTTAGCGTATAAGTTAGTTTATTTTAAGGCAGTTGGGTGTTTTTTCCCCCCCACCTCCCGGTGAAGTTAATGGAGCCGCCATAAGGTGAAGTGCGCGCGGTACGGAGGAGCGCCGAAGCCGGACAGCTGGCAGCGCACTGTGGAGCCGCCGCGGGTAAATGTGACATAAACGCCGCTCTGCTCCGGGTTAATGGGGGAAGGAGGGCACCGGGGACGTTTTCTCCACGTTTTCTCAGGCGTTGAGTTTGCTGGCGGAGTTTGGAAGGAGCGGGTGTTTTGGTTGAGCTCGGTCGGCCGCGGGGGCTGCTCCCCTTCCCTGCGTGGTGGCTGTCACCGCCGGGCTTGCGGAGAGCCGCTCTCTCTCGCCGCCGTTTTAGTTCCAGTTAAACACCGGCTATGTTAATGCTCAACTCCGGACCCCATCGCATAAATTATGCGCAACCCGGGGCAACCATTAAGCTTTATTAATAAATGTTTGTACCCTGGAGAAATGTATTACATTGAAACGGCATGACTTTGCGCTTTGCAGCACGTTTAAATAGTTCTTTCCAAATGCCGTTGCAGATGCATTTTATCGTGCGCTGATTGTATAATATGATATTAGATATTAAAGCTGTCCGGTTCCATAGCCAGTTGGCTGACATTAGGGGAACGCGCACTGGCCGCGGGGCGTGGCCGCGCTCGGCGCGCGCCCTTCCCACCGCCTGACGTCATCACGCCTGGACGAGGACGGCCCCGCACGTACAGTTTAAATGCATGTGCTGTGTGTTGCACCACATGGACATGCAAGTCGGGGTTATGTAATGGTGAAACAGCTTGCCGGAATAAAACTGAAAGCACCAAAGATGTTATTCTGCCTTTTGAAAATTCATGGAACTGGTGATTGATCGTAATTTGGACTAATAGGTGTATTGCAGAAGAGAATTTAATTTACATAATAATAGTTAATAATAATGGTTAGTTTTGGGCGTTGAGGGTCTGTGAAAAGACTTTAAAATATAGGTATTTGTAAAACTGTTTAATGGCTTTCATTTAAATTCATTATTTTTCATAACATTCGTTTTATTGGGGTGGGGGGGGGGGTGTTGTGCAGCACGTCTGTGTTTTCTTAAAAAGTTTGGATTAAAATAACATTTATATGCCCCGATGTCACATTGTTTATATAATGTGAGATTCCTCTTAATGTGTTTTGTTGTGTGTTTTTCATTATGTGCCATTTAAGGGAGAAAATGTAAGGCAAGTCAGAGTATTTGGATTTGGAATAAGGACGGCAGTCTTCAGTGACCTGATAAGGCACACCGTAAGTCCCTTTGACTCGTCTTTTCATTATTGGGCAGATGGTTATTATGTTAATGTACTAGCAGAGTTACTCTCAACTCGTATGTTTTTTTTTTTTTTTTTTTTTTTTTGGACTAAATTTTATTCCCAGTCCATTTGCAGATCTTGGTTATTATAAAAACATGCATTTTCTTATTGTTAGCTGGCCCTTAGTTCTGTTTTTTTAATTTGATTTGGTGGTGCCTAGCTGAAGAAAGTCCCCTGTGAAATAGTTTGCTGTTGAATTCATGATGCTTACACCCATTGTTTCTAGTCAACAAATGCCCTTTCCAGTGGTAAGAGACGTTTAATTTTCCAGTTAACATGGCTATTTCCTGAAAAGGGCGTTTTGTTTTTGCTTTTGAGTGAAGGCTAATTTTAGCATTGTACAGAATGGCTTTATAACAGCAGTTTAAATTTTAACCTAAAAGCATTTAGGATACTGCTGTTCCACTTGGCTTTATTTTTAACTAGGCCTATGTGTCGATCAGATATGCTGAAAAAACAATGACTGTCTCACTTATCATTCAAATTTCAAATTGTATGTTAATATAACTGTGGGTTTCCTGTTTAGATGTCTGCAACAGAACTGGTAATGACAGAAATCGGCAGAGTTGAGGTAAACAGTCATAAGAATTTATGCTGTGAAACGGAACGCATCTGAAACACCGCAGATTGAACAGATATTATACGGGCGACATGATAGCTCCTGCCAATAAGCAGGAATTGAAAAGGTGATTAAGGACATGGGCTTCTAGCCTGATGGTTGCCGTTTGAAGTATCAGCCTGCTGTAACTCTTGTCTGATAAATGCCTAAGTAAAATGTCTGAATGTATGAGTTGGTAAGAGGGTAAATTTAGCTTGGGGAAAAGTATCAGGTAAGCAACGAGACGTAAACAGCTTCGCATGAATGACTGAAGGCATTATATCTGGGAAAATTATATTAGTCTGTTAAGCGACAGATCCTGCAGTGGCATAAACTCAGAGCCCGTTTGTATGTATTTGACCAGATTATGTGAGGCATCAATGCCATCTTCATAATACTGAGTGATCTTTATACATAGGAATGGGCTTTCATAGGCCACACCTCTGTCACATAAAACATCTGGGGTTTAGTCCACAAACCACCAGTTAGGCTGGAATCTTAGCTGCATCGACACAATATGGAATTTTCCGACGTAGCTGGTCACGATTGATTTTACCCCGTCATCTCTGTAGAACCCAGAGCTGCTCGCCTAAACGCCCAACCATGAAGCGCAGCAAACAGGCTAGCAGCAGCGACGAGTCCGACGATGGAAGTAAGGCCCGTGTCTGTCTGTCTATCAGTCATTCCCTGCTTTCAGCCTCTGTCATTACCGTCTTTGTCAGTCCTTGGCTTGCTGCTCGCTCTGTCACTCAGCCATTCACTTCTGTCACTCACTGTTCTTCAGTCACGCATTTGTCAGAATCTGTCGGGCAAATTCGCCCCGAGGCATTGAGGGAGTGCTTAGAGGTGTAACCGCTTATCCTAGTTGGGCTTCGTGGTTTGTAATTCTGCAAACTGGAAAATTATGTGATTTCAGGTACGAATCTTATTCCATTTTGTTTGAATGGTAGTGATTATGCATATTTAAATAGAATATTACCGTGCTCACTCACTGTTAGAATGGACCAGCAGCTGAGGTAACCTTAATGTACAGTTTTGAGACTGGGTCGCAGCATTTATATCGCACTCTTGCTCTTGGAGCAGGTGAGGTGCATTGTGGGTAAGAGGTGGATGAAATAAGTCTGGTCTGACAGGAAGCCGCAGGTGGATCATAGGCACAGGCGCCAATTGTGGGCATTTAAGGAAGTGGTACCAGGTCAGGACAGCATTTAGGGTTGGCAGTGAAACTCAACTCGCCATGGAGGAATAGCGGAAGTGTTTTGGTATCTTGTACAGTTCCTAGTTCAAAATGGAGCCCACGGACACTACATTGACATGGTCGTCGTTTCTGTTCTGGGGTGGCTGATGGGCTTCCAGTTATGGCTTGTTGAACCTGAGGCAGATGCAGTGCGTGGGCCCACTCCGAATACATACAGGGTGAATAAAGTCTGTATCTAAGCGCAGGGACCAGATGTTTCAGAAATTGTGGGAAATCACCTCATTCGCTCTCTCCACAGGTAGCTCCACTTCCTGGTCCCAGTATTCCAAGTCCCATCTCAGGAGAAACTCATGGCCTAGACCCGAGAGTAGAAAACCCTCAGAGGTGAGCGATGCCGCTCCTTTGGCTGCCGATTTGGAGTGTGCAAGGCGTGCTGGGCAGTGTGGGTGAACAGCACTGCCGCGTTACAGGTCTTCAGGACGGACCTCATCACGGCCATGAAGCTGCACGACTCTGTCCAGCTGAACCCAGAGGACTACTTTTTCCTGGTCGACTCGTGGAGACAGGAATGGGAGAAGGGGGTGCAGGTTCCTGTCAGCCCGAACTCCGTCCCACGACCCCTGGTTCGGTAGGCCCCTCTGCAGCACCTGCATTGGTGTGGAAAGTAATGCCAACACAAGGCATGGATCCCAGTGCCTCCTTAATCCCTCCAAGTAGCGTGCAGTACTGATTATATTAGCCGGACATTTGCAAAACTGACATTGAGCCTGCTCTTTGTAGTTAATTACATTCACAACAGGTGGCATTATATTAACCTGTTCCAGGCACTGATAAATTGACTTTAATCTTATTGTAATGTTTACAGTCCAGTCACATCTTGTTTCAGGAATTATTTGCAAAATTCAGTGGTTGGATTTGATCTTGCTGTGGATTATGCGTATTCAGATTGATGCTGTAATCCCGGCTCTGTAAGACACTGGGCTCTGTGCGAAATGCATTCTGGTGTAGCCAAATGGCAATCAGTCCAACGCCGCTGTGTTTCCTGCTCCAGGGCTGCGTTCGACAAAACCAAAGCCGTCATGTTCACCCGGCCCAAAAAGCTGATCCGCTCGTCGGGGTCGGAGCCGCCACCTCTAGGCTATGTGGGCCTGCATGCCCTGGCCGAGGCCACGTGTCGCTACGACCTGAGCGAATTGGATATGGCCTGGCTGGAGATGGCCAATGAGGAGCTCCGCGAGATGGGTGAGAGATGCCTATTGGCTACTGGCTGTTTGAATTCTCACTGTCATCATGGGGTGAACAAAATAATGGACATGTCTAATAACGTATCAAAAAGAACCTAATAAGGGCTGAGATCAACCTTCCTTTAAAACTGATTCAGTACTTTTTTGAATGCTGTTATGCAAGTCCCGGGCAGTGTGAAGTGGGGTATTGGACCATTTCTCGAAGAAGAAATCCTCCAGTTTGTGTGATTGAGAAGATGGAAATATACTTTTAGGTGCATTGGTATGGTGACTGGAGGCCATTGAAGGTGGTCAACTTCAGTCTGTTTGGCTGTGTATGTGGGAGCATCCTGAGAGAAGTGTTTCAGCCATGGGGTGGACCTGTACATTGGCCATCATATAATTATGCAGCGTAATCTCATACCAACAGACATTGTAGGCTGAATGCATCCATTGGCTCCTGCCGATGTCATTTTTCTGGATGGAGGGTGAAAGGTGACCCATCACATCATATTCCTTTTTTTTTCCCCATTCCATGGGGGTCCAGGTTTTGTTTCTTACCCCGGGGTATCTTTGTGTAATCCTGTTGTATACAACTGATTTCCTGATGGGAGCCTGCCCGTAAATTGTAGCTCTGTGAAGCTCCTGATGTACTGCTTTTGTTGAGACTGGGCCTTGGGTTCTTGGGGAAAATATTCAGGTTGTACTTTTGTGGTGTTTTGGCAGATGTCCTGTTAAATGTCTATCTCTGTAAGTGAGCTTCAATTTGGCGCTGTTGTTCCTCTTCGCTGATGCAGTTTCTGTGTTTAGCGTATACTGTCATTGTTTTTGTGACTGTTCCCTCTGACATTTTACATCATTTGGCCACTGACTATTTGGCCTCTTTGGAACTCGTGTTGTGTTGCTTTGAAGACTCAAATATCAGTACTGGTTGTGAGACTTTTATGGCTGGCAGTTACTGCTAATTTGCTTTTACACTTGTTTGGCTAAGTTTACTTGCGATGTGATTATTTCATAGTCCTTTTTATGTGATCCTTCTGTTATTTTGACTACCCACTGTGTGTGGTAGGAGCACTATTGTACAGGAAGAGAAGTTCAACCAGGTGAGACGACAGCTGTGATTTTAATGATTGTTTTGCTGTGTGGCAGCAGTGTGGGTGACTTTATGTACTACTTAGACATTGGCTGATTTCTTTCCTCTTCCATTTCGCATGTGACCTCACAGGAATACAGATCATCGACGAGCTGACGATGGAGAGAGTGATGGAGGAGTTTGAGCAGCGTTGCTACGACAACATGAGCCACGCCATGGAGACTGAGGAAGGGCTGGGCATTGAATATGATGAAGATGTTGTGTGCGACGTCTGTCAGTCTCCTGATGGGGAAGATGGCAACGAGATGGTTTTCTGCGACAAGTGCAACATCTGTGTCCATCAAGTAGGGAGTTCTGCCGAAATACCAGTGCTATCCCTGTGTCTGCTTTGTCATGCCTCCTGTTCCCGATTGGTTACAGTGCTCATGCTGAGTGTGTGTGTGTGTGTGTTGCTAGGCGTGCTATGGCATCCTGAAGGTACCCGAAGGCAGTTGGCTCTGTCGGACCTGTGCCCTGGGGGTGTCGCCCAAGTGCCAGCTCTGTCCCCTGAAGGGAGGCGCCATGAAGCCCACGCGCAGTGGCAGCAAGTGGGTCCACGTCAGCTGCGCACTCTGGATCCCAGAGGTGAGCGCTGAATCCTAAAGCATTACTGTGACGACTGCTGCTCTCTCGTAAACTACTGACAGCACGGGAAATATGACTAGTTCACTGCAGTCAGGTGTTTGGGTCTCTTTGCCAGCTTGTTAACTTTGTGCCAAATTGGAAACTAGATGGAGGCTAATGGTGATGAATAATTATGCATTTCTGTTTGGCAGTTTCTTAAAGTGGGTAACCAAAAAGCATATGGAATGTCCCTGGTCATCCTAGCGATGTACTGAGGGTCTGGTCCTATGAAATGCCTTTGGCTATAGGAGGTACTACAGGTAGTTAAATGTCTTGGATTTGTGATTCTGTGAGATGCTGAGTTCACGGACTTGGTTTTGGGTACAAGGTGACATTTAGCATGTCGTGAGTCATGCACTGAGTATAGATCTGTAAGATGACCGAGTGCAGGTCTTTTTGGTTTTGGGTCACACCTACCCTGTTCCCATTGGTGCAGGTGAGCATTGGAAACCCTGAGAAGATGGAGCCCATCACCAACGTGTCCCACATCCCCAGCAACCGCTGGGCTCTGCTCTGTTGCCTGTGTCAGGATAAGACCGGGGCGTGCATCCAGGTATGCTACACCCTCATGTTGCTCCTGAACTCCAGGGGCTTGGAGCTGCTTGGAGCTGGTAGTGCCTGCATGATGGAGCCCATTCTAGGGGCCTGGACCTGAAGGAGTGTCTGCTGGAGAATGTATAGTACTGTGCAAAAGTCTTAGACAGTCAAAGGAAATGTTTAAAGCTATTTTTCACAGAACAAAACCAGAATTTAACATTATAATATACGCAAATGAAGAATAACACAATACAAACTACCAGGAATTTCTTCTGTACTCCAATCTTCTTTCTGATGCCTTGTTGGATGGCTAGATGAACACCACTTTGGTTCCCAAACCTCTCCTCAGGGGCACCCCAGCAATTCCATGTATTTATTAAATTTCACTATCAGCTCACTTAATCAACTTAATTAGTTAAACAAGTCCATGAGATATTGATTAGCTATCCGAGGTATGCTAGTGGTCAAAAAATACATAGGTATGTTGGATAGTTGCTGTAAGTAATGGCGTTATATTAGCAGTGGATTGGAAATGGCTAAACTAACACACTTTGACAAGCATAATAGCATAGTTTTGCACCAATATTAAGATCATTTAAACATCACTTTCTTTTGCTGCCTAAGACTTTTGCACAGTACTATATATGGAGAGTTTGAAACAGTGCTTAAATACTGCTCCTGCCGTTTGATTTGACCTAAACATTTTAAAGTGTTACTCAAGTTTGGTCTTCTTTGTATATCCTGACCTAGGGCCTCATGTATAAACGGTGCTTACGCACAAAAATGTTGCGCATGCCCGTTTCCACGCTCACGTCGAGATGTATAAAAACTAAACTTGGTGCAGCGCTAGGCATATTCTCATGGCAGCCCCAGACAAGGCGTACGCAAGTTTCTGCTCAATTTTGTAAACTGGTGGCACCCACTGGCGAAACAGTGCTACTGCAGTTTCACCGTTTCATATTTGCATTCGTGATGTGCGCTGCATCAAATACACCGAAATTAATTGTGCATTGTTTATAAACGTACAGCACCCGATCATAATAAAACTGTGCAGAGAAAGTCCAAAATATTCCAACTACCATGGCTGCTCTTGCATTATTAGAAGACATCGCAAATGGAAGAATTAAAAGATCATAGTCATCTCTTGGCTCATGATGATGACTGGCTTCTAAGTCGATTTAGATTTCCAAGGGCTGTGTGCTGAACTGGGCCCAGCTTTAAAAAGGCAGACTTTGAGAAATTCCGCTTTACCGGTTCCTTTACAAGTTCGCTCCACCCTCGCATCTTTAGCCACAGGAGCGTGAACTTGCAGACTGATCGGGTATTTCTCAGTCATCACTGAGTCGAGCCATACCAGCTCTATGGGATGGTATAAACCACTTGTCATCCATAAATTTTCCTTACACTGTGGTTGAACAGGTAAACATTAAAGCGTAATTCTCAGCGATGTTCAATTTTGCGAATGTGATCGACGGCACGCACATTGCTATAAAGGCGCCTTCAGAGAATGGATTTGCCAATGTAAATGGAAAGAATTTTCACTCTGTTAATGTGCGAAAACGCGTCTCATTAATGTTGTGGCGAGATGGCCTGGCTCAACCCAATAATCGTTTATTCTCAGAAATGGTAGTGTTGGGAACAAACTTGAAAATGGTGTGGTGCGTGATGGCTGTCTTCTCAGTAAGAACACGTTTTATACGTTACAAAATTGTAGGTTTTGTGTATAATGTAACCATTTGACAGTTCCTTAGGGGACAGTGGGTACCCACTTAAGACGTGGCTTCTCACCCGCTAGCACAAGAGCAGCGTTTTAATGACGTTCATTCTCGGGCTCGGGCGGTGGTAGAGCGGGCAGCTTAAGGGCCGTCGGCGCTGCTCAGAGAAGACCGGTGGAGTGCTGCTCTATAGTCCACAGGAAGTGTGTCGCATTGTGCACACACGTATTGTGCTGCCTAACCTGGCATAAGATCGTGGCTTGCCTGTACTATTGTCTGAAACTATAAACAAAATTAATACCACATCTGCTGTCGGTCTGTTCATCTGAAACATTTAACGAATTCAAACTAATATGGTACAAACGAACTCACCCGCGCTGATGTCGGAGTCCCCCTCACCTGCTGGCAAAATTTCTGTTACGACCGTGTCCCCAATAATTGCAGCAACTCGCTGCCCAAAGGGTGTGAGCCCCGCAATTCCGCTACCTCTTCCAGTGGTGTTGAGCTTCAACTCGCTTTTTTACGTCAACTTTAATATCCAACCATTTATTTTTCATTTCGGTGACTGTGCGATTTTCCAGAATTACATTTTTAAGTGCCTCTGCCACGCTGTGCCACTCCATTAGTTTTCTTTTGTTGCTGATGGCACTGCTTAAACCACCAAACTTTTTTTTTTTCTTGCCTCGTCTACTTCGCATTCGCTAAAATCTCTTCTTCCCACGTGCCTTGGCCAATGTTTTTTTTTTTTTTTTTAACAAAACCCTGATCGAAGGGGATCTTTATATTGATTTGCATATTAAAATATGTATAATTGTGGGAGGAGT
>JAODKL010000051.1:5857911-5878830 GCA_026780765.1 Petrocephalus schoutedeni
TTTTTTAACAAAACCCTGATCGAAGGGGATCTTTATATTGATTTGCATATTAAAATATGTATAATTGTGGGAGGAGTCGGGGTGTGGCGGTGGGCTCGTGCATGTCCGTAACATTTCGCGGTGATTGGGATGTAAGAAGGGAAAGAGCGTAGAACTTTGCGTACGCACAGTTTTATGCATCTGGATTTTTTCTGGCATACGCAGATCTATGGTTTTGTCCTTACACCATGTTTTAGTGTGAAATCCACACATGCTGTTATACATGAGGCCCCTGGTGATTGCTAAGTAGAGTATGATGTATGCCTGACGTGTGGGTGGTTTTTAGGAATAACTTCCGCCATGCCCTGCTTGCTTTCCCTTTTGACGCGTTTAAAAATCACCATCTGTGTCTCAGTGTTCCGCCAAGAACTGCCGGACAGCATTCCACGTCACCTGCGCCCTGCGCTGTGGTCTGGAGATGAACACCATCCTGACGGAGACCGACGAGGTCAAGTTCAGGTCCTTCTGCCTCAAGCACTCGAGCAAGCCGAGGGCCGGACATGAGGACGGCCGGGGCTCGGCGGCGGCGCCCCTGCTGGCCGGCGGCCAGTATGAGCCGACTGGGAGCGGCCGCAAGATGAAACTGCAGCAGCTGGAGGACGAGTTCTTCCGCTTCGTGGTGCCGGGCGAGGTGGCCCAGTACATGCATCTGTCGCAGGAGCTGGTGGACTTCCTGTACCAGTACTGGAAGCTGAGGAGGAGAGCTAACTTCAACCGGCCGCTCCTCACGCCCAAGAGGGACGAGGAGGATAACCTGGCCAAGACGGAGCAGGACGTGCTTCTCTGTAGGCTTAGGCTCTTTACTCATTTGCGGCAGGACCTGGAGCGGGTAGGTAACGGTGCTGCCCTCCAGCCGGCAGGGCTTTGGGTCTGGGAGGAGGAGGGTGGGGTTCTCTGGCCCGGTCACATTATCAGTTGACAATAATAAACGGCTGCTAGCATAGCTACGTACTGCTCCATTGCACTATTTTGCCTAAATGGGTCAGTATGGGAGGAGTATTTTTGCATATCTGCATGCAGCAGAATTAATGAGCCTAAACGAGATGCGAACGATGTATTTAGCCAGTTTGACTAAGGAGGGAGACCTCCCCATTTTGTTGCAGTGGAAGTACCTAGAGAGAGAATCCGTGATGCTTTCTAGGAAGTCCTGTGGATCAGGAAAGCAGTTGGGGCAGACAAGGCCACATCTTAAGCCATGAGTAGGAAGGCGGTGTGTGCACTTATTATAGAAAGAGGTCTGAAGAGCGCAGGAAATGGACCTTGTAGTAACAGGAGAAAAGCTGTGCACCCCTGCTCTGTGCCTGTCCCGCTCCCCTGGCATGTTTAGGGTGTCTGAGGAGTTGTAAACGCTGCCGGTTAGTTAATATCTCTGTTAATATTTCTGTTATTGCTGGCATCCCGTCCGAGGTGAGCCCCAGAGTCGTGTCCCGTGCTGCCCGGGGTAGGCTCCAGGCCCCACTACAACCTTAACCCAGATAAGAAGCAGTCAGAGGATGGAGCATTTCTCTAACTCTAATCGATGACTTGCTGCCTGGATTGTTTACATCCTTTGTAGTGGGTGATAGTCTGTCCTTATCATGCTTCCAGTGGTCCCGGTCACTGCTTGCTTATTTTCCGCATCTGTCATTAGAGAATTAAAATTGTTCATGTATGTTAAATAATCAAGTGATACCTGCACACCTGTAGTCCACATTGTAAGCCAGCTGGCTAAATGTATTCATTCTCTACTGTTAGTTTCTTCTTCCGTCATGTTACCTCAAAAGTGCCGCAGATAACAATCTAAAGGCATATTCTGCTAGAGAAATGTTATTTTGATTCATTGGTTGTTACAGTGGTATGGTCTGTTTGACTAGTAAGTCAACCCTTTATGATGGCTTGCAGTGTGTGACTTCAGTAATATTTTAGTTGCAAGCTTTTGGCATTGTAATTATAGGTAACTATGCTGGCTCACATTTTAGGTAATTAATGGTTAGACAGTTCTTCACAGCTGTCTGGGCTTCTGTTCCACATTAGATGTTGCTTCAGTACTGAGTCCTTCCTTGCAAATTTGGCTTTAGTTTTTCTGGCCCCTTCGTTGGCTTTCTTCAGCCCCACAGAGCTGATCTGTTTGCACTGTTAGTATTCACAGTTGCTTTGTCTTTAGTGTCGTCTCAGAAACATGCAGTGGGGGAAAAAATACTCTGGTTTGTAGCCGAGGGGTTGGTGAAAGTTTACAGCCCATTATAGTGAGTGTAAAATGGTAAAATATTTCCATCCTATTATACAGTTACAGCATGTTTGTCAAATTAGTTCTTTTTGTAATTATTTTGGGTACTAGGCAATATATTGACTTCCGATGGTTCCTGATTGCTTGGCTTTCTTGATCTTTTTTTAATTATTTGATATCTGAAATATGTGTGAGGCCTAATTGATGCAACAGTGAATGCACAAACACCTTATCTGAACACTTCTGCATGGAACGTGGACTTTGTGCCTGTGTGAGAGTACAAGCGCCTATGGGAACGTGGCTGCCCAGCATTGCCCGTGTTGCAGCTGTGCTGGTGACGTGCCCGGAGGAGTCCGCAGTGCTCGCTGACACGGGAAAGCTGCTTGACGGCTCGTCAGACCCACTGGAGTAATTTGATTTGCCTGGCACGTGGATCTTATTTTGGCTTTCGAATCTGCCCCAGTCTTCCATGACAAAGTGCAACATGTAAAAACGCTCCCATTGTTGTGTGGTGTTGGCTTGGCACGGTCATATTCGTTTTCGATTTAATTTTCTAACTATAATTTGAGGGGGAAAAAACGTGAGGTACAGGTTTATGACTCAGCTGGAAATCCTGGCGGCATGGCTTGCAGTTAGCAGACTCCCCTATCGCGCATCAGCTTGTAACGGGCCCCTGCTTCCTTTACCAGGCCTCTTTTGTAATTCTTTGTCAGAGGGACCTGATCGGCTAAGTGCCGATGGCCGTGAGGTGGCCCACTGGTGCATACTGCTGGCTGGTCTTGTCAGAGTGTCATCCGACCTCTGTTTGAAGCTGGACATACCATAGCATTTAGTGGGGGTGGGGGCGTCTCGCCCCCTGCCCTGCGTTTCCATGGTTGTAACTTCTTGCGCCGCAGGTACGTAACCTGACCTACATGGTGACACGACGGGAGAAGATAAAGCGCTCCTTGTGCCGGGTACAGGAGCAGATCTTCCAGCACCGGGTCAGGCTCCTGGAGGAGCCACGGATAGCAGGTGAGGAGACGTCTTACTGCTTGGGAACCTTTGAATTCCAATGTGTTTGTCCATGAGCATAATGGCTGCTGATGCTACGGTTTTCAGGCCCCAAAGGCTCTTCCCGGAGTTCGGAGGAAGCCACATTCCTCAGCTGGGTCTCCTCGCATCCCGTGAAACCGCGGCCCGGGAGGCGTGCCGAACCGGCCCCGCAGAGTCAGGACCGAGGGGGAGGCTGGGTCCGCAGCTCTGCCAGGAGGTCCTCCGACCAGGACCGTGACCTCAGCGGCACCAGGAGCCACAGGCGGGTCACCAGAGGCCCCGAGGCCCAGCCGGCATCAGACAGGCGCAGTGGCCTTCGGGAGCGGGCCCCCCCCAAGGCTCCCCCCCCTCGGCCTGGACACACAGGCTCTAAATACAATGGCCTGCTGAGGGCCAATCCCTGTCCTGCTTTGCAGCGGCCAGCCACTGCCCTCCTCAAAAACTGGGGCACCTTCAAGATCCCGAAGAAGAGTGGCAGGCAGGCCCAGGCCCACATGGACCGGGAGGCGCCCCCACGCGGGCTGGCAGAGAGGAACACCCCCGGCAGGACTCGTAGTCGCCCTTGTGCGGGGGCACAGCGGACGGACGCTGAAGTGGGGGCAAAGGGGAAATGCCACGCGCCCATCACGCGCCGCTACTGCTCGGACATCATCCACCGCGGCATCCTGGCCTCGTGATTGTCCGGCCTTGACCTCTGACCCTTGCCCTTTGTGCCCCGCCCTCCCCCTCAAAAAAAAAAAAGAAACTTCCATCACAGATTCCATCACAGAGCTGGTATTTATTTTTATTTTATGTATTTTTACATTGTCGTTCTTCAGTGCGCAGCTTTGAGTCCTACTCGTTTCCCCAGTGCCTGGAAATGTACCCCCGGCCTACGATCACATTCTACACCCGCAGCGTCTGCAGAGGCGGCCTCCTGAAGCGAGCAGCTGGCCTCTGGCCAAGGGCCCGCGCCGTGGCTGACGTTCACTGTGTGGGACAGCAAGTGGCCATCCCAGGATGGCGCTGCTGACCTATTGTCGGGCTGGCTGGCCGCAGCGGAGTGAGACGTGCTGAAGTATTAGTGTGTGAGCTCAGACCAGTGTCTGGCGTTGCCAATAACTTATTGGTTCCTTTAAGGACCTGCTGTAAATTTACAAAAGGAAAAATGTAAAGAATCACAGTAATTTAATAAGCTTTATTTAAATGAATGTCCTCACAATTTGACAGGATTTTCTACTTTAAATTGAAAAGAACTGGACACTTTATGGCACCCTTAGTGAACTGGCTCACTAAATGTTGCCGGCATGCCTTCAGGGTTCTTTTAAAATGACAGCGATGCACTAAGGAAAACCATTGGCTATGCATCTTGGCATACTCTCAATTGCGAAAACGTGAGTGGGTGGATAATCCCGAGCAATTAAGTAATCGGTATGCAAAGATACTTGCACTCTGCCTGCAGCGTGCAGCCCTGGTGTTTGTTCATTCGGGCTCGTGTGGCGACACGTCCAAACCGGTGTTGGCCGGGGGAATCTGTGCTGTGCGGCTCAGTGGCTGCGGCTGTGATCTCTCCTCATGTCTGTGCCCTTGCACGGGTGTCCCTACCTTCTCAGACAACACATTTAATGATTTCTGACAAAAGATGAAATTTGTAATATTAAATTGTTGCCTTCTGTAGTGGATAAAAATGCACTTCCGTTAGAGGGGATGGTTGTATTCATTGTTGGATGAACCAGTAATTTCCTATGACATACCTGTTGATCTCTCTCTCTCTCTCTCACTAACTAACTAACAACTAACCTAGCCCCTTGAGGTGACAGAGGGTTTGCCTGGCCTTAACCTACTTGGTTTAGTTGGTTCTGACTCCTTATACACAGACAGGACATTCCATCATGCTTCCATTGATCAGTAACCAGGCTTTTTCGTCCATCCAAATGATTCTAACATTGTAGAATCAAAAAAGATTTTGAGTTGATACTTAAAAATGCTCATGGATTTAAGCAATAAGTAACCAGCTACAGCTTGGTGACATTCTATACATTCTCCAGAAGCAAGCAAATGCCAGGGTACAGGTAAATGTGCAAAGGTGTGGCTGATGGAACTGTTCAGGAAATGGCTCCAGACTCACTGCTGTGAGGTCTAAGGCTTCCAAAGTCACAGGATTCCCAGAGTGAGACTGGGGAACATCGCCACACAGGAAACCAAAAGTATTCAGGTTTTGATTACGCAGAAGAAAACCGTAGTCATTTGGAATTGTCTGTATCAGGTCTTTGTATATCCTCAATTTTCCTTGCCGATTTTGTAGTGTTTTTCCTTAATTGTTAAATTTTTCATCAGACCATATTGAAACAATTTGCAGCGCATTGTTAAACTGGAATCTTTTATGAGAAAGGACAGATTTGATGGAGTGTTAGTATTGTTTTCTTCCTGTCAGGCATGCTTTTTCAATTTCGCACCATCACTGTGGAATGGGCACGGCTGTGTCCCACGTATGTTATTGTTGCCAAGATGCAGGGTAATGTCGTGCTGTGTGGCAAAACCAGCATAAAATTGAATGAGTCTTTTTCCATCTATTAATCTCCAGCATGGTCATTGTGAGCTCATGGGAACCACAGTAAAAGGTCTTAAAAAAATATATATATATATATATTAAAAAATCAGTCATGTGCCTGTCCTGGTGTGGTACCAAACCAATGCACAACAGCAGATTTGTTCTGGGGAAATGATTTATACCTGAAATACTATTTTGTAAGAGTGGGCTCTGCTGTATTTTTTTATGCACAAATACGAATAAAAGTAGATTGATGGCCGTATAAAATGTAGTTTTGTCTATGAAATGCAGGGGGTGGTGCCCTCTTAACTGTTTTGATGTTTACAGGTGTGATGACCTTCATCCAGTAGAAAGGTACTATAACTGGATGCTGTTATGTAGCCTTAATGGCTGGTCATTGAAAACAACCTGCAGAGCTGTTCTGGACCACTGGCTGCTATTCTGCCAGGAGTGTGTGCATGTGTCTTACTCTCCCATTATCCCGTTATGCAGTCTCTGCAAGAGTTTTTCTCAACCCAGTACTTGGGGACCCCAGACAGTCCATGTCTTTGCTCCCTCCCACTTCAGGCTCTTTGTTGTTGACCTTTTTAAAATGTATATCTCAAATGTTGTGTGGGTGTTTTAATGCCCTTTTTGATAATCAGCCTCCTAATGTGTACTGGAAATGTTCAGTTTTGGAATTGCGCTTTCATTTTGTGCCAGTGTCCAGGTGTATGGTATTTATGGCACTTTGATTACTAATTGATTTGCAGTGCATGTTGTTGATTGTATGCAAGTGTGTGGAAAGTTGGCAGAAATAGGCTGTCCAGGAAGTATTCAATGTTGCAAGGAACATTTCAGTCAGTGTAGCACTTTCAGGATCTTTGACAATGTTTTTAATATCTCTATACACCAGAGATGGCCAATACTGCATGTTTTTTTTAATTTTTAACCATTTTTTTTGGAAATTGGTAAATTGGTAGAGGACATCTTCATCAGTTTTTAAAACTTGTTTGTAAAGTGTCCCCTCCCCCACCGGGGCTGTAGCTATACGTGGTGGAGGCGCTTCAGGGCCTGGATGGAGTCCTGCCATTGTACCTGCCAGCACACAGCATGCCTCATCTGTGCCTCCATCTCCTCCCTCGCCCAGCTCAGCTCCTCCTGGAATCGCAGCTGGAAACACTGTGCGACGGCACAGACCAAATGGAGGCTAACTACCATTGCCGAGACCATCAGAGAGGCCCCCCACTATCCCATGCTCCCAGGATGCACAGCTGTAGAAACGGTACCCAGTGGCTTGCCAACGATACCTGGTAGGCAGCCTCGCTGGCCTCCACCATCTTCAAGTGAGCAAGGCTTGCTTTGGCAGGCGCGATGGAACTGCTGCTGCTGCACGTTTGCTCCATAGGGGGTTCAGAAACAGGCTGCAGGTATTTGAGCCCTGGCCAGGTTCTGTCACTGAGAGAGATGTTACTCAGCCCTCAAGTGATAGTAGGAAGTTTCAGGCTAGTGGAAAGAATTGAGGCCAGCCGAGGACACTCTTACTTAGAGCGTGGGCTGGTTCAAAAATAAGTACCTTATTACTTGAACCACTGATAGTGTGTCTAATTCACATTACATCTTTATTTTGGTGTCATGATAATGTGGGTGGAGTGGTGGCTCTGAGCCTAGGGAGCGGTGCTGGTGTAAATGCTGTGAAAGCCAAAAGTGATGGTACTCCAATGAGCCTGTGAGCAAGGCCCTTAACCTGCAATTACTTCGTGCTGGGTATGGCATTATCCTACACCTGGCCCTGTAAGCAGGTCCTCCAACTTCGAGGAAAATTTCGGGAAAGGGGGAAAAACTTTTCTACTGTTCTACTCCATTTGAGGTACTGTGGTGCTGAGGTATCACCAGCTGCACCCAGGTTCTCATCCCTGAGGTGGTGTGTGGCAATGTGCTGTATCAGCGCACGCCTCCCTTATCTACCCAAAATAATGTAGTTCTCCAACAGGGGTGTGTATGCAGGTTTTTGGGTTAACCTTTAGATCAGCTGCTCAAACCCATGTTTGAGGACTCTTTGGCCTATCAGTTCTCTAATTAGTAACCTAATTGGGGAGTTGCAGTGAAAATCCACATAGACAACGGCCCTTTCTGCCCACCCCTATCCTACAAAACGTAGCAATTCTTTTACATTTTACAGATGACCCACAAATGTACCTGCACGTCACGTCAACTCACCTGACAGCTTTCTGCATTTGAGGACTTTCATTCCCAGAAGCCTTTGTGCAGAGTGGAGTGGTGGCAGTCTGCTGCATAACTTCAGGACCTGAAAGAGACGGATAACGGCTCTTGTGGGGACAGTATCTGTAAAAACATTCAAATCTCTTGTAAAATAATTTCGCTCGTCTTTGACAGAAAAGAGCTTAGTCTTATGGTAGGAATAGCGCTGTAAATACTGTCCCGCACTAGCCCAAATGCTTGATTTGGTATGTTCCTTGGAGGTTACCAATGAGAAATACTGATGTTTTAGTTGACCAATAAAAATCCACAGGGACGAAGTGACATACATCGAGCTTGAAGCTCGTCCACGGTCAGGAGGCTGTCGAGCTGGTGGAGCAGTTTCTCCGTCAGTGAGGCGAGTGCTGCCACAAACTCATCCCCATGTCTCGTCACACAGGCCTAGGCGAAGGGGGAAGCTGTAGTCACCCATCAGGGCAATACTGCTGGTCCAGACCAATGAGGACTACCTCTACATCGATGCAGTTTCTGTGCTGTCACGTAGCGATGTTGGCCTGACCTGTAGTTCCCGCTTTGTGCTCTGGATGGCGCTGGTCTCCTCCCTCTGGCGTTCCCCCTCGGCCTGGAGGAGGGTCTCCAGCTCTTCCTGGAAAGCAGGGTGACTGAGGTGGGCACAAAGCCGCCCATTGTGCTCTGTCTGAAGGAAGATGATGGGCCAAAGGTCAGCTGAGTAACGGTAACAGTCATTTTCAAACAAATGCAAATCATGCTTTCGACCTTTAATCCAGTCTTTAGGAAAGTTATTCAACCACTACAATCAGTAAAATGGAGGAAAAAGGCCATTTATGTCGCAGCTGTGTTTACAACCTCAGTGAGGATGTCAGCACTGACAGCGGCGTGTGGCAGCATTCTCACAAACTCCCTAACCTTACAGAACATCTCAGGATGCCAAAAATCATGTACGATGTAGAGGTAGCCAACTTGTGTACCTTCCTGTCCTCCAGGGCTTGCAGGGCTACCTTCAGGTGTTCCCTGATCTGCGTGGTATCCTGCTCCAGTGCCTTAATGTGCTTTTTTCCCAAGTGGGAGATCACCGCCCCCAACACCTGAGCCAAATGCCTCTCAAAGTCCCTCACTTGTCTATAGAAATCTGTAAGGTGAAAGATGTCCAAGATCCTTAGTTTGACTGGCTAGCAAGCAGCCAAAATCAGTCATTAATGTGATCGTGTTGCTCCGCGGTTGCCCGATGAGAGCAGGCAGACCTTGGAGTGAGCCCCAGTAGTGCTCCTGTGCCTGTCTGTGGGAGAGCAGAAGCTTGCGGTTGACCTCCTCAGCGCACACCTCAAAGGTCTGCGGAAGCATCTCCAGCCGTGAGACGGGCCCGTGCTCCTTCTTGTAGAATTCCTGATCAGAGTACAGAGAAGCCAACCTGAACCCAGCAGACCTGCAGGCACTCTCACACAACACTGTCCTACTGAATGACGCATTTAAGGCCGTGAGGAAGAAGAATCACGCATTACCTCTGCCAGCAGAAGCAGAAGATCGTTTGCCTTCCACAAGATGTTCATGATCAGGCCTTTAAAAGTAGCGCTGAAACAATGCTGCTTTTAGCCTCAGCCAAATAGCATGTGAAATACAATGCAAACGCAGGATTAAGTGTCCTGAAAGGTCATTGTGACTTTCAACTTACACGCCCTGCTCCACTGGTTTGGAACCGAACACCTGGAATCTCTTATCAAAGCGCGTGGGTTTGGAGAGCCTCTTCACTCTACACAAACCATAACATCAATAAATTAAATAAAGGACCCATTCTCAATCTTTAGACAGAAGTTGACATTTCACTACATGGCCACTTCATGCATGCTGGAGGGAACGTGAAAGTCAACTGATGGCGTTAGTACTCGAGCCTAAGTCTGAAATCACAGACTCAAAGAGTTTGCTCACATCTCTGAAAGCAGTAGGGAGTTGACCTCTGACCTTTGTCTGGAGGGGGATTTCCTCCATGTGGTGTCAAGTGGAGGTAGACTGCCCCAGGCACACTCCTGCTGACTGGCTGCCACTAGGGGGAGACAGTCCTTAATAATGCAGCTGGAATATATCTGGGACATTCATTGTAGGGTGATATTCTGTATTATGGAGGAAATCCCCCACCTGAGCGGGCGCGGAAACCTTTCTGGGGGGTACCTGCCTGGGACTCTTGGTGGTCTTTCGGCTTGCCCATCCTGTGAGAGGGTCAAGAAGTGATTCTTGGCATTACCTACATCAGTGCTTCTCAGCATGGTCCTCAGAGGTGTCAGTAGTCCATGAAAATGTGGACTGTCCGGCAGAGCAAGAACTGTCTGTGGGTTCCTGAGGACTGGGTTGGGAAACACTAATCTAAATAATATATGATGGCCATGAAATGAATAGGCATCCTGTTCAGGATATACCCCTGGAAGATGGATGGATGGATGGATGAATTTCCCACTGTTCTCTCAGGGTGACAAGCCCCCTTACCGCAGGAGTTCCCGGACCATGCTCACCGCCGCATCCTTTCCTGGGGCCACACCCGCACGGCCAGGCTGCAGGAGGCCATCAGATGTTGGGCTGAGGCTCGTGGAAGATGGCCTCTGGTGTGGGGAAACTGGCGCAATGTCTGTTGTGACGAGTTCCTGTAACCAAAGAGCAGTCAGCTCGTTAACACTGGGGTCACCCCCTTACCGCAAAAGGCAACATCCAGGAAAGAAAACGTCCTAAAAAAGGTAACAAAGATAGAAGCCTCACTGGAGAAGAACCCAGGTACTGGAATCTCTTGCTCAGTTCTTTGTTCACTGACCATGCGTAAGACATGAGGTCGTGTTCGGTCACTGCCTGTAGGGGGCGGACTGCAGCCTGTAAATCTCATGAATGCTGAAGCCACATCATCAGTCACTCACAGACCAATAGCACAGTGACGGCCACGGCAGGAATGCTACCGTTTCGGCTGCATCAGGTCCGCTGTGTGCATCCATCATCCTTTCCAGCTGCACCAGCATGCCGCCGAGCCGTTTCTTCTGCATGTCGCTCCGTGCCACCTGCGGAACGGACAAATCAGAATCGGCTTCATTGGCCGTGCCCTTCACAAATATAAGCAATTTGTTTCTTGTTGGTTTGTCGCTGTGAACACTAACGGCGGGCATAATGAGGACAAGAGACGTGCAATGCACATAACGAGCGAAGACCAGAACACAAGGTGGGGAAGAGTGAGGTAGACAAGACAGACTGGGGGCTGGCAGTGAGATGTTCCTCTATCAACAACAGAAATAATGAATCAGTCTCAAAGTACAAATTGGAAAAATTAACAATTCAGTTCACATCGTGCAAAAGTCTTGGCTAGTCAGAAAATGTTTAAATAATACTTCTGGTGTAAAACTGATGTCTGTCAATTTATTTGGATATCAGTAATTTTTTGCAGGACAAGAAATTCTGGTTAGTTTGTATTGTGTATTGTCAATTTGCACATTTTCTAATGCAAACATTTTTTATTTGTTTTTATCAGTGTGATAGTGACGCAAAATCATTGTGAGAGAGAATGGGCATTTCTGTGTAAATGAGAAGTCAGCGTACCTCACTCTTAATCTGGACCTGTGTAGCGGTGAGCACACGTCGAAGTTTTTCCAAAAAAGTCAAATCAACAGCAAGAAACTGGAATCTGTCCTGAAATCTGTTGGTCAGATCTTGGGCCTTTACAGGAAGAAGACATAAAATGACGACGGAAGATCCAGAATTTGATAAACAAGAGCCTGCAAATTGAGATGGATTACCTGCTGCATGCACTTGAACTCGTTCTTCTCCGTGTCGATTGCGATGGCCTCGTCTGTGGAGTCAATGCGCTTGGCCAGCTTCTCCAGTTGCTTGTGGTATACCTCAGTCTCTTTGGGGGTGAAGTTCCCCCCTTCCGAGAACAACCTGGAGGCAGAAGAGACTCAGACAAGACCTGATAAATGATGGCAATTAAGTAGGAATTTTTAAAAACAAAACGGAGGATGTTCTAATGAGGGGAGATACCCCAAGATTTTGGGATGCCAGTGTCTTAAGTAAACAAGTACAGCTCTTCAATACAGTTTAAAAGCATAAATAATTATGTTTCAAGCAGGTAAATAAAAAAACTTTCAGCAGTACAAGTAGCTATGTTTCTTCAAGTGAAGAAATTGAATTAAAACTGCAGCTTCAAATATCAAAATCAAATGGTGCATTTCTTAAACTGTATACATATATATATAAGCACATATTTAACATATATAAGCATATGTTAAATAGAAATATAAAAATAAAACTATTTATAAAATAAAGCTGATTTTGGCAAAGCTGGAGCCATAATATACCTACCTGAAGGACTTCATGAACTGGACATTGGACTGCCTCAGAGTGGCCATTTTATGCTCCGTCTCCTGCCTGAAGAGTCGGTGTTCGGTCTGGAGGCGGGACGTGTGCGTCTGCAGCTGAGACTGCAGCGAGGCGCATAGCTTCTGCAGGCTAAAAGAGCAAAGAAGGGGGAGACCGTCAGTCAGTGAGGCATAGGCTCTCTCCCAGTCCAAGACTGAAAACTGAACGACAATGAATGGCTCCCTCTAGTGGCCATTGTCCCAGCACCCAGCTGCCTTGCTCCTCACATATTGGAATTGGTAGCCGAGTTGAATTTCTCCTCCATGCTGTACACCTGAGTCCGGAATTCCTCGGTCTGCATCTGCCGACGGGTCAGCAGATCCTGTAGGTCAGTTCTGGACTGGCTGAGGGATTGTAAGACGGCTTCGCAGTGTCGGTCCACCCGCTCTTGGTGAAGCAGCAGCTCCTCTGGGGGGTTGGCATGGAGAAGCTTAAGGACCGTGGCCTGCAGGTCACTCACAGAACAGCGACACTGTGGCTGGAGACGTGGACGCGTGACGACTAACCAGCTCGGACATCGTGGACATCCCACTCCACCCTCTGAACCCGCGTCTGGTGGAGACGCACCCGAAGGTCCAGCTCAGCCTGCAGCTTGTCCTTCTGTGTTGCCATGATGCCCGCCGCGTTTGTCAGGGCCGTGTGATACCACTCTTCCAGGTGATCAAAGAATGCCACACGCAAACTACAGGACAAAGGAAACACAGGAAAGGTCAAACTGCCCAGCACCTCAACAGCACATTAAAAAACGAACAAATTCAAGACTTAATCCCATCAAGGATATCAATTTATGATTTTGTTGATGATCCAAATGAACAATTATGCATTTTATATGCTTTCCAACCAATTAGCTATATTCAACTCTCATTAGAGTGTAGCGGTGTCCTGTTTACTACATGAATGCAATATGGTTGAACAGAGCAGATCGACCATCTATCCATCCAGAATAGGGATGTGGGGAATCTGTAGGCAGACCCAGGCAGCATAGGACATACGGCAAGGGACAGAGCCTGAATAGAATGTCAGGTCCGTCGCAGGGCACATACTATAGACAGACGGACAGATCTACAGCTCATACATACATTAGCATTAATAGCCCTCTTACTCGTCTTGCAACTGCTCCCAGAAGTTGCTGGGATACACCAGCAGCTCCACCTCCAGCACAGATGGCCCCATCGCCTCCCACTGAAACGTCCTGCAACCCACGCGATACGTGTTGCCTCTGGAAGTTGTGAACGGCCGCATCATCAGAGAGGCGCTGGACCCCCGTTCGGAATCCGTGCCATCCTAAACCGAAGAGGAAGAATTGGATGTATGTGCCGAGTTTATACTTAATGGTAAATAGATGTATTGTTCTTAATACACATACCTCAATGAAGAGCAGGTCTGCAGGTGACTGCGGGTATTCAGGAGGAATCCTGCCGTGATCATTTGGTCTGTGGCTCTCCATCTGACCACTTGCATCTACAAAGATTCAGCAAACATTCCAAACATCACTTGGAAAATGTGCATGCGATGTGTGGGGGGCTAAACTTTCAGGACACTACCTCAGAATAGAGATGCAACACTCACCAAGTTTGATTGAGGGGAAATAATTGCGCAGATCTTCAGAGTCCTAAAGAAGAGAGACTGACGGTTGAAGTGTGACTCACCGCCCCTCTGCTTTGCATTAGTTTATCTGTGTTATGTGAGGAGGAGGTGTGGTGAGAAGGGCGTCAGTACCATATGGTAGGTCTCGTCGACGCTGAAGAACAGACTGACAGCAGAGCTGTAGAAGCGAATCTCGTCCAGGATCAGGGCTGGGTAACTTTCAACCGTATCCACTTCAGCAGAATGCAAGCTGCTGTACCTACAGACAGAGCACAGAACTATAGGAAACCTGCTACATTCCCCTACAACAGTGTTTTCACAAGTGGAACAACGAATTATAGAATAATTGTATCTGGGATACCCATTCTTAATGTCCTCCAATAAAGAGATGACCTTGTCCAGTGCGACCTTGAGAGCCTCTTCTGAGCTCTCTTGCCTAAGTTTGTCCACCATCATGTCCAGGTGGGCCTCTTTTTTCTGGGTGTAGTAGAAAATGTCCCATCTTTCATTGATGATAGATTCTCCAATGACAGCACAAACACTTTTATGCTTTGAGCACAGAGAAATGATCTCACAAGAACTAACTTTCCTGCTTAGAATGCTAGAAGGTGTGACTGAACCCCTAGGTCAGTGTTTCTCAACCCGGTCCTTGGAGACCCCCAGACAGTTGGTGTCTTTGTTCCCTCCTAACTCCCCAGGCAAAACATGGACTATCTGGGTGTCCCCGAGGACCAGGTTGAGAAACACAGTTCTAGGGCATCTCTGCAAGAATCTACCCCATACGATGCACCTTGGTTTCTGGAGCATGCCAAATTCTGAAACTGTGAGCTGTTGAGTAGACAAGTGTAAATCTTTGCCTACTGGGAGCTGGGAGGGAACAAAAACATGGACTGTCTATGGGTCCCCAAGGACCGATTAGAGTATCAGGTTCTTATGGCGGCAAGCATGGCTGAACTCATGGCCTAACCAGTTCTCACACTCAACTGCTGGCTCACCTGGGTATCACGCCGGTGAGCCTGACGCACCTCCTCCAGCTGGACCATCAGCTGCCGCTCAGCCCTCTGCAGCCGAGCGCCGTGAGCCTCCCACAGCTGGGCGGCTCCTGTCACAAACCTGAAGAGCCACCGGTTCACTGCAGCAGCCCTCTTGGCCAGACACTCGAACGCTGCCTGTGGAGGAAGTCCAATATCAGAATGAGGAGAACAGCAAATGTCCCTTAGCAGCACGACTTCAGCATACATTTGTTATAACGATAACATTTCTCAGTTTCAACATTTGATATGTTTTTGTTCCATTTTCAATTAAATATGGCTTTAAATGATTGGAAAATCATTGCATTGTTTTTATTTACATTTTACACAGCATCCCAACTTTTTTTGGAAACTGAATTGCATAGTTTTTCCGTAAATCGTGTGAAACAGTAACTTCAAAATACCAAAGAGGTGCAAACTGCAGAGTGACGGGCCCACAGATCTCGTCGCCCATTGGTGTGAGGTTGGTATGTCAAAATGAAGGCATTAATAGGAAATATGACACTCGGGCTGTGCAGATATGAGGAGCTGAATCAGGAAACTAGGAAAGCAGACTGCACTCTTATACAATGACTCTAAACAGACTCTTTCATAGAAATCTTACATCCAGGCCCTTCAGCTTGTCCTCGGATTGGCTTTGGCACTGACCAATCAGAGGGAGGAGTTCTTTCTTGACAATGGCGTCAACTTGGTCTATTGAAAGCCCATATTTACCAGCTTCTTCCTGTGCAAGCAAAAACAGGACCAGTTCACTGAATATCACCCCCTACTCCTTCTTCTATACTACCGACAAATGCAATATTAATATCATAACTTGAATACGGCAGTGATACCTTGAATGTCTGAATTCCCGCTAAGCAGTCCTGCCAAGTGCTCTCATAACATAAACGGATTTTCTCCACTGAGTCAATGTGCAGGGTATCTGAAACACCATAAGAACTGTTGATACAGTGAGCTTGATGGTATTCATTTTAAAAATATTACTTCACTTGGCCCCATCTAGCTGGATTACACACTTTTAGTAGTCTGGATCAGGCGTCTCTGATCATGATTCCATCAGGCATCCCCTTACTCGACTTGAGAGGGAGCCTCCAGTCCCAGCCCTGGCACAGTCAGTAGGTGTACTCACCAATCTGTTCATTAAGTGCAGAGACAGAGGACTGCCACTCACATACCAGCTCCTTTGAGCACTTGGGAGGTACCAAAGAACTGCAAAGACACCCAGAACACATTCCCTCATAATCCACCAAATTATTCGGCAGTATGATGAAGACAGAATTCATAACAATAACAACTTTAAAAGTGAAAACTAGTTTAGAGTGCCGACTCTTTCCAACAAAACACTTTCCATTCAATAAAAATTAGTGGTCTTCTAGTGAAGAGTTCAATCTGATAGTGAAATTGATATTTTCCATGTGGACAAGCACAAGTACAGATAGGGCCAGGCAATTAATCTAATTTTAATTTCAATTATGGATTTTGGCTTCAAACGATCATCAAAAAATAAAATAATTGAGATAAAACGATTATTGTGCCTCGCTTCATTTCACAGTGATGCTCCAATTTTGTCTTGCGTTATAAATCTCACACGCCCCTTTCCACCTCCTTTTTAATTGTTTCTGAGTCGGATTAGAGTTCAAGGAACTCTAGAGACAAAAAGTTCAATACATGCATGATATTCAAGTCATTTGAGTTATCGGGTTAAATAACCGTGATGTCAATATTCACCACAATAGAGCAGCCCTATATACAGAGGAACCTCATCTCATCTTGCTCTCCTCTGAAACACAGACATACACAGATGAGGGTGAATCTTGAGCCATATTCCTATGGACCAGTCTTTTGGAGTAAGGGCCTTACTTGAGGAACAAGCAGTGATAGGATTACCCCCGCTGGGCCCGGGATTGGAACTGCTGGCCTTCCGGAAACACAGACGCAGATGGGCACAGCTGCAACACCGCCTCTGGTGCACAGGCGAGCTCCCTCACCTGATCGCCTGCAGCGCTGTCCGGAGCCTCTGGCTGAGCTGCTCCTGCTTTGCTCGCATACTGTCCAGCATGGCTTCCACTCCCTGGGGCTGCCGAATGACTGGGTTGCTCATGAACTCTCTGATAACACAAAAGGGATAGCATGCCATGGAGCAGCTCAGCTGGCTGCTGACATGACATAAGAGGATGTGGGGAGGAGCCCCAAATGAGCCGGAGCACCTGATTGGCCAGACGCACCTGAACCTATCCACTGAGGCCTGCACCTTCAGCCTGGCCCAGTCCTGCATCTTCTCCTCCCAGTGCAGCCTGAGGAGGAACCCCTTCTGCAGGTGCTTCTCAGTCACTTGAAGAATAAGCTTGGCCACAGCTCGCCGGTTGGCCAGTATTGCCTGATTCATCATCTGCAGGCACAATCCTCACAATCTGAGAGCTTCTTAAACTTCTCGCCACCTTAGTCACACGCGAGGCGCCATCCTTACCATAGCTTCACCGTCGACCAGTCGGTGGACATCAGGAGGCATCATGTAACTGATTTCTTCTAGAAGTGCTGAATATTTCTTCAGTAATGCTGTAATCTTGGTCATATAGGCATACAAAGATCATTCGGACCAGGAGATACACCATTCTCAGGCAGCTCCAGAACTAACCCCCCCCCCCCCCTCACCTTCCTGGTCCTATCAGACTCGTACTGCTCCAGAACTGTGTCCAGCTCCCTGATCCACTTCTTCTGGTCCTCCGCCTTCTCAGCAATAGTTTCCCAAAGCTGGTGCAGATCCTGTTGGGGAAAGAGAGTGTGAATAGTGCCAGCAGCGATCGACCCTCCTCCGATGGGCCATTACCGTCTTTGGGCACGAGAGCCGTGGCTGACCTGAAGGGTATACGCGACAAGGTCAGCGTCATTGACAATCTTCTGCATCAGTCTCTCCACGGTCGCATCACAGGCAGACATTTTACTCAGAAAGTCCTCTCCGGTCTTCCTTAGAGGTCCCTCATAAGTCTGGAGGACAGAGAAGAAATTAAACTTCAAAACCCACTACTACCATCATCATTTGCCGTCATGGCAGTGTTGGCCATACACCTGGCATTCCAGCAGAATGTTACGTCTTCTATCCTAGACCTTCCAATGTTTATCAATGTGAAAATTTGTCAAATTTGTCAAATTTCACTATGTCGATAAATCAGCGTTGACTGGGGAACCCTGCGAAAAATATAATATTGTGGAAATGGTGAGTCAGACTAACTCTGTCCCTGAAAACATACAATGCTATGGGTTAAACCCATCTTGGATGTGAGAGCTGTACTGTAATTCAGACTCCTGTCTGAGCAGGAACACTGTTCCCCGAAAAGCCATTTACCTCACTGACGGCAGCGAGGTGCCTCTGCATCTCCGCCATGGCCTCCGCGTGCCTCCTCAGTCGTTTTTCCATCAGACGTTCATTGATATCAGAGCCTCGACTCTCAGCCACTGTGGAAAGGCTCAGGTTAGCACAGCCCCAGGGACTCTCACAATCGGCAGATACTAAATGCATACTTGCTTAGTATAAGCCCTGCCATGTTTACACCCCTTAAGTCATCTTCATTATTTTCATTGAAGATACTACAGCTGTTTAACCAATTGAACATATCTTTATCATTATGTAAGTACTATACTAATTGCGTATAAAAGGCCCTCACCGACGACATCAGGTAGGGGATCTTCGTCCTCCGTATTGTTCTTGTGTGATCTGGACGCAGCACACGTCTGATCCCTTCGAACATAAGAAACATAAGAAATTTACAAATGAGAGGAGGCCATTCGGCCCATCAAGCTCGTTTGGGGAGAACTCAACTAATAGGTCAGAGATTTTAAAACCTTATCTAGCTCTACTTTAAAGGAACCCAAGGATTTGGCTTGCACCATCAGGAAGACTATTCCAAATTCTAACTACACGCTGTGTAAAGAAGTTTTTTCTCAACTCCAGTTTGAAATTTCCAACTATTGTCACGAGTTCTCTTGTTTGAACTAATGTTGAAGTAACTATTCAGACCAGGAGATACACCGACAGGTTCTCAGGCAGCTCCATTACTGAAGAAATATTCAGCACTTCTAGAAGAAATCAGTTACATGATGCCTCCTGATGTCCACCGACTGGTCGACGGTGAAGCTATGGTAAGGATGACGCCTCGCGTGTGACTATGGTGGCGAGAAGTTTAAGAACGCACACACCCTTGTTACAAATTGCTATATCCCCTCATATTTTAATAAGTAAACTGATTAATTGTCACTGTTGACACACCACAGCACACAGTGCACAATAACAAAACGTCTTCTGCATTTAGCCCATATGGGACATAACAGAGGGCAGCTAATTCAGTGGTCGGGAAGCAGTGCTTGGGGACGGTACTATGCTCAGGGTACCTCAGTGGTACCTTGCTGGTGTTGGAATCAAACCAGCAACATTTCGATCACAAGTGTGCTTCCCTGACATTAGGCCACCACTGTCCCAGTTCATGCCTTGAAAAGGAAAAAAAAAAAAAACAAAGCCACTATGATGTTGTGCCACAGCGACTGACGGTTTCCGTACCAGTTGCGGCCGTCGTCGGAACGGTCGGTGCCAGCGCGGGTCCCGAGCCCCGGCTGCGAGCTGGCGAGCATGTGCAGCGGCGGAGTGGCGCTGTCCTGGAGCCGTGCCCCTGCGTTAGCCGCGCGTCTCCTGCGGGACTCGTGTAGAGCCATGGACAGCTTAACCTTAAGCGCGACACAGGCCTGCATCTGAACCAATAGCTCAATACAATAGGTTTGCGTTATAAAGCGGCATGCATGCAAATGGTCTAAAAGTACATAATGAAGTTAACCTGTGCGTCAAACATTTGGCGGTAGACCTTTCCAGGGGGGACGACACGAGTCTCAGCCATCCTGGCAGGTTAGCAGCAGGATGTGTGCAGCGACTGTCAAACACGGGTGTGCATCAGATTACAGCTCAAAACTCTGCGGATGACGGGGTTATAACCTTTGCCGCCCCTTCAGGAAAATGCCAGCTATGACAGATGGCCAGTACAGACCTGGTTTATAGAGACCATGAACCATTTAAAGCTGCAAAGCCGAGGCTGGCAACCCCGGAAAATTAGCGTTTCTTAACTTATGAAATGAGATTAAATCTTACTGAAAACACAGGCTAAAGCTGACATCAAAGATCAGGATTACGTACTTACTTTTAGTTGCTTTGCGTGCTATTTTACTTCCATTTGAATTCCAGTTGTTAAGAATCTGCCTAGCAGCTTAGATTACGTTTAAAACCCGTCAATACAGATCCAATGGCAGCTTTTGCTTTAAAGCTTCGGGTTTAGTATTAACGCGAAGGTCGTCGTGAGTGCGGTTTGTAATGGTGAGATTCACCGTGCTACGTCTCCTGCTGCGTTAAACGTTTCGATGCATGTACTGTGCTGCAGTGTCACGCTGCTGCCTGCTACTCGGCCCCCTCGGCCACGCCATTGTTTGTCGTTTCCGTGGAAACGCTAAACCATTCGTACACGTGTTACGAGCAACAAACTGCGCATGCGCCCTGTAGTCATTGGCGGAGATGGTCAACGGATGGGCTGTCAAACGTGCAGCCCAACAGGTGATTGTATAATTGAAAGATAAAATGCCCCTGCTATTCTTAATTTTTTTCCACTTGGTGGCGCACTATAGTACTGAAGGAATGTAATTGGTCTCGCTATTACGCTCACCATGCTTCATAAAAATATAACGGCCTGCGAGGCTAAATAATAGCTTAATGATGGAGATGATTTTTCCCAACATTTTTCATGAGCATCCTCAATGAAAAACTTTTCCATTTCTCTGCCAACATTTCAAGCAATTTGACATTTTATACAGTTCAGTTTGACACCACTTAGTGGTGTTTATGCAGGACAGAGTAG
>JAODKL010000051.1:5883272-5899065 GCA_026780765.1 Petrocephalus schoutedeni
TGGGCCGGATTCGAACCCTGGTCCCAGAGGTGTGAGGCGGAAGTGCTACCCACTGCGCCACCGTGCCGCCCCTGTTTAATAACCATGATCAGCAAAATTATTGGAATTAAAACTACCAGACTACATTTTCACCATGGTTGCATACAGCACAAGCTCCTGTGGGCCTCACCTGTAGTTTCCCAGCTTGACCCAAATGATGTCTTTATATCTGGGCTTCTTGCCAGCCCTACAGTCATTACAGTACCAAGTGCCATCAGGCATAGAAATATTCAGGCAATCTGGGTGGAAGGCTGCAGGGCACGATTCACAGCACAGTAGACTGCCCCCTACAGGTCACAGGAACACAAGTCAGGA
Source organism: Petrocephalus schoutedeni (assembly GCA_026780765.1). Classification (NCBI taxonomy): domain Eukaryota; kingdom Metazoa; phylum Chordata; class Actinopteri; order Osteoglossiformes; family Mormyridae; genus Petrocephalus; species Petrocephalus schoutedeni. The sequence goes on from JAODKL010000051.1 coordinate 5,883,627, forward strand.
CAGCCAGCATTCCAGGTAAGAGCCCAGCAGTACAATTCAATTATTCAATAAAAACAATGTAAAATGCACATTAGCAGACATGTACAATAAAAAACGGCGCTTCACAAAATCATGATTATGGGCTTTCTGCTTCTTTATAGTACAGGTACAATGAATATGCAGTGATTGCCATAGTCAGGAAAACTAAAATTAAGAAAATGACCATGAAGAGGCACTATATTTAGTATTTATGTAGCCCAGCATATTTCACAAATACCAGTTTCTCATTGGAGAACGTCACAGGCACAGCCACCCCCATGATTAATCATAGCAAAATAATAAACAGCCCACTTCTATATCACAAAATTCACAGTCGAAATGGGGCAGAGACAGAGCACTGAATGCTGTACATCTACTAAGATCAGGACCGGCGATCCTGCACCGTGTACCATCCGGTTTGTTCACCACGTGGCAGCCTGACCTTTGGAGCAGATGAAGCACCAGCTGACGTTGACGTGAGAGTGGTGGCTGTAGCCCTTCTTGGCGGCGAAGTGGTTTGTGCAGATTATGGCGTTGGCAGAGAGCACCTGGCTGCCCGCAGCCATGCAGAGGTCTCCGGCGTGGTAGGCGACCGGACATCGCACACAGCGCAGCATCTTACCTGTGGGGCACAGCGGCACACGGGCGAGTCAGTGCCCACAGTCTGGCGGCAGGCCATGCAGAGTGAGAAGAACCAGAGAAGCTGGTACATTTGACAGCAATGACCTTTGGTGGCCTTGGAGCGGCTGTTGAAGTGGCAGCTGAGACAGATGTGCAGAGGGCAGCGGAACCCCTTGTTCTTAGAAACGGACAGGGCACTCAGGCGGGCGCAGGCCTCGTGGTAGAAGCGGCCGCACTGCTGTACCATGCAGCGCTGGATGCTGCCTTCAGTGCCCTTACAGGAGAAGCACTGCTGGGCATCTGGTGGAGGAGAGAAGCAGCATTACACACACACAACCATCCATGTACCTATGTAAATAGGGACTATTAATTCATTTCTATGGGAAAAACCCTAATCTCAATCAAGGCACCCTTAACCCCAACCCAGCCCTAACCTTAACCATAAGCAACCAACCCAAATACAAGACATTTGGCATTTTTATTTTTGATTGCATTCACAGATTTTTAGAAAATTTAGGTTATCCAAATGGGGACCTGTGATCTATGAAAACACACACACACACACACACACACGGATGTGGTGCACCCACCTGAGCGGCACGCCTGACACAGAACTTTGCCCTGGGGCCGTGAGGGGGTACCCAGACAATGTGAGTGGAAGGCTCCACAGCACTGCCCCTCACACAGAAGCAGTTCCTCACCCACACCTTCACAGACCTATGCAAACACACACATAGCCTGTAAAACTTCATTTCTCAAAAGCCTCTTCATATATATTGTTCAGAGTAGCATTTATTCACATCTGCTCATTATTGAAATTAAGCAGAAGGCAAAAGGCAAAGGCACAGAATAATAAGCCTGTACTAGATTACAGTAGAGCCGGGAAACAAAAACAAACTTATTTACACATCTTTTTCATATCAGTCGATATTGATAATCACCACAATATCAACTATTTCAAGGCTTCATTTTTGCTTAACACTCCCTTGGGATACAGAATGCGTCTGTTTAAAGGGTATGTTCTACCAGATGGCAATGCTTCAAAGTGGTGAAAGGAGTTCGCAGTATTTCCAGTTTAAGCTGGCACAAGTTTCCAGCAGAATTTACAGCACACAGCATCAGTCTGTTACAAGTTGGACTTTAAATTGTGAAAAGTCCCACCACACCAAGAATATCCAATTTACCTTATTTAGCCACAATATATTTTTTTGAAAAAATGTGACTGCTAAGCTGTTGCCTTTTTTGTTGACACCTGAAGCTTCCACCGAGGGAGCACTACATCTCTTTCACGACTCATGTGCCTTACCAAACCGTAGCATGGAGTGTGCGGTGCTAACTCAACCTTGCTGTTCGTTTGTTGGGCATAGGTTGTCTATTCTTAAAAAGATACCATATGATTGGATGGGATTACATTAGTTTCCTTGATGTTCTCTTATTGAAGTTTCACATTTCCTTACTGCTTAAACGTTATGACATTAAGTGTGCGTGTATACATCGCTGAGCCCTGCATTACAGAAAGCAGAATTTTTCGCTGCTTTCCAGCATGAGGCACTATTTTAAATACAGCAATGCATTTTGTATGCACATTATTCCTTTAATATTTCAGCTTTAAAATAAAAATTCCAACCAGAAATATCACGAATTTATTCACTACATAAAGCTCCACAGATCCAAAGGAGACATGTAAGCCAAGTATGACACATAATAAAGACATTTCTGTTCTGAGTCAAATTTAAAAAATGTGGGTGGAACAACCACTGGTCTGTATAATAGATAAATAAATGCTTGCTGGAAACTATATTGGTAAATCAGCCAAATAACTGCAGAGTAAGAGTCCACCACATTCACTACTAGATCAATTACACTTAAACATTAGGGCTGTAACAGTAGATGTATTAGTAATGTACTGTCCGGCACGGGCAATGAAATGGATGAATACATTTACTGACATGGGTGGAACTTAAATTCACAAGTAGATGTTAAACACAGAAAACATGGTAATTGCAGCTGTGAGCTGGTTACAGCCAAAGTTGGCTAGAGTCAGTCATAATCAGCAGTTTGGGAACATTTTGGTTGTCCAGTGAAGTACACCAAGACCAAGATTGACCGCCAGCTCTGTTAAACTGAACTTGGGTATGTTGCCGAAAACCCAAGCAAACATGTTAATCCATTTGAGACGACACCATCTGAATGTGTGCATGATCAGAGCAAGGCAGAAGCCACCCGCGCAAGGTAGTCTCCCCGTGGTATTTAAAGTACTTTTGCCAGAGCAAGCCAAAAAAAATAACTATAGCGATGTGTATCACTACAATTATACCATATACTGTAGTAGTGAACAGGAGATTCAGTTCATTATGATTGTCATGACACAGACACACAACACATATTACTACAATTTTATGTTATTCTTTTTACAATGTGCAATAAAGCATCTTAGGCTTTATTATTCAGACATATCAACAAACATACCTTTGGATTGCAACTGTTCCAAATTATTTACTAATAAAACTGTGAGCAGAATTTCAAAACGAAATTTCCCTGCTGTACCAAAATTGCACCAAACCATTAGCCCAAAACCGAGTACCAAACCGCAAATTTCACCGTTTCAACAAATATATAATTCCCATTTTTAAAATAAGGAAGCAGAAAGCTTCTCGCACCAGTGTATAGAATGTCTCATTTAATACATACAAGTTACACAAGTGGTAAGAAGTTGACCAGCTGGCTGAGAGATGCACTCAGGTGCTAGGTAGAGATGCCACAATGAGCACATTCTCAGACCCAGAGAGAGGCAGACGGAGCAGTCGCCGGCTCACCTGGCAGACGTACTCTTTCTTGGCATTTCGCTCTCCTCTTTTTGCAGCATGCAGGTCATCTGTGCTCACACCTGGGGAGTCAGGCTGCTCCTCACACAAAGAAGCCTACATAAGGAGACCGAGCGAATAAGGCACCGTCACTCAAGGATCTGACCAAAGCTAACAGAGCAGACCAAAAGATGCCCAAACCAGTGGGGGGATCCCTCACCTCTGGCTCAGGACACCGATGGGGGCACTTCTTTCTGGGTGGGGATGCGAGCAACTGTGCGTCTTGCGGCCGTCGCCGTTTCTTTGTGGGCTTGGATTTTTCCTGGGTTTCTGGTAAGACAGAGAGCTGCAGTACAGTACTGCTATACAATATACAACAAAAACAACAACCACTATAGAACACACACAACAGATTAACCACATGCTGCGAAGAACAATGACCCAACTGTCCCAATGTTTGATTCTTAGATATAGAGCAAGGATAGTACCATCGGCCTCATCGCATCGAGGACCCCTCTTCTTCACGCTAGCAGGCTTCGCCTTTAACGCTTTCTTCGTCGGACTTGGTACCCCCTACAAAGACAGGGGTAAGGGCCTCTCAGAGAAACATGCTGAACATGAGCACCTCCCTCATTCCCTGGCTCCCAAGGTGTTGCCTCCTCAGAGCTCATGTGTGGATTACCTTCCGTTGCCATACGTAGCCATCCAGCTTGGCCCGTTTACGGGGCTGCTCTGCCTTCTCCTCAGCCCTGTCCAGCTGCCTTTTTCGGGGCTTCTTCCATTCTGCTAGGCCCTTGGCCCCTGGGGATTGGTGGGGAAGTTTAGTGTGTGGGACAACAGTTTGAACTGCAGAACAGCAATGCCAAAGTGAGCAGATACCATTAACCAGGAAGGTTTCAGTACAGAATTATAATCATCTAAACACTCGTCCTGAGTCAGGTGGATTATAAAAAAAAAAAAAAAAAAACAAACATTACACAGGCTACAAAGCTAATGAATGGTGACTATTAGCATGGAGCTCTGTACTAACCTTTAGAATGAGACTTTGCCTCCTTCTCTGGAGTGGGACAGAGTCTGGAGCGTCCATCTTTCTTAGCTATAGCACAGGAGGAGAGCACAGAAGAAGGAGGCTGAAGCAGCTTGAGTACAATATGACATTACCATACCAGAGGAGAAAGTTGTGGGCTTTATACAAGACAAGCCCAGTATGTAGTGGTGGTAAAAACCAGCCCATCCAAGCCTACCTGGTGAAGTTAGCTTAGTCTGAAGTGGCACACTGCTATCAGCAGCAGCAGCAGTAGTAACGGCAGCCAGCTGGGCTTTCTTCTGTATACGTCTACCACTCTCTTGGGACCTGGGCCCATTTTTCTGCTTTCGTTCAAGTAATTTGGAATCTGTTGGCAAAACCTGGAAACAAAAGAAGGCAGGAAAGTCAGAGAGTACTGGACAGAAGCCTCAGGCATGGGTTTTAACGACAGGTATTCTGATGTCTACAAGATGTGATACAAGGTGCCTGTGCAGAAAAATCAAGCGGATGACTGTGTAATCCCTATGATTTCTCCCTGGAAAAGTTATACCCTATGAAAACCTTCCTAGGGGGACTTATTTTTCAAAAAGCTGCATCCATGGCAAAGACTGACAGCGGAATTGTGGTAGGAAGAGCAGCCAACACCTACCTGGGCACGGCGTTTTCCTTGGCTGGGTGCACGGGGGGCAGGTGCAGCCTGCTGTCGATGCCTTGCAGGAGCAGTGTTGGAAGGGATGGGAGGCAGCTCTCTTAGTACATGGGGGTTGAGCTGTGGTTGGCCGTCAGTGTATGTAAAGGTGAACTTGGCTATACGTTCCTCTAGTGCCATACCAATGGCCTCCGTGGCCTGGGAGACACCCATACTCCACTGGGCCCGCAGCTTCACGGGCACAGAGCGGTTTGTCTGAGACAGCATCATACATAGGTCAGACACCAAACTCACAAACACGTGTGCACGTAAGGTTAAACACCAATAATATGTTCAGGGGGAGAATCGGTACACTGCACTGGGCATGCCGTTAAATACAGGCACCTTTTTAGGGTTGACTCGGGAAGCTGGCTGCTTGGTGCTGCTGTGGCATAGCTCCTGGTACTGTTCCTTGCCTCCAAATGTTACCATGCTCCTCTCGAAGATATAGCCCCGCTCTGGTGTGTCGCCAAAGTACTGCACATGGTAGAGCAGACCTCTGCGGCTGTTAGCCGCTGAATATAGGGAAAAGGGGAGTGTGAGCCACACCTGCACATGTCAAGTATCAATACAGATCATACACCTCAAACAAACACAAAGGAGCGAGTACCTAATCCTGCAAGTGCTGAACATGGCAAAAGCAAAAAGGTAGCCAAACATAGAAATCAGTCCATGTGCTATCTGATGCTACACCTGCAATGAGACATACCCTTCTGCTTGATGTGATGGTTGAGCACTGGGTCTGTGGTCACCATGCAGGGCCACCACGGGTATCCAGATACTTTTGTCCATACCACATCTCCCACAAAGAAGAGCACCTCCCTCTGCTCACATACCTGTGAGATGGGACAGGTAGGGCTTAACATTAGAGCCCCCATTGTGCATTGCTTGCATGTTAAACAGCAGGACTGACTGCAGTTCATTCAAACACCTTATCCACAGTTTGAACCAACCACAACCTCAAAACACACTAACAAACCAAACACATTTAAGATTTATAAATCAATCTGCGCACCAGTTACAGCAAGATTACCCAGTCAAATGTACAGTACACAATTCCATTCAGTCTACAGAAAAATTTAACTAAAACAGTTCATCTGAATGACACTGAGAAAGAGCAAGAACTGCAATGATTGTAAGCAAACACAGCTTGTGTAAAACATCTGGTCTGGAAACAAGCATCTTACCAGACAATGCATATCTGTTGAAATTTACCCTGCATAACCATTTCCAAGCCATAAACTGCATTCCGATAAAGCACTCTGAATAAAAGGGCAATAAAACCAGTTTACTTCAAGCCAGAGCAGGGTGATCCTAATGCCCACTGAGAGGAAAGAATACCCAGTGGAAGGGCTCCCATCCCAAACAAGAGCTGCTGAGGTTTGCAGAAACACCAGCATAACAGTTATCTAACTTGGTTCTTTTTAAAAATGCATCATTGCCGCCACAGCACTGCCTGCTCTTGCAAACAGCAAAGTGGAAACAATGCCAAGGGGACTAGAGAATCTTCAGTTAAACAGGACGGTGGCCATACCTTGCCTGGTGTACTGTCCATTGAATTGTTTGCCATTTCAGTACCATCCTTAGGCTCCACTGCCTTAGGCATCGCCGAAGGAACCATGCGAGAAGACAGTTGGGGGTGGGCTCTAGGAAGCAAAAGCTTCTTCCGTTTTCTCTTCCTTCCTGGCTTCCCTTTGGTGGGAAGGGATGGAACCCCATTAGGGGGTGCAGCCTGGGCAGGTGGATCGCCATCTTCACCAAAACAGGACACAAACAGTGGCTCGCTCTTGGCCACCACCTTGGTGATGCAGTTCTGGATGTCCGAGGCCCCTTTGCCCTGGGGGCTGGTGTGCTGCGGTGGGGCCTCCGCCACTTTCAGGATGGCGGGCTCAGCGGCGCACAACTTTGTCAGCTTTTCCTGCTTGCCATTCAGAACGCGCAAGGTCAAGTCCTTCAGCCGCTCGTGTGTGTGACTGTGCCCAGCCATGTTTGGTAGGACACTGTCCTGTAGGGTGACGGCGAGCTGGGCGGCTGCCTGGTCCATCAGCAGGGCAGGGTCACCACTCATGTCCGCACGGCCTTTGCGGCTGCCTAGCGACTCCGATGCCTGCTTCATACTGACCGGATTCAGCGGCTCAGCCATCAAAGGCAGCGAGCGGCCTTTGCCATCCATCCCATCCAAGACCCTCCCGTCCAGGCTCAATCTGCTGCAGGAATAACAACGAGGGCTTAGAGACAAGAACACCACTGGCTCCGCTGCAGTCAGAGCACTTTATTACTGAAAGATGGCTGCTGTCTAAATCACACTAAAGAGACTACTAAAGCCATTATCAAGCTGCTACTCTTCAGGTACATTCAAAGGGCCTGGTCCAATTCTCAAACCACACCTAAAATATCTTCATATATAAATATCCAACATTATATATTAGATATTCTACATTTTATACATCTTCAAGAGATACTTGCTTTGTAATGATCCTTGAATAACTCAGCATAGATTTCTAGACTACTGTGGTGGGAACACTGACAAATGACACCACAAGGAGCCTCATGGAAGCACAAATTCCAAAAACTGTACAGGAGACACACTTAACACTTACGAGGACAGTGTTATTTCCATTAAAGTGTACATCCTATATTTATTATGAAAGCAGGTACTTTAAGTTAAATCAAGTTAATTTTGGAGAAACCATAGCTTGAATCAGACCTTGACATTATAATATTACTATTACAATAAATTAATTCAGCTTGGGTGAGAGTTAAGATATTATACACAACTAAACTAGTATCAAAAGTCTTGTAACACTCTACATAATGTTCCCAAGTAGAGGAACCAAAATAAAATAAACGTTTAAATAATATGAAATAAGCCAATACCCACAAAGCATCTTCCCCAAATGAGTAATCATGAATAATAAGTTGATATAGTGCTTCGAAAAAGTGCCTGGCTACGCGTATAGTTACACATGAAGCGCCGTCTTTCGTTTCAGATGTGAATTAGTTCTGCTGCTTAAATTCACTACGCGGGCGATTGAGCTGCAAACCAAACATGGCTCCCCATTCATACGCAAACGCTGACCGCAGACTAACATGTCCCGCTACGGATGGATGAAATACCAATACATCAGATCTAAGCAAAACGGCGCCACTTCCACCGTGTAATTAGCATGAAATCGCCGTCCGCTTGGCATATTATTTATCCACGTAAAGCGGATGAAGCCAAAACATCGTATGTCATCGGCCTAAAGCGACAGATCACCGGAGGACCGTAATAGCTAGCTGCCCTTGAATCGGCACCTCTATCCCGAATCGATACAATTTAACACAGCAAAGTGCACAGATCCCGCTGGCTACACAGAAACAACGCTTGAGAAAAACATCCACACGATTATTGAATGGATAAAAACATTATGTTAATGCTCAACGTTTCTCCAGCTCTTCTGCTGGCTACGTGGGTGTGAATCCATCGAGAGGAGCTCCTTAGTTGGCCGGCATTCAGAAACTCTCATCTGATGGGATATCGGCTAACGTTTATACTGACACGGTGTAATTATTCAGCAAACAAAAAGTGTTTTTCCACACATTTTCTTTTATTCGCCATGCAGCCGAAGCACCAGCATTAATACATCCTCCCCTTTCGTATTCGCGCCCGGGGTTTCACGTAAAAATACGAAGCGCCTCAGCAAATAACATCCGCCCCAAAATCTTATCCGATCTTCGGGCGATATTGTAAAAGTGACACGTTAGCTTCGCCGGCTAGCGAAAGGACAAGATACCTACTGGTTTGAGTGACGGACGGTTTTCGGATAGGCAAAAAAATAATGTGCAAGTGTACTACTATTAGCGTGTGATCGTTTTATTCGTGTGGTTTAAAATGTTGCTGGTCGTAACACATAGTAAGCGACACTGAGAGCCGATAGCTAGCTAAACCACGGCTGACTGGCTGGCCTCTCAGGGCTCACTCTGTGGTCACTTGTAGTAGTGGCCATACTGGAAAGAAGCTGCTTTTCCGCCGCGACTTCTTCACAGAAATACAATTATTCGTATTATTTCTCACGGGTAAAGTACACAGCGCCGTAATACATTATTAAAGAAATAACCTGTTAGTAGCATCTTTGCGGACATCTTCGGAAAGCGGGGTTACGCACAACTCGAATCAAGGCTCGCGGCGATCTGTAATCCCAACCAGCGCGAAAAATACTCACTTCCGATTGGCTGGCGGCTCCGGATAGTTTAACCGGCCTTTTCAAAAAAATACCCAGGCTTTACGCGGCCGTAGAAAAACATTCCCGCTCCCTCCGAACGATGTTCAGGCGGGGCGAGTCACATTTAGTATTCCCGTCGATGTCCCGCAGCAGACATCGGAATCTTATTTGAGAGATTTTGGCCGTATATCGACTGGGGAAAACCTATGAAGCGGCGACCCGAATTCTTAACAAATGAAAGGGAGGATGGCCTCCTGGCTATGACGTCACACCCAAGAAACACTGTAAGGGCCCGGCCTGGGTTGCCAGATTATCGGAAAGTCTATGGAAAAAATAGACGCGTCGATGGATTTTTTTGTTTTTATTTCGGGCAGAAAACTTGAGGAGTAGAGAAAATGGAAAAAGGAGGTCCGGAGAGTTTAAAGCGTGATGTTTCTTCATAAAACATAACCGAAAGCGGATGGAAAAGACGGGCCGCTTAGTCAGTTCACTATGACAATTCCAGGCAACCAAGATTTCACAAAAGACAATGTCGTCAATGCAAATTTAAAATGCATTATTTAACGGATTAAAAATACTTTTAGCAAATATAAGCTATATAAGGCCTTAAACACACAGCCAGTGAATAACGCTCAAACGTTGCAGAATTTGAAGAGTTTGATACTGGGGTGGGACACCATCATTTAAATGTAAAGGTGTGTTTGTGGGCTTCTTTGGGTGGGGCGGGGGTGACCCCTGACTGAATTAAACATTGGGGGTTCACGCCCCCCGGGTTCTATGCGCCTGTGCGTATAAATATTTTGGCCGCATTTCATGCATTACACCTGTCAAAAATGCACCATTAGAAGGTTGTCTTGAATATCTGGCAACCTTGCCTTGGGCGCGCTTCTCTCCACTGAAACGGCTACGTGCTTGTCAACGCTGGGGCAAGGTGTAAGCTGTACTCCAGCAATGTGGCTCGTTTAGTAAAAACAGATATGGTAATAATGATGACGAACATATGATCATGCTAAGCACAGTTCATTGACCTGCTGCCCTTTAAACGATTCCCATTTTAAAAACTATTTTTTATCTATTACCAACAGAGACTAGTTCAATGTTCATTTCGAGGGTTATATATTTATGTTACGCAATGTATGTCCAATGCATAATCCAGTTATTACTAGTTCTACTCGACCCTCCACCTGTTCGACCCATTTTCCATCGCAGCCTCACATCGAACGCCGCATTTACGGGATACATTCACTATGGAAAGGGCACACTCACCCAGGCACTTACTAACAATCCCACACTGAGGGCAATTTAGTGCTAGTAATCCACATAAACCGCATGTCTCCGGACTGTGGGAGGAAACCGGAGTACCCGAAGGAAACCCACACAAAGCGAAGACAGGAATCGAGCCCACAGCCCTAGGTGTGAGGCCCTCTTTTGATCATACAGAACGTACGGCATAAGGATAACCTTATCTGCGTCTGATTATGTTTGCACATGCTTGTCCTTAAAGGACACACACGATTTTAAATTGGTTTCTGTTCTGTAACTTAACATGTCAAGTCTGGCACATGACAGCAATTATTGCTCTTCTATTTAAAGTTGTGGTTTCCATCATCAGCGCCTCCACTTGCAGTTTAACGTCTTTATTTTCTCCCCAAGCTAAAACTATATGGCAGCTTTATAATGAATATTTTTATCGCTATATAATGATATGCAACATGCATGATTAATATAATTTTGCTTAATAATATTTAGCATTATTTTCAGGATAATGAGGTTTCCGCACGGACGAGATTACAGTATTATAATTAAAAAAAAAGGCTCTGCGTCGATCATACCCTGTCCTAGAACAGTTTTCTTAGGGCGTGGTCTTTCCGATTGACTTATTGCGGCAGTTGTAACGCCCTGATAGTCATTCTGCACAATATGGTACCCACACCTTACAAGTTACAAACGATATAAATCTCTTCTAATCTAATTTCAACAGGGACTGAACAATAAAACACTTAAAATCCATCCATCCGTCCATTTTCCATTTATTCCGGTCATGATCGCGAGGAACACGTATAATATCAATACATCCAAGGGCACTGAGACAAAATTTGCAATAAAAGTAGCATGACGACCCACAAACCGCTAGATAGCCTATTTCGTAAGGTGCAGCATGCAGTGACCGCAATGTGAAATGTTTTTTTTTTGTTTTGTTACCGTAGCCTTGGCGTCGCGCGCCACGTGTTCCCGCGCATCGCGAGATCTCGCGCGTCAGCTGCCCGGCGCGAGGGGGGCCGCGGAGTTTCCCGTGCCGTCCAGTGAAGCCGTGCGGTTCTGCGCCGAAGCGCCCGCTCGGAATGTGACGCTCCTCCGCCGCCGCCGTGACTCACCCCGGATCGCTGGGATTCGCTCCAGGCCTGACGCGGAAGCGAGGAATGCCAGCGGCGCGCCGTGGTACTCACCCACGGAAAGAGGGACATGAAACCGGCACTCCGGTGACTCAGGGTCCGTGCTAGGCTAGGCTAGGCTAAACTAGGCAAGGCAAGGCAAGGCAAGGCTAGGCTAGGCTAGGCTAGGCTAGGCTAGGCTAGCGTCAAGCGTCTCTCGCTAGTCATTTAGGTATCAGACAACTGGATCACAGCCACAATGGCGTTAATCCTTTTTACACGATCCCGGTCCCCTCTAATTAAGACGTCCAGGTCATTAAACAAAGAGCTGAGAAAAGGTAATAATTTGAATTATTCTTAAAGCGTGGTGTCGCCTGAGTAATTGGGCAGCGTTGGGGTATTAGCGGCAGGCTGCCGGGCTGAGTGACCTTCCCGTCTGTGAGAATGCTGCCTGGTGTCGGTGTATTTGTGTAACGGTTACAAAGCCGATAGGTAGCGTGTATACCGAGTAACGTGTATGTAATGTGGGTAATATGACTAGACGTCGGAGTGGCTCCATAGAGCGGTGCGCCGTTTCTCGGCCACCGACAGCTAGCCGGCCGCATGAGTGTCCTTTTAGCCTAGTGACATAAGTATGTGGTGAAATATTAATGACTGGATCTTTATTTAAAACATCATCTAAATGCTACAGATGGCCTGCTTTTAACCTAATTGAGTAGTTAATGTTTCATAATAAGTGTAATCCTACGACTTTACCGGCTTCTCTGTTAAAGCTAACTAGCCGGCGTACCGGCAACTTTGGACCTGTCTGGTATTCTTATGCATCAATTCCGCATGTGATCCTTAGGTTGCTGATGAAATAGTGTAAATCCCATATCGGGGCTATTTTTCCTGTTGACATCTACGTTTAGTTCATATTTGGATTTAAAATGCTAATAATATTTAGTTATAAGATTTGGTTGAAGTAGCTAAATCCAATATCGCACGATCTGTATGTTTTTCTTGGTCTGTTTTTATTCCGAATTACATCACTAAAAGCGGGAACCGTGTAAAATACGATGCCCTAAAGCTTTGTTTCTGGAAAGCGCGCTGCCTGATGTAAGTGCACCCCCTCCTTCTCACGAGTTGTTTCCAAACCTGTAAAAGAATGGCTGCCAGATGTTATCAAACCGATGTGCGCATCCTCAGTAATCCTATTTGATAAAAGTAGGAGACGGTTATCTACATATAAAATGTATATAAGGTGCGATGTATGGTTCAAAGTTGATTATACATATTTAGAATAAGAAAATACTTTAAGGATAATCATTTAAAGCACCCCTGCTTTGGTTTGACATGGCTATGCTTAGCTACAATCATTGTTTGAATTCATATGCAAATACCCTTCTAGTCTTTGTTCACTTTTCCAGACCACTCTCCTGAAAGTATTTTGCAAATATTCAAATATGCAAAAGTGTTTTGTCCCTTTTATGTTTTAAACGTCAAAGGTTGCAGTAACATTGTATTGCACACTATGGCAGGCTATAAAAGGTGTGCTGTACTTACTGCTTATAATTTGGGAGTACTTTTTATTGGATTTGAATTTTATTGTTAGCAATTGCCTTTTTTCATGACTGTTTCTGTAATATGTGTATTTGGCCTTTGTTTGGTTTATTTGACTTCATTGACAAAGGAAGTTTTACTGAACACACAGTGTGTCTCAAGGACAAGTGGAACCTAATGAAGGCACAGGGCCAGATATACGGAGACTGAAAGGGCAAACTGCTAGCTAAGCCTGGCTAGGTAGCATTAGGGACGGAGCAGACTGTCCTGAATGCTGTGCACCCTGCTCCTGTCTGGCTTGTGTGGAATGCCCCTGGGCTGGTGCCTCGGGCTGCGTTTCCCAGGCTGGCAAATGTAGCCGTTCTGAATGTTAGGGGGACGGGGTCAGACTGAGGCCTGACAGTCGAGGTTCTCTCAGGACACCGTTCCCAGCTAGTCCTCACCTGCAGCATGACTTTCAAGCACTGCCCCACCTCCCCCTTTGTGGGGGCACGTCTCAGGTTGTTAGTCTTGGCTGCAGTCAATCAGTACTTATTCCTCTTGCTATTTGAATAATGGTCTTGTCTTGGGTTGACGTTTTGGGCAGGGCTTTGCGGCCTCACTGTTTTTCCAGCTGGTATTCCCAGCGTGGCTTCTGCCAGGTGTTCTCAGCCCAGATTTTTATCAGACTCATTCTGTAAGCAATGCGTGTCTGTTTCTAAGGGAACTTGAGACATGTTGATTTTCTATTATGAAAAGGGGGTTCATAAAAGCTACGGCTGTTTTTATAAAATAATGGGCACACTTGATTTCTTTTTTTTTTGTCTGGCCAACTTCGTGTCACGTTCAAAGACCCTTGGCCCTGTTTGCACACGAGACTCGCCCATGAAGTGCCAGGTGTCCTTTGCACTGGTGAAGGCCGTGCTGGATATAATCAAGGGCATGCTCATGGGAGTTTTACTTGCACAAAAATGTTCTGAGGGCAGAATGAAAAATGATTGATTCACAGAGGTAACCAGTCAAATTGTAGAAGTGGTAGAGAGCTACTAGAGGAGGCGGGATCGAGTTAGCTGATTGGTTGGTCTGACATCTGACAAGATCTGATTTGGTTATCTTTCTGAATCATTTTTAATTCTGCCCTCAGAACATTTTTGTATAAGTAAAACTCCCATGAGTCAAGCAAATGAAGAAATGAAAGAAATCATGATTTGGGAACATTTCTGTTAGTATGAATTAGACACTGTTGGGTGACCAGCCGCTTCAGTGTTAATGGGCTAACCTGCACGGAAAATACCACCAGTGTTAAATTAACACTTTCATAGTGTGACACCAATTGAGACCAAATAAACTCTACAAGTTCATTTAACGCTAAAAGACTCAACACTGGTGATTTTACCGTGTACGATCTATTGTACATGTTATCCGCTCAGCCTAATGACCAACATGCACTTTCTGTATACCTTCACATGGACAACAGTCGCTTATTGGAATTCTCAGCAACCAGTGAAATTCCAAAGAAAAATATCTGCTTTTGATTGAATTGCTTGAATTGATTATGGTGGAGTCTTTGTGTTGAATATGTTATATAAGCATGATTACAGTAATACATACAGACACTGCAAGAGGATGTGGTCAGTATGATTAGCAGGCTGGATGTCTGTCTCACTAATGCTCTGGGGTTTCCACTTAAGAGTCGTGGTCAATGCTATTTTTGTTTCAGCTGACCTTAGCTCCCCTACACCAGGGCGCACAGCGTGCTCTCAGGTTTTCTTCCTGTGGGTTTGCTCTGAGTGACGTGCTGGTGGGGGTCGCTGCATTGGCCGGCAGTCTGCCCCTATACACGGTGACCTCCTGTCTCTCTCCAGACCCCAAGCAGCCAAGCAGGGATAAACTAGGTACTTGCCAAGGTCAAGTGAAGGGTGATCGGCTGTAGTGAAAAGTAAGATTTTGTTTAGGGCTGCTCGATTACGGAAAAAAATCATAATCACGATTATTTTGGTCAATATTGAAATCACGATTATTTGGCACAATTATTCATATTGCTCATTGACTCTGGATTGTATTTACTGCACATGAAGAAGCAAACATGAAATTTTCACCGATACATTACTGTTGAACTTTCCCTTAAAATAATTAAGTATAATTTTCAGATATTATGTAAAATACTTAGACAAGTAAATAAA
>JAODKL010000051.1:5903929-5916319 GCA_026780765.1 Petrocephalus schoutedeni
CTAACCACATGGCCAGCAGGCCGAGCGCTAAAGCACTAGCCCCAGGCCACAGCATAGCAAGCGCTACAGTGCTAACCACATGGCCAGCAGGCCGAGCGCTAAAGCACTAGCCCCAGGCCACAGCATAGCAAGCGCTACAGTGCTAACCACATGGCCAGCAGGCCGAGCGCTAAAGCACTAGCCCCAGGCCACAGCATAGCAAGCGCTACAGTGCTAACCACATGGCCAGCAGGCCGAGCGCTAAAGCACTAGCCCCAGGCCACAGCATAGCAAGCGCTACAGTGCTAACCTCATGGCTCAGCAGGCTGAGTGCTAAAGCGACAGCCCCAGACCCACAGGGCATAGTGCACCAAGTGGTAAAGCGTTATCCTTGTGGTACAAAAGTGTGGTACACAGCTAAGCGCCATGCGTGCTCATCACAGGAGGAAAGACTGAAGAAGGAGCTGAGGGTCAAACTGGAGATGGCCAAGTTTCTCCAGGACACAGTGGAGGAGATTGCCCTGCGCAACAAAGCCGCTAAAGACAATGTGACTAAGGAGTTCTCCACTTTCTTCCAGAAGGTAATGCCCATTGGTCAGCTTCCTGACCACTCCCGTTCCCACAGAGGATCTGTTCACCGGCTCCTATTACATATGGAACTTCATTGAGCGTAAACACTTCCTGGGAAGAGTCTGCCATGTCTTTGTTTACGCTGCGTCACCACGGAACACGATTCATTGTAGGTTTTGGAGATGATGCAAAGTCTCGTTATGAACACTGTATGTGCTCAGTGATGAAGAGCTGGGTATGTTACATATGTAGTGGGGGATATACTGAGTCATATCCTGGTTGTACATTTCTGTGTGGATTGGCAAGAGCCAGCAGCACATCCATATGTAAGCCGTATGTCCTGAACCATATGCCTGCTTTAAGGAGACGGCCAGCATCTGCTCTGCTTCGTTCTTTTTCCTGAAGTTGGTCTATGCCAGCTTAGCCGTCTGATGTGTTTGTACACAGCTTACCGTCTCACAACATTCATCTCATGTGGACGCACATCACCAACCATGTGTTGAGCACGTGTTGTGTGAGTAGTCAGTAGTTCCGGTTTTCTTCCGGGGAAGAATGTCCAGTGTACGCGTTCGGGGGGCCCGTGCTAGAGGCGTCCACATGCTGGGAGCTGAGCGAGACGTTGGTGTCTCCCTCGCAGATCCGGGACTCCGGGGAGAGGCCCAGCAACGAGGAGATCATCCGCTTCTCCAAGCTGTTTGAGGACGAGCTGACCCTGGACAACCTGACGCGGCCCCAGCTGGTGGCGCTGTGCCGGCTGCTGGAGCTCCAGTCCATCGGCACCAACAACTTCCTGAGGTTCCAGCTCCTCATGAAGCTGCGCGCCATCCGCACCGACGACAAGGTCCGGCCCGCCGAGCTGCCGCCGAGAGCCGCCGCCGTGGCGATGCTCCGGTGTCTGAGTGTCTCACGCGCGCCGTCCTCGTCTCCCGCCTTCAGCTGATCGCCGAGGAAGGCGTCGACAGCCTGAGTGTGAGCGAGCTGCAGGCGGCCTGCCGGGTACGGGGGATGCGGGCGCTGGGCGTCACCGAGCAGAGGTTGCGCGAGCAGCTCGTACAGGTAAATCGGGCTTCTCTGCCGCTCATGTGGCGTGATGACACATGCGGGGTCAAAGGTCACGCTTTCGGCACCACTGTCCGTAGCCTTAGACTTTGACTTGCTGTCATTTAGAGGATGGTCGTGATAACTAATGACTTGGCAACCTTTCGTGTTTAAGTGGGGGTTATCGTCATGCTGTATGTACGGTGGTGTACATTTGCACAAGAAAACTGTCGCTTAGCTGTTGATTTGCATACATTTCTGTGGGGAGATTTACCTTTATTGAGACTTTTCTATACAAAGTACTACTGACACGGTTCTCCATGGTTTTTCTCTTTAGATGATCTCTGAGCAGATTATAACAGGTGGAATGTTATTAACATATGATAATTTTTAATTGCATGGTTTGTCCCACGTAATTCCACAAGATGCATTCACCTCTTAAAAAGAGAAACACAAAATTACCCTCAATTTCGTTGAGGGGAGGATTCTGTATGCAGTTAAATTCTTTGTCTCCCTCTAGTGGTTGGAGTTGCATCTGGATCAGCAAATCCCCACCTCACTGCTGCTGCTGTCCAGAGCAATGTTCCTACCAGACACGCTGTCCCCCGCTGATCAGCTTAAGACCACCCTGCAGACACTGCCAGACAGTGTGGTATGTGTGTGTGTGCGAGAGAGAGAGAGAGAGAATTTGTTGTGTGTGTTTGATTCTGTGTGACGCTATGTGTCTGTGTGCTGCAGGCTAAGGAGGCGCAGGTGAAGGTGGCTGAGGTGGAACTCTCCAAGGTGGACAACAGGACCAAAGTGGAGAACACGCTGCAAGAGGAGCTGGCCATCCAACAGGAGCAGAGGGAGAGGCAGGCCGAGGTTAGCCCCGCCCACTAAGCGCTGCACTTATGTTTAACGGAGCAGCTCAGTGCTCAGATGGACGTATCTCATTCCACAGAAGGAGGCGGAGCCTGCTGCTGCCAAGGCCTCGAAGGCGCAGGTGGCTGGAGAGGCTGATCAGGAGCCGGTCAGTGTGGACACCACTATCTGCACGGAGACCCTGAGAGACACCGCCCCCGTTCTGGAGGGCATCAAGGTCAGGTGGGCGGGGCGACACCCCAGGAAGCTCTGGGGTGTGGCTAAGTGGGGCTAGCAATGCCTTCCTTTTGAATGCATGTAGTTGCTGCTCGCTTTGGGCTGATCTTTCCTGGTTCCAGCAGCATACTTCTCATGTAGACTGATGCTCTCTTACTGTCATGCTCCCAGTTTCACCAGTGGTTGAGGTACCTTCTAATGGCCCCCTCTTTTTAATGCATTGTGGATCAGATTCTGTGGCTTTCCCAATTTGAATGCAGTCTGGCACTATTCCTCCCCCCATTTAGCGTCCCTGACCCCATACAAGACCCCCACCCCACTTACTTGTGTTCCACCCCATTCAGGGAGAGGAGATCACCAAAGAGGAGATTGACATGCTGAGCGATGCCTGCACCAAACTGAAGGAGCAGAAGAAGCTCCTCACTCTGGAGAAGGAGGAGCTGGAAGAGCTGAAGGACGACGTTCAGGAATACAATGAGGTAAGGAGACCTGGCCCCCCAAGTTCTACCTCCGAGCCAAAACCCCCCCATGTTTCGACTGTGATTTCCGATGGGTGAATCTTGGGGCACTAGGACCTGGAGGAAATAAAGAAGGAGCTGTCCAAGACTGGTCAAGAAGCAGAGGTGCAGGAGTCAAAGGCCAGTAAGCGCCTCTCCCGAAGGGTCAACCTCATGATTGGCCGCATCGACAGCATCATCACCGAGCTGGAGAAGGACAAGGCGGCGCTGGATGGACAGACGGACACCAGGCCGGCACCACCTCTAGGGTGAGTGTTCACGTTAGTGTGAGTCCGTCCCGGTGCTGAGGATACCCATGTACAACCCATGTGGTTGGCATTTTTACGGTAAAATGGTGGTGGGGATACCCAATGATAGACCCAGGGAGCTTTGTGCAAACGGAGATTTGTGCATCCTGATCTTTCCTAATCTAGCGACGCCATCAGGCAAGTTGGTAACTGTGCAGAGTGATTCACCGAGGCTGGAGGCATGCAGATGTCTGCCCTGACCTCAGGGTTAAACCATTCTGGCTGGAATACGGTTAAAACACTGGGGCAGAAATATGAATGTTTTTTTTAGTGCTGTGTTTTAACTGTATGCTCCCTTCTTTGGTTTGTTTTTTTCATCATGGAAATTATTATTTTTTTAAAATCATATAAACATGGGATTATTTGATGTTAAATCTAATAGTCTGGACACAATGCAGAGCTGCTGTTGAGCTTTGTTTTAGCCAATGAAAAATGTAGGTATTACCTTGGACAGTTACCAGTAAATTTACGCAGTAAAGAAAAAATTAAATGGGTGCTTCTTAAAAATCTCTACAAATCATAGTCATAAAATTTTCTCCAGAGATCAAATCAGCGAATCATTGTAGAGCCTGAGACTACCAATCACAAGCCAGCATGGCCTGGTGGACCACACCCCCAATTCCCCTTAAACCCACACCACCATCTTACTGTCTGTCAAACTCAGTGATCACTTCCTGTATGCAGCTTGTACTTCAACTTTAGGGAGAATCTCATCAGCATCAACGAGCTGATCAGCATCATGCGGCAGATCCAGAACATTCCAGAGCAAAAGCTGCAGAGCATCGCCGACGCACTGGACGAAAACAAGGATGGCAAGATTGACATTGATGATGTCATCAAGGTAGGCTGACGATGATCACATTAGACTGATGCATTTTCTCCAGAGTTATTTCTATGACAGGAACTGAGCTGCTGCTGTTTGAAGATCTGAGGTCAATGATCTGTATGTAGTTTCAGCAAAAGCATTATTTATGGCATTGATCACTTTAGCCAAATGAAGCTCCCATCATCTCCCTGACCTGCCCTACATACACATCCATTCACAGCATGTGCATTCAGATCATCAACCCAGAACATCGGACATCCATGCACTTTAGGGGTGTGGCTCACTCTAGGACCAACCCCCCCCCCCCCGGGTAACATCTGTATCCCTCCATCCCATAGGTGGTGGAGCTCATCGACAAGGAGGACATAAACATCTCCACCACGCAGATGGCTGAGATTGTGGCGATGCTGCAGAAGGAGGACATGCTGGTGGAGAAGGAGAAGGCCAAAGAGAAGGCCAAGCAGAAGGAGGAGCAGGCTGTAGAAGTGCAGAGCTGAGTCCTCGTTTGGGGGAGGGGGGCCAGATCAAATCACAGCACGCCTTGCCTACGGCTCCCGTCATTAGACAAACATCTCATGTGCAATCCACATGTAAACAGGAAACGTGCTTTGTCATATTTAGTTCCAATTTGATATATCTGATTAATACATTCAAGCTGGAATGCTAAGGATGGATAGTAAAGTTTGAGTTGAATCCATTTGCCTTTCATTAAGCAATTCATATTTTGCAAAAGAATATTGAAATTTTGTTGCATATTATGTAATCATCATCATCATCATCATCATGATCATTCCATAAATGCAATTTCTCATAAGGGGTCCAAGTGTGTAGAAATGTGGTTCTGTACCTTGCAGTCCATGACAAATCGGCCAGAACAGACGGGCCTCCTTTGCTTGCCTGAGTAGTGGGTGGGATTATGCATGTTCCCATGAAATTTTCTAGGCTTTATGGACTTGGCTGCCCTTTTAATTTTAGGGCAAAAAAAATCTGAACAAAAACTACCGGGGCCAGCACTATATAAACAATATGGCCGCCGGTCACGCCCACAATGTCTCTTCACCACGCCCATTTTAATAAAAGTGCTTGAACTAATGATTGCTTTGGCCAGTCTTCACCAAAGGCCAAGCACTGGCAGGCATATTGAGGGAGGCACAGCAAAATTGGTGCCATTAAATCCATTGAGGGTTCTAGAACATCTTTATCTGTAAAACCACTGGACCAATCCAGTCCATGCCACCTTTGTCTTAACTTAAGGCAATATGATCAGTGTCGTGATGGTACGGGAAAAATATAATTTCAGCAGCCATTTTACATGCTATACAATGACCAGTCAGGGCCAAATTTGGGCAGTGTGCTCCTACGTGGACCCTATGCTAGCCCATTCATTTGTTTCTCTGATCTGCTCAGAGGTCCTGCTGGCCCATGGTGCTTGGACCTGGCTAATCACCTCTTGAGGTTGTAATTATTGTTTTGCTGCAGACATCAGATCTAATTGTTGACCACTGAATGTAGTTCTAAGGTTGTCCATTGACCAGTGCATTATGTACTGTATATCTCAGCATGCTTACCTTCGGGGCAAAGTGACAGAATGGCTCAGATGAAATGGATGAGGAATCTGTCCTGCTACTGCAGGGTTTCTCTTGGCATGTACCTGTGTGTCTGTTAAGTGTACATACGATAACACTTGAGACACTTTAGAAACCTGAGCGGGTGAGGGAGGGGTTTGTAGTGTTGAGTCTCTGATGTACCAAAGGCGTGTTGGCGTTGGTGAAAGGGTGACTTGTTGTAGGAGTTGCTATGTTAGAACTGTAATCGGTTCATTTGGTCTGGCCTGTTGGAAATCGTCTGTTTGTATTACTTAGGTGTATTGGGTAAGCCCGAGCAACATAAGGCTTCTTTGTCCTGAACAATCGCGTTGTTCTCTTGAGGGTAACTTGATACTTGTGGCCGCTGGCAGGTGAAGCATTGCTTCATGCTTTTTTAGGCTGTGGCTGCGTGACGGACAGGAAATCCGGCCCCCTGGATGCATGCGTGTCATGGAAGATTGCACATGTACTTATTAGCCAGTGGTATGCATCCCCCTTCAAGGCACTGCTTGCTTTATAAAACGTTACTCTCTACTGATAAATCAAGGCACGTCACCTCGGTGTGTGCTCATCAGCTTTGTGTTCAGCCTTAACGCTGCAAGGACCTTTTATGAACAGAAAACACCTGTGTTGGGCTACACTATGGTCGAGTGGCTTTTAAATTTTAATTTGGACTCAGGTTTAAATGTCTTCTTAAGGCAGCTGTAGGGAGATGGGATGCTTCTGACCTATTCGGGTCAGAGGTAATGCGCAGTGTGCGCTGCGCAGGGTGTTTGGCTAAAAAAAGTGGTACCAAGTACTTAATGCAGAAGACCTTAAGTAGATTTGTTGGGTAATTTAGTGTAATTGAATTTGCTTTAAATTCGATCAATTTTTTTTTATTGTTTTGAAAGATGAACTTTTCTCATCTTGGCTCTGAAGGTGTTTTCCTGTCTGGGGTGAAGTGTTTCGGCGGGCCGTGGCCTATGGGATGTCAACGCCGCTTAGCGCAGCGTTAATATTCGCACCCTACTCAATTTGCCTGCATCGCTGTTGTGCAGCAATGAAAAGGGAACTTCTTTAAATGCCAGTATATATTTGAATTTAGTATGAAAATGCTGGATGTAGTCTCACATTTAATCCTGAATAAATGTTTCAAAATGACTATAACCAGCATTTTGTGCTATTTAATGCAATGATATTTATATCAAACAGTTCTATTTAAAGTATTTAACAGATTGACACCGAGGATTGATCCATTAAAATAAAACAAATTGTTTGAAATGGCTGAAAATCTCACTTTTAAAGCTACTTTTAAGTCAGTAGCTATGTGTTTTAGAATATTCTCAAGCTGCACTGTCACATTTGTTGTAAATGTCCATATTTACATACCTTGACTGAATTTATTTTAATTCAATAAAGTTTGGTCCATAACTGAGTTTTTTTTTTTTTTTACCCTGAGCTTATTTCCATCTCCTTTTAAGCTTTCAGTTCTAGTTTTTCATTCCTTAACCTCCTCACTGCATGTGCCCTGCACCTTCATCTCTTTACCATAATCTCACATTGCCATCAAAGGGGTTATCTGCCAGACCACAGAAACACTGGTGCAGCTGTGCGGATTTGCATCATTTCTTATCACTGACCAGAAGGTGGCGCCAGTTAATCCTACCTGGGTGATGTGGCCTCCAGCTTGAAGGAATCAGCCTGATATATAGTGCTGCTGATGTCTGTCTCTCTCTCTGCTTGTGTCCTAAACCATTTTAAAATACGACGTGCGTTTTACTTCTGTGCGTGTGAAGGTAAAGGGTTATTGTAGGAGCCATAAGCGTGCCTGATTTATTTTATTATTATTTATTTTTTTGAGTGGGATGGGTTGATCCTGACAGGTGGTAGAAATGCTTTCTGTGAGCACAGCTAGCGCCTTCAGAAAATCACCAACTGTAATGCCAGCATTTAAAGCCACCCTGCGGATGCTGTCTTGGTATCGAGAGAACAGGAAATGATCATGTGAGTCTCATGTGACTAAAGGACATGATGGAATGTTTTATTATTTGTATTTCTCTATTGAAGCTAAACAGAATTGTAAATTGTAAGCTATGATTATATGCTCTGTCTACAATACCCCCCCCCCCATTTTCCAGTTATGTGGACTTTTCAAAGCACAGTAGGTGTCTGGATCCTGTTTGTGTTGTAAAATCTCTGTGGGGATGGTTTAAACCTGAGAGTTCTCCCTATTGTAGAATACTGTATTGTGACACTCATACATGTACAGCATGTAAAATACATGATTTTCAAGATATTCTCACTTTATTCTGCAATGGTTACACGACTGTTTTAGAACGCCATTTCTCATTAATGGTTTAATGTTCGGTCTGTGTGGTGGTTCCCGCCCTCTGACCTGGTGATTGGCTCACAAGTCTGTCAGTCATGGGAACACAGCGTTCCTGGCACTTAGCCAACCTGTGGGGGTTCCTGCTGCCAGAACGTGAGTGAAACGTGGCTGTCAGTGGTTCAGGTTAAATAACAGGTGCCCGCCATTAAACTTTGACTCACTGCAAATCACAATTGAAAATAGCATTAGTAAATTTTTACAAAACACTTTTGTTACTACTAAAAAACTAAGCCATCACTGCGTTTGGTGAGTAGAATTGAGAGTATTCTATGCTGACCTCAAAAACCTTACTGCTACAGCTAATTCACTGGTGTGTCCAGATCCTCACTGGAAAAAAATGTGTATTTTTTTCCAAATAAAATTAAATATGGTCTATTTTTGTCATTCAGCACAATGATGGGTAAATGTGACTTGGGAAGATGATGTCACCGTTCATATGACCCAGTCTTTCAGTTCACTGTTATTTAATAGTTGATGTCTTTAACAGGATACAGAAACTTATCTTCAGACTTTTCAAATCTTATGCAGTGAATCCAACATGGCAAGGTGAATTTCTGTCCTAGAAGAACAGTCTTCATATTACAATTAAAGCTTTTAAAGAACAAACTATTGCGGTGTTTCTATTTCTGAGTATCATTTCATAGACCCACATTTTAAAAGCCCTGTTCCATCCAGGGTGTTCCCTGCCTTGTAGCCTGTGCTGCCTGAGATTGGCTCCAGATCCCCCCCCCCCCCGACCTTGAACAGTTAACACAAGTGGAAGCTGGTCTTATTGATTTAGCCAGTGTGAATCGTACCATCATTTATTTCTAAGAAACAGAAGGGGTGAGTACCTGAGTTCTGCTTCTGTGGTTCCCCGTACCTGAGCTTAATTTGAAAAATACCGAAAAATACAAAAGAAATAAAATTCAATCAATTAGTTAGGCAAGATGATATTTCTATTGCCTGTGTGAGTGAAAGGTGTGTGTGCGCGCCCTGTGATTGGTTAGCACCCCATCCTGAGTTCCCTGCCTTGTACTTGACCCCCCTGCAACCTGAATAGGACAGGCGATTTCAGACGAAAATGGTTGGATGGAAAAATATTACTTTAGCATTCGTGTTTAGATTAAATCTGTTGCATTAAATCCCCCCCCCACAAAAAAGCTGTCTCTGCGTATAGTCATGCATAAACTGGTAAAGTCCATTTGAAACCAAAATGCACCTGTTAAATTTACCAAAGAAGCAGACCTTTAATTTCACTGTAGTATTATATTTAGGCTGCTACATGGATGCTTCAGATTCAAGTCACTCATCTGGTCCAACTGTCCTCTCAACACAGCGAGATCGGCTGTCAGCAGATAGAGGAAAGCGATCCCTAATTTGTCTGCATCACTCATGGCTAAGCCTATTTTGAGAAGTCACCCAACACGAGTACTTCAGTGGGTCTCCCATTCTCTCTCACAGCTGCAGTGGATCTCCAAATGTCGTGACCTGCCATTAGCTAATAGGTCTTCTGCTCGAGCTCGGTTTAGCCAGCGAAGACATTCGGTCTTTCAGGGGCCTGTACCATGAAGCAGGATTTCTCACTTGGCCAGACCCCAGTTTAAATGGATTTTTTATCTTCGATCACTTACCTTTAGCCAAGATTATCTTAAATCTGGCAAGTTATCTGGCTAAGCAATGTATCCTGCTTCATGATACAGGCCTCAGGTATAAGTTGCCTGTCCTGGTGGTCACTGGTATTTTATTGTGACTGAGGCAGTGCCTCTACTTACCATAAGATTGATCGACTTTATTGATTGCAGCGGGACATTGTGGTGCATACAGCAGTCAGGACAGGCACAGACAAACATTCAATCAGTGTCAAACAGGCAAGGTGCAAAAAAAGTAAATGCATTGCAAACATCTAAAAAGTAGACTGGACACAACATATTCTCAAAAACAGATTATTGTGATACTATAAATATTTAAAGATGATAAATTCTGTGCAAATTATTTGCAATTAGAACAGAACGCACAAGACTACCTGAGCACTTAAGCACCTGAAATTAAGCCAGTTTGGCCTGTTTCAGAGTGATTTCTGGAATTACTCTGACAAAAATAAGCAATCCATGAGGTTCACGAAACTGATTTTAACACTAAATTATGATTTAGATTAAATGCAGTTACTGGTGCTTATCGTCCAGTTTTTCTAGTTACAGTCCTCAAAAATGAAAGACGTGGCATTTGATAGCCTACAAATACTTGTTCTTCTATTCAGCATCTAATGTAAGACAGCAGATATTAAATCATGCTGTCAATTTTCCTGTTAATCATTTTTAAGTTTGAAGCCAGTTGATGACTTTTGTTTTAATCCCAAAGATGAGAGGAAAATTTACATATTCTATATACAGAAAAAAACGTGCTAAATGTAAGATAAGTAGATGGGGTTTTGCATCCAATTGTCTGCCATTGCATCAGACTTTTTCTTTTAAAGCAACCTAAAAAAAAGATTAAGTAAGTCCACAGCGCTTTCTGCCACATCTTGGTGTTCGGGAATAGATTTCGTACAGAGCCGTTTTGTTGTATTTCTGCATATTTGGTACGAGCTTTGTTGCAGGATGTAAAAACAAAAATACAAAATCCTGCTCGGTGTGGAGTTCTCAAAGTGCGGAAGGTGGAGTCCCATGCTTGGGCAGCAGATGGCGCCAAAGGCCCAGCAAAACGGACCAAAAAACAATTCTGGAGCGTCTCCCTCAGCAGCGCTGTTTATCACTGATAAGACACATTGTCACACTGCGTCACGATTTGACATCACCTGAGTGCGTAATGGTGGGTGGTTGAAGAACCGGGCTGTGATGATTAAAGAACCGGGTGCTTGGCATTCAGGTCAGGCTGGAGACCGTACATGCCTTCGCCTCCCTCTACCATAAAAAATCAGGTATCTGATTCAGAGCCAGCCAACAACATCTCATCATGCGGCAACAGTAAATCTCGCTGGTGATGAACAGCCCTCATTCACGACTGCTAGTGAGAAAGTGCTTTACATCAGAGCCACTCTGTTTCTGTCAGTGTTCCCATCTGTTTGACAATAACATTTCTGCGTGCCGGTAAATGATAACACTGAAAGCCCCTCAATACCCCAGAGTGTCACTTTATTCTTTTAATAAAACCAATGACCTTTAGCCTACAAAATTTCGTGAAAGTGTTATTTAAATGTCGCCTCCCTCCATCCTGTCTCTCAACCTTCAAGAAACGCCCGGGAACCTGTTCTGGGAATACCTCATGAGCCCATCCGATCTGCTCCGCCTTCACCGGCTATTCCTAAGATGGTCTCTCGCGTATCCCGCATGTTCTTACATTTTTGCACTTCTCTTTGATCTGAATAGCTCTCTTTGTAGGTTCTTGCGATGTTTTTTTTATTACCACTTTCTCCGATACCAACTTGTACTTGGTACTGGTCACTCACTGGAAGCTCAGCCTAGGAGCACTTAAACCAACTTACGTCTTTCTATCACTTAATTATCAAACAAATCACCTAATCTAGAATAATCCTTTATTCTTGTTACACTTAAAACACGTCAGAATTCTGATATTATTTAACAGCTGATTTATGAATTTTACCCTGCTAGATTTTCTCTTTTTTTTTTTTTTAGAGCTGAGTCCCTGGATTATTCTCTGGCCATGTGGGTTTTTGGTAGAGCTGGGCGATTCATCACTCACCACGGTGATAACTCACGAGTCACGAATCTGAGGTCTGCATTAACCCGAATCCATCGAGTCCAAGCTAACCCATGACAAAACTATAATAACCCCATCACGTACATACCGCTTATAATCATTTCAAACTCTTTACAAGATCAATACAATCATACAGCCGGTTCGGAACCGCGGACCCGGATCGCACACAGCCACGAGTGACTCCGCCGGATCCGGTTCTGAACCGCGCTCCCGGATCGCACACAGCCATGAGTGAATCCGCCGGTTCGGAACCGCTCACCCGAGGGGGTTAGATCACACGTTCGTGCGTTTGTTAATCCCGACGAATCTCCCGATCAAGCTACACATCTCGGAACAAACATGGCTGCCTCCACTAACATGCTGTTTTGTTGTTGTCTGAGCACAAAAGTTACAATAAATAATACATTATTTATTTAATACAGTAAATAATACATTT
>JAODKL010000051.1:5916419-5934375 GCA_026780765.1 Petrocephalus schoutedeni
TCATTCTCATCACAAGCCACGTATACTTTCTCCTATGAAAAACAAACCTTTCGGCTGGCGATTTGGCAATACAGACTTAAGTGACTCAAGTGAGTCGCACACCCGGGTCAGTTTAGTAAGTGACTCAGAGGGAGCCGAATCCTAAAGAGGAACAGCTCTAGTTTTTGGTGACTGGTGCACCGCTCTGTGTGCGTAAACGCGGATGCGCAGCCAGCCGGCACGCAGACCCCCGCACGCAGGCGCAGCTGCCCAGCCGCCGCCGCCCGCACCCTCCAGCTCTGCAAGGGGATGCATTTATTGCACTCTACAGATTTACTGCATGTGGACATATTCGGCAACTTTGAAGCGACGTTTATATACAATTAAAAGAAAAGGACAGGAGTGGGTAGCTTAACGATCCGTGATGAAGCTGGTGTATTTTTAACCGGGTTCCCCCGTACAGAAGCCGGGGCGCCGATTGATGGGTTTATCTTTAAAGCGATGACTTCATCAGTCTTTGTAGGCGACCGTGAATTTTAATCAAAGGGACTCGCCGCTGTTACCGGAGCGGCGGTTCATTAAGCTTGCAACGGGAGCTGTCAAGCGGGAGCGGCACTGCGTCTGTGCGCCGGGGATACAGATCTGTGCCCGCGCCCATCACCGAGGACTTACCCCGGGCACGTCGGCCTGCCGTCTTTCGGGGACGTGCGCGTCTGCGAGGGGGCTGGGAGGCTGAGCCCCGGGGAGGGTTACCGGCAGGGGCAGGTGGCCTGACACGGCCCACATCCTCTCTCTAATCCCCTGTTCTTCACGGAGACATTCTGCAGCTTGGCACCGGCCCCCTTGGACAGCACATCTGTCGCTGGCCCGGGCCTCACGCCTTACTGGGACCAGCCTGTGAAGGAGATGAGTCATGGGGCCCCAGAGTGTAAACACGGGCGAAGGAATGTGCCCGGAGGGGCCGCAGCGTTTCGCCGTGGGGCCGCTGGGGCAGATCGCACATGTCCTCCTCCAGAGCCCCGTCCCACACCCGGTCTGGCACCACGCCCCGTCGCCGCACAGCCAATCACATAGCCTCTTTCGGGGAGCCCCGCCCTCTCCATCGCCCCAACCCCGCAACCGCACACAGTAATTGCCTAAATAGTCTTCATATTTAGCATTTATAGATGTGCGTAATTACTTAAAATATGCGGGTGGGATTCTTAGAACAGCACGAACCACACAAAGAAATAAATAATTGAATTCTTTCATTTTGAAGTGCAACCCACCATCGTCCCGATTTATGTCTTTATGAAGATAATTTGCGGAGATACGGCGGACGTATTTACATTTTAATTGCAGATAGATTAATTCTGTATTGTTGTATTAGGAGAATATGTGTCACGCTGATGGATGTTAAGAGGAGCGGCGATATGAAACAGCGTCCGCATTATGCGGCGCATTTTCACGCCCGGCTGCGTCCGAGGGCTTATCTGCGACGCTCCATTATCTATCTCCGCATAATTAGCCGCGTTAGCGTGCCTGCTCGTTTGGAGCTCACGGGAGAAGACTCTTCTATAATTAGAATACAAATGAGGTGTAATTTTTCCCCCCTACATCGTACATTATTACTTTATCCAATGCGAACTATTTAATAAAATAAATGACATTTAGTTTAATATTAGTTCTGCAGTCGTACCTATATAAGTGAGCTCTCATTAAGCAAGCTTAACAGTTTATTTCCCTGTTGTGAGCTTAGACTTGATGCCCTGCTCCGGCATGGAAGTTTGCTTTTCACATACTCCTGGGTGCTGGCTGTTGGGTCCTTGGTGATGCTTCAGTGCCTATACGTCTGTGTAGGTAACTAAAGGGTGTCTACATCACCATTACACACCCGCACAGGTAACCAAAAAAAAAAACCTTGCATTTGGTGGGACCAGTGCCAGTCAACCCATCAGGTGACATAGGGGGACGTTTAGGGCGCCATCTTCTGACGGGGTGCTAACTTAGCAAACCAATTCCGTTTTGTCTTGGACGGTATGTGCGACGCTGTACATGTCCTGGAGGGGGCGCTGGTGGTAAAGCTTGCCTGAGGCTCTCCATAGGCTTTGTCTGGCACTGAGTGGGATCTCACCACCTTGACGATTTACACATATCGGTTTGCGCAATGGGCCATAATTCGGCTAATTCGCGCACGTTTGCAGCTCTGTGCTTTGTGTGAGTGTTGCCTCTTTTCTGGTGAAAGCGGCTTAGCATAACCAATAGTAATTGTACTGTTAAAGGTTCTGTCTTTCTTAGCATTTAAGCTAGGACATAAACACAGCGGAGTCGCACGCGTATTTGGGGGGCCACTGCAGACACATGGGCGTGGTGGCAAACCCAGACCCGTGTCAGCCAGCTGGGCCCAGGGCCCTGAGAGGGGAGATCTCACCTTGGCCAAGGTGGTTCTCCCAGTAGCTGAAAGAACCGCAGATTCGCTCTCTCCACCCGGCAGGCAAGACACTGGGCAGCCAGTAAACGGGAGCCTGAGGGGGGGGGCATTTCACATGGATGTTTGAAGGACGGTTCCCCCCCCCACCCTTCCTTTTGGCACAGCGTGGGTGTAGTCAAGGGCACTCGGCTCGAGGAAGGCTCCGTGCCAGGCGATGCCAAGGCGTGCCAAGCCCAGACTCGGGAAGCACAGCCACCGCTTGTGTTCGTTGGCACACTCTGAAAAACGGCCGGGATTGTCAGAACTGTTACCGAGCAATATTTAATTTAGTTTTATGGCTATTATGATTACTCCGACTGTTAGTTCGACCCCTCAATTTAGCTCCTTTTGAGAAGCGGGGGACGTCGCTCGCATGGAAAATTACTGGTGTTCCTTTGCCCCCCCCCCACAGATTGCTGCTCCGCACTGCCGGGCGTTTATCGGGCCTGCGTGCATGTGTGTGCAGGCACACGCGGAGATATTCATACATGAATAACACCAGGGTGCATATGGACGGGCAAAAGATCTCAGACGTCTTGTAAATCTGTGGTAACAGGATAGCAAACTTCTTAAACAGGTACGACCAGAGCTAAATGTAGTATTCCTTTTTTTCCTGGCCACAGCTACGAACACTATACATTATGTAGTGATTAGGATTAGGGTATGATACCCACTTAGGTATTGTAATTAGATAAATGTTTCCTGCTGGGAAACTGTAGATGGGAATTGGGTGTAAAATCCACACGGGTGCCATAGTAAGGACAATCATCTCCCCATCTTCTAACCACCTATCTTTGGTGAGGGCCTGGAGACTTGGGTACACCCTGGATGAGATGTGAGCATTAGGAACCAAGGGAAGCAAATTTTATCTTCAGAGTGCTTTTGAAGCAGATGTTCTTAAGCACAGGAACATACTGCAGTCCATTTGGTCATGCATGTAAAGGGTTTACAATTCTCCCAAGTGGCCCTCCACCCAGCGTGGTATCTTTTTCTCCACCGTCCTGCCAGAACGGTGCCTCGGGAAGGGCGTCACGTGACCGAGGCCACTCGCGGGCCACGAGATCGCCCATGTTAGTGAGGTCATGGCGCTGGCGGGGCTCAGCCGGGAACAGATGGCGCGGCTCTCAGACAGATGAGCCGGTAACCTCTACCTGCTCCAGCTGTCTGGGAAGCAGACCTGCTTGTTGGGGCTTTGTGGTGGGGAAGCGTGGGGCTAGATGCACATACCTCTTTCACTGCCCTGCATGCACTGTACCTTTCCAACAAGGCAAGAGAAAGCTAGTAAATTGCATAGAATTATTTGCATTCCTACATTAATTTGACCAAAATATCAATCATTTGTGTTGCAGTCATTAAAGGGGAATTCTGGATTGCCCCACCAAATTCACTTTATGTGTCTATTGAGATGAAGTCTAAAATGATGCAGGTGGTATAATTGGTTTTAAATGCACAGAAAAGAAAGCAGAAGAAATCTGATTATGGACACAGTTTTAGTGTTATAGTATGCATCCTCAACCTCATGTAAGGCAGCTCAACAGTAATGCCAGTCTAGAGAGTAAAAGTCCAGATCAAGTTTTTTTTTTCAACCAACCAGTTGAGTATTCTGTGACTGTGACTCTTTATACTGATCTGGTTGGTTGAATCAAAATCTCGGTCTGGATTACCTACCTCTGCTTAACAGTATCAAAAGGGTGAAACAGTCCTGTAGGGGGGATCCGGATGAAACACCTGTGAGGCAGTGTTTGTCAACCCAGTCCTCGGGGACCCCCAGACACTCCACGTTTTTGTTCTCTCCCAACTCCCATGGATTGGGTTGAGAAACCCTGCTGTAAGGTGATGTTTAGGACTGGTCATGAAGAATGGCAAACATTTTCAAAGTCATTGCTGCAGGTCACTGCAGTGATCAGCTGCTACTAAATTATGCACAGAGAGTGAGTTTTAGATTGATCTAAACAGGACACAATAAGAACATTTCAGAGACATTTGTTTCGACATTATTAGAATTTTGATCAGAAGGTCAGATAACATTTTTTGGTTAAAATAAAATTTTAATATAGATATTTCTAAAAGTTTCACAAATCTTCCATGTGGTAGTCTTGCATTTAATTACCCCCGGGTTAGTAACTACATTAGGGGTCATTGCACATCAGTGCAAGTGGGCCAAACAAAGAATGTTTAAAAGCTTAGTGTTAATATTTGAAACCACAACAACAGCCTTTTTCAGTCATTCGTAACATGATTTTTCTTATTTGTTAACGTTTCATCACAAAAGCCTGTATTTACACTTGGGTCACTGTTTATACAGAAACTCCCATTTGCTGTTTATAAAACGGAGTGTAGTTTATATATTTTATTAGCATCAGTGTATTTGTTCCCGTAAAACTAATATATAACAAACTTTGCGGTAATGCATGCGTCCATTGGCAGGGTGCATTGTGGGATCTGGCGGCTTATTGTCAGTGAGAACTATGTTAACAGGGTTCTCCAAATGCTGTCCAGCAGGATGAACACTCGAAGGAACTGGCATAGCAGAGGGCTCCAAGTAAAATTTGTTTATAAAACCGAGTTTAGATGCGTAATTCTCGTTTATGACGTAACACGACTCATAAATAGTTGTTCTTGTAAATGTTTTGAAAGGCAGCACAAACCATTAATCCCAACAGACAGATCCAAGACTGCTGAGCTTGCCAGGGCTAGAGACGAATGACCTGACTAAAGTTAGTCACCCCACAACTATTCCGAATCACTATACTATCCTCACTATCACCATGGTATAGATATTGCAGGTAGAGTGACATAGAATACAAAATATATAGAGTAGAAGTGCAATATGTTGTCGTGTTTTGGTAGCTATCAAGGTTTTATTGTGTTATAGATATTATCAGTATTATTATGTGCCGTCATAAATAGTTCTGAAGAAGTACCACAACTCCTACACAGACATGCTTAGGAGTTATAACTACAGTATAGGTATAACAGCTTTAGGTGGATAGGTGCAGGTAGCTTTAATAAGTTTTATAGAAACAGTGAGCTATTGCCGTATTCCTAATCTGCAACCACTGCAATAATAAGGCACCGTCCCTTTAACTGCACAACACCTATTCCCTAATAGTGCTCATCATGCTAATGGAGAGTGAAAGGTAGAGATTTTTCGAATTTTGGGCACCATTTAATATAACTGACTGCATTAGAATACAGTTCTGTCTGTATATGTGTGGGTGGCACAGTAAAGGTTGCAGTTTTTGCCACAGAAGAATAAAAGTAAAGCATGTTTAACATTTTCCGAGAATGCTATTCAGTTATAGTTTTAGATTCATTAATTTTTATTCAACATTTCATAACGGTAGCATCTTCATTTCTAAGTGGGTGCTCTCCAGATAATGGGCTTATGGAGAAGCCTTTGAATTCACATGAAAGACGAGAAAAAGGTAGAATATGGAGACACTCAATGGTCGTAATAATCCAGTCTTGAAACAGCAGGGGTGTAACCAACGATGTCAGTTGCAGTTGTGCGTGTTTTTTTGTGGAGGACATTAAGACTCCCCATGGCCTTTGGACTCCCATCTCTGTACCCGCATTTCATAAATGATACTGTGGCTTTAGAGTGAGCCAAAGGTGCCAAGAATGACCGCCCCCCCCCCCGAAGAGGTATCATACAACGACAAGCTAAGCACACCGAAAGTGTTCGGCCTTAAACGGCGGTGATTGAATGGGTGTAGGATCTGCGTGCATACGTGGTCCTTTACTGACTCAATAACAAAAAGCCAGAGTGGAAATAGACCAGTTTAGGTCAAACCAAAGAAAATAATATTTCCTTGCAGAAAAGTACTGGGAGTTTCAAAATATACCTCTAAGTAAGGGGGTGTCCTTATTCTCAGTTAAGTCACTCCTATATAAAATTGTAAGGACTCTTATTAGAAATGGCCTCTCCTTTGTTATTGAGTGTTTCTGTCCAGGACGGGGTCCTGAATTACGGTCAGCCCCTTTGTACCTGAAAGCAGTTTGCTTCAGACCTCGGTATATACTCCTCTGGCCACTGCCACTGTTGTGGCAACGAGGTTGTCTCTGAAGTCTGATGAAGTCTGTGAAAGATAATGCTTCGCATGCACAGCATCTCCGCCGATGACCCCCCCCCCCCAGGCCGACATCATCTTTCAGATAGTCTGTCAGGAGACCTTTGAACGTTAAAAAAATTACCTTCATCCCCGGAGCAGGGGGAAAAAATGCAATTCTGACCTGCTGAAAATGCTTGGGGCCCACTCTGACAGGCCTGCTGGGAGAGGTACTCTTGTAGACTTGTTATATGTAAGCAATAAATGAACTACAGGGATAAGATCTATTTCACACCCTAGTCACGTGGGTGGTTGCTATATTTTCGTGATGCATCTGTGCTTAAATATAACATTTCGCATCAGCTATAGTTGCACATAGGGTTATACCAACAGACTCTGTTCAGGTACCCCTGAAAACAGGGTTACCCAATTCCTGATTTTCGTGCCCAAATACATCTTAATGAGCTAATCACCAGGTTTAATTTGTGTGTTTAAGCAAAGAAATCTGTAAACGGTGTTGGATTATGGCCTTCCAGGACTGGAATTAGAGAACCCTGCCTTAAAGGTACAGTTCTTGAGCTTAAATGTGGTGGAAAATGCAGTACTAGGAGATATTATTCTAATGCCTGTTATAAATTGTTACTTTCTTACGTTTTTCCAGACTGTAGAGATCCCATGAAAGAAATATTTAAGCACGTTTTGCGAACAGGCCATAGTTTATGGGATTTCATCACAAGTCCGAGGAATCAAAAGAGCTCCAACAGTGCTGTTGACATACTTTGGTGGAAAGTCAACATGAGGTCTTCGATCTTAAGCTTTGAAGCTACAAGCCCGGTTTATTCAAGTCCATCAAGAGAGGTGTTCCGGGATCAAAAGTCAATAGAGAATGATCAACGGGGACGCCCCCCTCCCACCCCCAAAAGAAAGTCGACATTTGATAAACTAAGTCAACGGCAAATATTTGGCTTTCGGAATTTTGAGAACCTTCCAACAGAACCTTAAAAGTGTCACTCATTCTTCAGAGGAAATATCTCCCTTGTGTATAAATCACGTCTGTGGCCCGCATGCGTGTTCACATGGGCGGCCCGTCCACATATTCTCAGTGTCCACTGGGCAGTCCAGATAACAGCTGCTGTGAAAGGAACAAGGACCGTCGTTCTGCTGTGAAAGAATCAATGTAAATTCTTCAGATTACAGTGATTAAAATCTGTTGGTATTGAGTTACATAATGAGCCTCAGAGGGAAGACTTTTCTCTGGACCATTTTCGCTGGAGCTGTGAACAGCTGGGCCCGACTAGGACCGGGAAGCTTCCGGTAAGGCTGGAGCCCAGAGTTGTGCTGTTCCCTGGATCTCCACTTCTTCCAGGAGCACTGTCATTGTCCTTTATGCAACACAGAGGGATTTTGCTGCCTAAATGGAGCCTTTTCCCTATATGAGATGAGCTTCTCTGTGATTGAGGGGTTTTGTCTTGTGGGAGATGTCTATATGACATATGAACAAGGTTGTGCAATGTAGACAACATACAGTAGTTATCCCCCCACTTGTCTTGGGTTGGTGAGAGGCCTGGAGCCTATCCCAGGTAATATGACACCACACTGGGGCTCACCCGGGACTGGATGCTAGGTGGACAGCACTGAAACATCGAATTATGTACATAACATATATTTTCATAATGAGGATGCCACATATGGACAAGCGATTGAATTTCTGGAAGAAGAAAAGTAGGAACAATGTGCTCTACACTGTCAGAAAAAAGGCACAGCCCTGCTATGGTTAGAAACCGCATTTCTGTACCTTAAAAGGTACACTTACCTACAGCTATGGTACATTCGGTGGATGTTTCAGGGTATAGCCCCAGTGACAAAAAATTATACCCTCAAAGGCAAAAATTGTTACCTTTTTCCTAACATTATATTAGGAATTATTGAAAAAAGAAATCTGCACCTTTAAGCAGGTTTAATTCAAAACAATTTTACCAGAATAGCAGAATAATATACAAAGGACCAAAACACAGATAAAACTCCTTGTTCAGCAATATAAAAACTGCAATGAGCTGCTCAACTTTGCTTTACTCTTTACGTCACTGTCTCTAACTGCAGTTCTCAGCAGAGATGTCTTTTATATCGTTTAAGGTGCTCTTAATTCGATTAGAGGCAGCTGGGATTCATAACTGAGTGTTTTTCTTTGCGCAGAGCTGGAAGTGATTAGATATCTCAGTTGTAGAAAATTTCAGCCATGCTCTATCTAACTGTCTCTCCCTACCTCGCAGTTTAGCAGCCAAACACTAAACGCAATACATCTGTATTGTGGAAGAGGAAAACGATCTGGTTTTAAGAGAAATTAGATGTAATGTAGATGAGTGTGGAGAGACGCCGTCCCAGGTCACTGCAAACATGCAACTTTTTCAGCAGAGTTATTGGTTAAAGGCTCCTGTAGACGAGCCTGGGAACTTAACCAGAATTTATGACACCATTTCTATGGGGAAATGCAGTCCGGGCTCGTACGAAATGTAACCTGTGTCTAAATTGGAAACATCCAGTGGAAGCAAATAAATTGTGCATTTTTCACATTGCCAATGTGACCAGTCGGGAATTTTGCAGGCGAAACGTCAGAACGTGGATAAGCGAAAGCGAAACGAAAGCCCCCCCCCCCCCGACTCGAACGAAACGCCTTGGGTAATGAATCCGCCTGCTGCACCTCAAGGTTAGATCGCTGCTGCTCTTGGGGCTTCTGTTTAGCATATCGCTCTCGGGGTCTCCTACTGACGGGCCGGGCGGCCTTCAGAGGACACTTAGCTCAAGCGGCAGGATCTACGCCGTACCTACCTCCCCCACCCCTCCGGTGAAACGCGAGCTCCGCCGAGGCCCCCCTTCAAGAGCCCTGAGTGGCAGATGAAAGTCTGCAGCCCGGAGAGCGATAATGACCCCGGACGCCTGCGGCTTCGTGTCTATTTTACACCTGTCCTCTGATCACCTGACAGTCCACCCTCCCAGCATCGCGTCAGAGGGCCGAATGGTGGAAGGGGACCAATTAAACCATCATCCCATTACATTTCTGTTTTCAGCACGCAGTGAGTGCAGCCTCGCGCTAATACTGCCCCATGGGCCCCACTCAATATGTCACGCATGCAGTCTCGCCTACTGACGGCAGAGATTATTATCTTTTATTTTGTGCGGATCTTGCTGCATCTGCAAATCCCAGGCAGCTGTGGGGTAATTAAGGCTCTGGAATGCAAGTAGGCGTGGGGGGGGGGTGTAGTGCAGGCCTGAAATGCCCCTCCTGCCCCACACATACCTTAAACAGGACATGTGTTTGCAGTTGCAGATAAGGATGTTTCCAAGGCAGGTGAGTCAGTGAGGAGGTAATGATAGCCAACCATGGAAAATGATGGTGAAATTGTATCTGACTGTGAATGTGTTTGTCCTGCAGAGATTATAACATGTATAAGTGCCTTTTGCTATATCAGTGCTCTTATGGGGGTGGGCGGATTCTATATGGGGCATGCTGTTTATGGGGGTGGAGCGGATTCTGTATGGGGCATGCTG
Source organism: Petrocephalus schoutedeni (assembly GCA_026780765.1). Classification (NCBI taxonomy): domain Eukaryota; kingdom Metazoa; phylum Chordata; class Actinopteri; order Osteoglossiformes; family Mormyridae; genus Petrocephalus; species Petrocephalus schoutedeni. The sequence goes on from JAODKL010000051.1 coordinate 5,926,446, forward strand.
TTTATGGGGGTGGAGCGGATTCTGTATGAGGCATGCTGTTTATGGGGGTGGAGCGGATTCTGTATGGGGCATGCTGTTTATGGGGGTGGAGCAGATTCTGTATGGGGCATGCTGTTTATGGGGGTGGGCGGAGTCTGTATGGAACATGCTGTTTATGAGGGTGAGTGGAGTCTGTATGGAGCATGCTGTTTATGGCAGTGGGCGGAGTCTGGGGCATGCTGTTTATGGGGCTGGGCGGAGTCTAGGGCATGCTGTTTATGGGAGTGGGCGGAGTCTGGGGCATGCTGTTTATGGGGGTGGGCGGAGTGTGTATGGAACATGCTGTTTATGGGAGTGGGCGGAGTCTGTATGGGGCATGCTGTTTATGGGAGCGGGTGGAGTCTGTATGGTGCATGCTGTTTATGGGAGTGGGCGGAGTCTGTATGGAGCATACTCTTTATGGGGGTGGATGGAATCTGTATGGAGCATGCTGTTTATGGTGGCAGGAGGAGTTTGTATGAAGCATGCTCTTTATAGGGGTGGGCGGAGTCTGTATGGAACATGCTCATATTCCTGGGTTTTTCCCTTCATCTAGGCCACCAGTGTTCAGTGCCTTACAGGGTGTTTCTCTGTTACCTCGTTTAATCATTATAGAGTTTAACTCATTATAGAGTTGCTTTTGTCCCTGGTGTTGTTATGCCTCCAGGGCAACATATTTGTGTGTGTGGACATTTCTAGTTTTGCTCCAGGCAAAACTGAGGTCAAACGAAGGGAAATTAGTGCAGACATAAGCAGGCACCCACACCTGTGTGAGCACTGTAAGACTCGATGGTCACGTGGCTGGTCAAGATAAAATTATCAGCTTCTGTGGGCGTGACATCAGGTCAAAAACAGAAATTAACACATACACTAAAAAGCACAATGCTACTAAATATCCCACCAGGTTAGTTTTCTGCCCTTAACCAAACTGAAAAGCATTTTACTTTAATTTTTCAAATCCTACACCTAGAAAGAAAATGATTGAGGGCTGCAAATACTGAAAATCCCAGTTTACTTCAGACTTACGACTCTCGGTCTCACGGGCAGATCCCAATCAAAACAGAGATAAGCTATTTGACTTGTGTATATAGGGTTTAAGACAATCTGCATTCCGATGTACATCTGATCAAATAAAGGACAAGATCTAGATCGTTAAGTCACTGCACAGCAAGACAGCACAGTATAGCATTCTTTACATATGATTTAAGTAGTTACACCTGGAGACAGATGAGTAGAAACATATAGTTAGTACAGGGTTCCTTAGTTCCAATCCAAAAAGCAGGGAAATCTGCAAACTGTGTAGGAGTCTGGCTGTCCAGGCCTGGGATTAGGGAACACTGATTTGGTATATAGTATAGCAGTGCTTCTCAAGCGGGTCCTCGGGGATCCTCAGACACTTTTTTGCTCCAACATTAAGAGTGGGGAGCTGGGACTTTGGGAAGGAGTAATAACATGGACTGTCTGGGGGTCCCCGAGGCCTGGCTTGAGAAACACTGTATTAGAAGACATAAATAAGATATATTTCTGTGGGTTACTTTTAATAAATCTCCAAGAGGATAGAAATAAAGAAATGTGCAAAACATACAGCCAACAGACATATCCAGTGGATATAAAAGTGTACGCACCCCTGTTAAAATGCCAGGTTTTTGTGATGTAAAAAAATGAGACTCTGATAAATCATTTGCAGACCTTTAGTGTGACCTATAACCTGTACAATTCAACAGAGGAACCAACAAATCTGTTAGGGGGGAAATATTTTTTTCTCCCTGCTGCATAAGTGTGCACACCCTTAAAATAATACTTTGCTGAAGTACCTTTTGATTTAATTGCAGCGTTCAGGCCTCTTGGGTTGGAGTCCATCAGCATGCCACATCTTGACTTGGCAATATTTGCAAAAGTGCCCCAAATCTGTCACATCGTGAGGGCATCTCCTGTGAACAGTCCTCTTTGGGTCACCCCACAGATACAACTGGATTTTTCAAATGGGCTCTGGCTGGGCCATTCCAGAACTTGAATTTAATTCCAGTGAAGCCGTTCTTTTGTTGATTTAGACATTGTAACATGGCTGTGCTGCAGTCAGTTCGTGATATATTATACAGAGATTATGGTTAAAAAATTACTAATTACTTTGAGCAGAGCTGATTCACATTGTAATTAATGTTATTAAACACGGTAATAATGGCATGAATGACATGAAGCAGATATATTATGTACACGAGCCTGGGCTCTGGTAAACAAACCCACTCCAGGAAGACACAGTGTCCCTTCATTCCAGGTCAGCTTGTGGGAACATCCCGCCTGTTCACTAGCTCATCATAGCCTCGTTGTACTCGCTCTACTGTCCCTGCCATCAATTCGCTCCCTTTTCACACCCTGGCTTCAAACCGGGCTTACAGGAAACTGCAGAAGTGCAGCATGGGTAATGTGTTTGTGCCTCTTCCCATATTGACGGAGTTTCTACCTTTAACTGGAAAGAAATCTGTGTAGGTGAAGCAGCATGTTAATTAAAAGACAATTAATCGTTTAATTTAATTATAGTACAACTATACTGGCTATTTTCCTCCTTGGTGCACCGTGCGGTTTTTATTTGATGAGGATCCTTGTGATTTTTATCCACGATAAATGGTTTGATTGACTGATTATTTTCCTTTTAACTCGACGGATCCGTCTTTCAACAAAACAGCATCTGCTGGCAAAACGGTCCAGCATCATTTCAAATTGTTGCTAAGTATTCAATGTACTTTTCAGACAGGATAAAGTTTTGTGCGACTGTCTCATGGAATTGTCGCCGCGACGTCGGCGTGGGCTTTTGGAGAATATCGCGTGTGCCTGAAGCCGCCGTGAAACCAAAGCAGGATCCTTCCAACGTTTGAGAGTCTATTTGGCGACGTGGAGAAGGGCCATCCATGACGGGCAAGTGGAGGTGAGGTCATCAGCTGGAGGTCACTTGGTCAAGTGTCTAGATTACTGCTCGGCAGCTGACGGATGCTTGTGTGGGGGCCGCGGGGGGTGGGGGGGGGACGCCAACTGCCAGATGTGGTAATTGTTCACAGTTGGGGGGGATGTGTCAGGCCTTAGGGACCCGTGGGGCGCGCATGAATTTGTAGACTAATATGACAGTTGGCAGAGACGCACTAAACAGGAAGAACATGCCCCCCTAACCTCCAAAACACCCCCCGAATTCAAAAAACGTCCTACCCAGCACTTCCTAACGCAGTCATGTTCTCAGGAAGTCAGGCCTGAATGGAGGCTATTGACAATACCCGGCTGGGGCCCTTCAGCTCAGCAACTGTCGTCCGGGTGAGGAGCGCAGGCAGCCGGGGCCCGAGCCACCCCTACGCGGCGGCCTCTCACCACCCCGTGGAGACCGGGGAAGGCCTTAGAATCTCATGAAGGCCACAGCTACAATAAGGCCATTTAGCATCCACTGCTACAGTAAACAGACGTCGCTCTGGGTGCTTGTGTGGCTGTTTATGAGTGTTATAGTGTCTGCCACAAACACCCGCCTACGAGGTAAATAGCTGCTGTGGCAGGGTTCATGTACAGCTGCTGGGTAAATATCAAGAGCAGGGACTGGGGGGCTGGGTGGGGGTACCTGGGCACCTGCCCCTTTTTTATCATTGGCTATCATTGCTGGCCCACAACCTGGTCAAATTTTATTGGTGGATATATAAGACAGACCCACATCCTTGGTCAGCAAATTTTACTGAGGGGGAATAGGTGAAATGTAAATACTCTTCATTACAAGCAAAGCTTCGATATACAGGTTGCTCAGAAGTACATTTACAGGTAGGCACATGCATGCGATGTTTGTGTAAGGATTATATATGTTCATGTTATGGCACGTATACTTCCTGTTATATTTTGTTTTCTGTTCATAAGCATGAACATTTTTGGATAAAATTTGAATTTCGAATTTAATATGACTGTTGTTTCACCCTTAAACATGTTCAGAAAACAATGACAATTCAACTGTAAACCTACTTTCAAGCCACCCTGTGTATAAGAGCTACTATAAATGAATTAAATTTATTTATTTACTGTTTCCCATTAAAAATAGTTGCCACTAGGCGAACCTTAAAAAATTATGCACCAACAGCTGCATTAAACAGGCACAGATAAAATTCAACAAAATTCAAAATATATACACTTCAGAGAACTAAAAATAACATATACTGTATACCAGCTATGGTAAATACATACACTCTGTTACATGGGCAAAGCTACAGACATACCCACAGCTAAAGGGATGGTAGTTTATGTGGGTGGGGGGGGATTTTTGAATATGTCAACAGGAAATACCCAGAGACTGCAAAGAAAGTGGTGAGCTTGGAGTTTAGTCTTTGGAGGAAAGTTGTTGCTTCATCACAGAGGGTATAAAGTGGCTGGTCTCTGGGGATAATTTGTTAGGATAGACCCAACATGGACACAGCTGCTGGGGTCAGCCAAACATGTAAAGCATACAGCTCGGGAGGTAGACAGCTGGTCCAGTGGACCCTAAACCCCTAGGACCCTGAGGGAGGTTCAACGTCCCTGGTTTCCTCCACCGTATTGAAGAGAGCTACTTGACCGCTGTGGTCAGACAGCTCAACATGTCCTCTAGACAAGATAATATGTTTCCCAACCCAGTCCTCTGGGACCTGCAGGCAGTCCACATTTTTACTCCTGGTAGGGAGCAAAAATGGAGACCGTCTGTGGGTCCCTGTAAACCAGGTTGGGAAACACAGGTCTAGACCAAACAAACACTGGCCGTGAGGAGCGGGTGACGACAGGGCCGAGGCCTTGTTTTTCTTCACTCGTACCTTCAGAGGGTCGAGCGGCAGGTCAAGCACACGGAACAGCTTTTCCTCTAATGAGCCATTGCCTCTCACCAAATAAGTCAACACAAATGTGCCTGAATCGCGCTCCATTTATAGCGGGTGCCTGGCAGCCTTCTCCCATCCGTTGTGTTAAACAGAACTTCAGACAAGGACTGCCTGTTACTTATCTCGTTCAGATATCACTCGACCGTAGAGATATTCACCCCCACTTGCAGTTTTTCCTCTTTTTTGTTTTCCTTTGCTGGAGGAACAATTATCTGCATTCTTCCGTCCAAAAGAAACAGCCACTTGAAACACTTTTGCTAACATAAAGAAGCCTGGCTATAAACCAGAAATTAATAGGTAAATAAAATGAATTAACGGCATTAAGCTCAGCTCCGAATCCTTAGTTCGGTCTAGCGTTCGTTCCAAAGGGCTCTATCTTTAACTTGTACATGTTCCTATCTTTGCAGCTTTCATCTCGTGTTTCTTTGAAGTTGGTCGCGTAGGGCGCGGGGATACTGTTGAAAGCGACGCGATTAGACATTTAGCAAATCACTGAAACGAAAATTAGGGAAATCTCTTCGAAGATAAACTTCGCCAGGCACCCTTTATCAAAGAATCCCGGCAGTTCTTCTGACGGAGATCAGTCTTCTTGTTCTTCACAGATCAGAGCAACTCAAGAAACAATTCAGGAAAAATTTAAGGTAGTGCCTTTATCAAGGGTGACATTATAAATACTTCTCTGTATATGAGAATACTGGATAGTAATGAACCATAACCGGATGATTTCTATGGAAAAGGGGAATGGAGGCGATTTTAGTGGGTTTTTAAAGTGCACAGACAGACCGCGTTGCCAGAGCAGCCTGGGATATACATAAATACAAAGAAACTGCAGAGGATTGTATGCTTAACAATTCATCAACAGCCAGAAGAGAGACGGGGCCGTATTTACATCGTGGGTGGACATGTCAAAACATCTTGGAGACACCTCTTAACAAACAGCGGCTTCTCCTCACTACTTAATCCAGCAATTAGGGAGAGTGCCAGAGAGGGGGAACAGATGGTCCTCAAGAGGCACAGAGAGCCTGGCCAAAGACATTGGGCCCTCCTGCTCTGTTGGGTCACCTTGGAGAAGAGGGGTGCCTACGACTGGCTACTGACCACGCTGCCTTTGACTCAGTTGGGTACCTCATGGAAGTTTGAAAGATCTGATTATTTATTTTTGAACCCAGAAAAGACCATCAACGAATTAAAGTTGCTGTGTTACAAATGTAGCTTCATTGTAATTGCCGAACTCATATGTTTAAATTCTGATTAAATTGCTTTAATTTGGAGGCAAGTTATTGTTGCTAATGTTGAGCAGCTGTTTAGCGTTTTGGGGCGTGCTCTGTGCAACAGCTGGAGAGCGTAGGCCCTCACTGAGGTTCTCCACCGGGGAGCCTGACGTCAGGGCGTCTGGACGTTGCCTACTGGGCTTAGGAGGCTGGGCTGCCCCTCGGCACCTGTTCCAATACCTCACTTCGCTCTGAGCTCGTTTGGAGGCCGAGCAAATCGCTGATCTGGCACTACACCAGCCACGCCATTTTGACTCTGTTACATGAACTGAGGAAGCCTGGATAGAATATCACCACATAACCGAAAGGAGGTTAGGAGCCCCAGAAACCTCCCTCCAGCCTCCCAAGAGGACACGCTGAACCCTACTGTACTTCCACTTAAACTGTGACCTTGCCCGTTTTGCTGTTGCGTAGGACATTTAGATATTTGTCCCATTTTTTTTTGGTTCTTTACAATAATTATTCCCACAGTATGTCACCTGACTGGGTGTTTATAATGTAGCTATACTAGTTGCTCTGTACTTTCATTCCATACAAGGCCCAGCCAAGTAGAGGTGAAGACGTGACAGACATTGGACAGAATTGCAGAAAATCCATCACCGTCCAAGGGGCTGTCAGTCATATGACTCCATAAAGACATTTACATGTGTTTAGAAGACACTTTTGTCCAAAATGATGGACTACTGAAGAAAGCTTGATTGGGGTCAGGGAGGAGTTTGGGGTTAGGGTCTAACATTGTCATATGACTACTTTGCTTTGGGTTAGGATTTGGGTTAGATCTCGAACCTGCTGAGCTACACTCCACCCTAGGTCCCATGTTTAGACAATGTTTCTGTATTTCTTTTCCATTACCCTGTATAATGCGTATGCTGTAAAAGCTGGCATATGTACTACAGACGGAATTGACAGTGTTTAAATCCCGAATATCAGCAGTTTGAACGGACAGTGCTTTTCATGAAGTACTGATTTTGGAGTGCTGTCGGAGGAAACCTGGGCTGCCTGGTGGAGGAGGAAGGGTTAAACTCCGCCCCGAGACAAAAAAAACAGCTGGTGTGGGTGAAGCCCGTTACTGCCAGTGGCCTGCCAGAAAAGGCCTGCTTTGGTGCGCTCGCAATCCGCCAAGGCAATTTGTTCCAGGTAATTGGAGCTTGAAAGTAGAGGGTTTTCAGCGATGGATGAACGAATCCCGGGAACTCTCCGCAAGGCTTGACCTGGGTATTGCACCACAGCTTGCAGACTAAACACTTAGCCATCTTGGGCATTTCAAATGTGTCTGGAAATCAGGTAACGAAGCAAGCGTCTCAGCTACAACCAGGGAAAACAAAATCGATAGCATTTTGCAGGGCTGTCCTGTAGCCATCCTTTGATAACCCCGGAGAAGATGACAAGGTTTGAGAATGCCACAGAGCAGAAACAAATGGATATCACTGTAAGGTCATGCTGTGCGACTCATTTCTTTCCTGGATCAAGAACTCTTTTTCTTTATGTAACCATGAACCTGCCCGCTGTGCCTTGCATCAGTACTAAAGCAACACTTGGACCTTGTTTTCTCTCTTGAAGGGCAGTGTGTGGTTCAGTGGGCTAGAATGCTGTGTCAGGGATTGGAAGGTTGTCGGTTCAAATCCCAGAGTCAGTGGAGTGATACCAGCAAGGCTCTTAACTCCCCCACCCCCAGTTTTGCCAGAGACTGATGACCCCTGCTTTCTAAAAAAATCTTGGTGCAAACTGCCAGAGGTCCATCATCCATACCAGCGTGTCCCCACATAAAAACTAGAC
>JAODKL010000051.1:5934475-5953006 GCA_026780765.1 Petrocephalus schoutedeni
ATATAGTATTACTGTACCTTGTCCCTGTTGTAATTAATGGTGGACTCTGACCATCTCTGTGCCTTGTTCCCTAGAGTAATTACATGGAGGGCTGGAGTCTCCCTGTGCAGTGCCCTGTGACTTTGTGACTTCTTGGAAACCTTCTTCCTGGTGGCCTTGGGCAGAGCCTGCATCATAAGGAAGCCTCCTCCAGCAGCGGTCGCCGCTTAGCGTGAAAGCCGGCCTCGTCCGGGGGCCTCACTCTCGTCCATTTATCTCTACTTCCAAGCATGACCACTGAAGCTAATACTCTGTAAGCTATCATTATAGCAGACGACCGTCTCCCATGGAGCCCGGCTGTGCGGGGCAGCCTGTCTGGGTGGATTATTCCTCCAGCCCTCGATTCAGCAAAGCCTTTCATTCCCTCGCTGGCAGCAGTGTGGAGAGTTATTTCCATACATCATTTGTCCACAAAGTTGATATAAATTGCAGAGTTGTGTTAAACCAGACTTAAACGCTTTCCCCCCAGAGAGACCTTAACCAACTCTATGACTCTAGAGTCTAAGAGGTCTACAGGAGCACAGAGCTTGTACTTCATATGAGACCTGAAGGAATGTCTGGTGCCCTAGAACCAGTACAATGTAGCTAGGTAAAGCCAGAGTCCTTTTGAAGGTCTAGTTTTCTAGCACTTTAATGGATAACATGGGCCTACAAAACGATTACAAGTTCAGGAAATATTCCATAGCAAATCATACATGTTTCATCACTCCATCTGTCTCCTTACTCTGTTCTCAACCACATCTCAGCCAAGGTAGGGAGGTTTGCGTGTTTTATCAGAGGGAGGCAAGAGCCTCAGGCAGGTAGATCATTAACATGCTGGCTAAGCCAATCACAGATAAGCTGGGGACAGGAGAGCAGCCAATGGAAACCATTTATCAGGTGTGTCTGTGACTCCGTTGATCCACAGTCCACAATCTGTCATTTTTTTTTTCTTTTCAGTCATTGTGATTTATTTAAGCCTAGAATACACTCCAATCTGTGATCTTGTGAGTGCATCATTGGGTTAGCTGGGTTTGTTAATAAATAAATGTAAATACTGTAAGTGGGACTGCGTGACTGGGGTTAGTTAAAGTTCAATGACAGAGCGGCGGCTTTAGCAGCGAGTGATTAAGAAGACTGACATAGGGTATGAAACTACAGGACAACGATACTTAAAAAAAGGTACTAAAAATCCCACTCGAGAAAAAAAGTACGGTGGTCGCCGTTGGAGCAATCGAGGAACAGGGAGACAGATCATCATGGTTATCGAGAGCAGACTAATGACGTCCCAGAAAAATCGCGGTCAGCGGAGAAGTTCAGGGAGTGCTTGCCAATGCTGAGGTGAAAAGTGGTCTATGGTGGTCTTGGTGGTCTATGGTTTTTATTTTTCCTGTCAGCCCCAAAGTATAGATGCTGACTTATTTACAAAAAAAATCCATCAAATTACTACTGGTGTACAAGTTATGTACAGTTGGCGAAATCCTGCGCGTACGTAATATCAGTGCGAGGAACAAAATCCTGTGATTCGATTTCCCCGTTTTAAAACAATATCTTCGGATTCTGTTCAATCAGCAAACCCACAGCTGCGGAGCGTCTCAGCTCTACTCTCCGAAAGAACAAATCATGCAAATATGCCCCCCTTCCCGCCCCTTTAAAACAAAGGCAGCAAATATTTAAGTTGTGGCGGGATGAAAGGAGACGGTAGATTCGGTTTTACGCTTCAACTGAGACAATCCTCTTTCCATATTTTTTTTAGAAAATGTAAATAATGCACTCCCGAAAAAAAAATACTACAACACTAAGCTGTTTACATGCGGTAAAAATGACTTATTACGAGCATTATTATTCATTGTCTTATATTGTGCTTCCTTCAGGGTAAACAACAGAAATAATGTGCAGAAAGTGCAGACAATGCAAAGCAACACGCCTTTGCTTTGTTCTGTTTATTGTACTGTAATAATAACATTTGTACATGGCCATTTAGATTGCAGACTTAGTGGTCACTGTGCTAGGCAATCAATGACAAGTCTCTAGATTTGAGTTAATTTAGGAAATATTTATAAATTATTGAATTGCTATTTAAAATTCTGTTTCTATGAACATGCGTATTCCTTGCGTGAAGTCAGAGGCCTGCATGGCGTTGCTTAAAGAAAGCATAAAGTTAGAGTTTGCATCAGAGCAAGCATTAATCATGCAGAATTGAGATATGGCTGAGAAAGATGCAACATATCAGTTCTAAGCATATCGTATGCGAATGTGCTATATCAGATAAACAAATGCGTACTAATAATACTGGCTTTGCACATAATATTTTTGTAATATTTAGGATCTGTTTTAGTATAACTATCAAGTTCATCAATACCAGCTGAACCTCAGCCATTCGCATTTGAGACAGTACTAATTGTATTGTTCTGAGATACTAACATCCGTCCATCCATCCATCCATCCATCCATTCATCTTCCATAACCGCTTGTTCTGTTTAGGGTTACAGGGGGTCCGAAGCCTATCCCAGAGGGTACAGGCACAAAACAGGGAATAATCCAGGATGGGGTGCCACACAGGCACACCTATGGGCAATCTGGATAACTCCAGTTAGCCTCGGCATATTTTTGGATTCTGGGGGGAAAGTGGAGTACCTAACACAAATGGCTAATTTAGTTAATTTAGCAAACAGAGAACGGCCAAGTCACTTTCAATCAGCTGGACAGTAGGGCAGAGCACTCGAGCTCTCTGGGGTGCCATGACATTACATAACATGGAGATACAACCTCGTTTCAACAACAATATCATGGATATGGTTTCTAAGACCATGGCAGTTTATTCCAGCTTAAAATTAATTTTATTTATTTATTCATTTATCCTACGCAGCTATGTTGACCCTTATGACCTTATATTATGTAATCAAAATTATGCCTGCACTCGACTCTACAGCATGGCTAAGATGTGCTCACCTCAACAGGGAAGCAAGTAATGTTACATTTTTTGTCTTTGTTTTTTTACAGTTTCGTCTTTTAAAAAACACCGGAAACTTGGAACTTGGAAATAATGTATTTTGGACATTCTGTTAAAATAATGAGGAAGAACGACAACAGCAATAACCGAGGAGCAGCTTACTATTCTGATGTGCCAGCTCCATTTGTTACAGTGCCACTCAGTGGATGGAGGCTGCATTTCGGTTCATAATGGTGCCTTGAGGTTGGCTCTGCTATAGCTAGGGCTGCCCCTTTCATGGTCAGGGTGAAGGATACAGACATGATGTCTCACAGTATAACAAAATAGCATGGCCAGCGTTGACCAATCCTACAGACTCATTGTAAACTATTTGTCTGGTCACCCTCAACTATGTGCCAGGGGTTTCTGGTTTTTGACATTCCTGTTGCAAAGCAATATTTTCACTTTATTAAATTTAGCAATATAAGACTCTAACCCCACCCTTCATTTTTAACCAGATTGAAACGATTAATTATTTTCAGTCTTTCCAAATGGAGACAGTTTGTAAATACCCCAAACCACAAAGCTTTGTGGTTTCGACTGAACTAGGCATAATTAAAATGCAGCTTGGCACTGCTTGAAACGGCCCCCAGCCACAACTATTAAAATGGCTACGTTCTCAACACCATAGTGAGGTCACCCATTCTGAGCAACCTCAAGTCAAGAGGAGCCTTCTGGTCCACCATTTTGGGTCTGTTTACCTCTTTTCTGGTCAGGAAATGTTTTCAGTTATTGACTGAGGGTACACAGTGAGGAGACCGAAATATCTTTTTCAGTGGAATCACTGTGGGTTACTGAAGCCACCGAATAACTTTGTGCTACTTTGTTGCCACAATGGAAACTTACACATTGAAAATAGAGCCGAAAGCTCATAAATGCAGGGAAAATACGTTATTAATGTGAAATGGGAATGTTGAAACGTAAAACAACGACGCAAACATGCTTTGGTTTCTCACGAATTTACCAAATCCCTTCATCTTCTTACATATTAGACAACCCCAACCCTGGAAAAATGATTACACACCATCAAATCATTTAAATCATGAAAAGAACTGACATTCTGATTGAACGACAGTTTATGTGTATTGGCTGTTTATGGCCATTCCATTAGAAACCAATAGAATCTATAGCTTAACAGTCAGTGCTTCTTCAGATGGTGAGACCTATGGATACTGCTTTACGCCCAAGGATGTAATCTCTGCTACCACAGCAAAGCGACGATCAAAGGAGAAAAAGGAGATTGTGTAGCGAAACCAAGACCCCATCTTGGAACAAAGACCATCCCTAAAAGACCACACCTAAGCCTAAGCATATTAACCTTGTAATATAATATTTACATTTAATTGTACTATAAACTATACCAGTGTTTCTCAACCAAGTCCTCTGGGACCCCCAGATGGTCCAGGTTTTTGTTCCCTCCCAACTCCCTGCCAGACAATCCACATTTTTGCTCCCTCTCAGCTGGGAGGGAGCAAAAATGTGGAATGCCATTGGGGCTTCCTGAGGACCGCATTGAGAAACATTGAACTATACTTTTATAATCAGTGACCCTTTCCAGCGTGTTTCTGTCCAGTTCCCCTCACGGTCCAAAGACATGCTGCTGGGTGAATAGGTGACTCTATTTTGCCCATATTGTGTGACTGTGTATGCGAGTGTGTGTCCTGCAAGGGACTGGCATCCCGTCCTGGGTGCCCCTTGCCTTATGCTTCCTGGGATGGACTCCAGGCTAACACTGTGACCCCCTACTGAATAAATAGCTACGGAAGATGGGCAGATGGATTTGTATTTGAGTTTGCTGAATTCCATATAGGGTATTTCTATCGGTACTTGATTTGATGACTATTTCTTTGAACTGTCATCAGCAATATGGATCATCTGTAAGGAATGTAAATTACAGAGAGTCTCTGAGGCTGGTCTTTGTGTATTTAACAGCTACATAGACAGCTGGTTAGACATGACTGTATGAGAGATAGCAAGCCAAATAACAGTACCATGGTACCAGGGTGACAGTAACAAGGTGACAGCCCCACTGTGACAGTACCAGATTTCAGTCATGGGGGGGCACAGGAAGAAGATTTTAGCCAGGAAGACATGAATGAATACATACTGAAGAAGAAATAAATTATAAAGATATCTACTTTAATTTCTTTGCAAATCACATATTTAATTTTCTTAATGACAAAGAGAGCATGGAATGCACATACATTTGATGACTTTTTTTGTAAGAAAATACTGTAAAGAAAAAGAATTTAATTTCTATAATTTTACAAAACAAATCACACAGCTACATAAAAATCTACTCCATGTACAATCAGTTATGTAATTCAAGCTATAAATTACTTTGTTTCTAATAAGCGCTTGGTGACAGTATGAACAGACTTTAAAGCAATAACAGTTAGGTGGAATAAAAGCGATTAGACCAATATTGCTATCGGTGCCAGCCTGAGAGAAGGAAGACAGAGTGTTGCTCGCTTGACTGGCACTTTTTTACGGCGTCCCGTTGATGACGCGGGGTCACCTTGCTGAGCTGAGGGATGCCCCGTCTCCATGGCAACCCGGATTCCCGCTCCCCCGTGCCGGGACGGAGGCTCACGAATGACACCGCTCCACACCGCCCTCTTGCTGAGGACAGGTGTGACATACATCACAATAAATAACAAGGTGTGAGGGACTTTAATAAGGTTCGAGAGGGATAAACCCCCATCGATGCTTCCCATAGTAAGAGATCCACTGTACCCGTCAAAAGGCCTTCAGTAGTAATCAGGAAGCCTGAAGAATCATCCCTCACTCAGCCACATTTCAGTAAGAGAACCCGGAGTACAACTTTACCCACGACTCTCTTTAACCGCAACGGTATTGGCAAGAACCTCCGTAAAGACAGACAAAAAGAAAATAATAAAATGGACTGAGCTACACAAGGCCTTAACATATAGATGGCTCTTTATGAAGGATAACAGACACTGAATAAAAATACTCTCACCATAGGGAAAGCTTTCACCCATCTCGAAAGAATAAATTAAAGGACGTCGACATCCATCCGAATGATTCTAGAGAAGTGCATTGCGTTATATTTCCCAGGATTTAGGTTAATCGATCAAGCCTGTTGTTTGGCAGTCATTAATGTTTGTTATATTCGGATCAGATTATAGAATAGCAATGCTCGTCTCATCCCTTTTTGTGTGAACTTTAGGCACTTAAGAGACTGAAAGACAGCCAATTAAATGCAATAAAAAATTAAACCAAATGACTGGAGCTCTACTAGGGTTTTGGCTGCAACTGCAGTTTTCAGGTTTTAGCAGCAAGTGGGCACTTTCTGCCACTTGGATATCACTCTCAACTGATAAGCACAAACTGTATTAACATTCTAATGCTCATGATGATTTAAGGAGTAACTATAGATGTGCTATCATTTATTTGGCAAAAAAAAACTTCCCATTCCAGAGATATAGCTTCAATCTGTGACCCTATGTAGAGCAGTGACTCTGCTCCTTCACATGTGATGTAGAGCAGAGACTCTTCACCTGCACATGCTGTAAAGAGTGGTGACTCTGCCCCTTTACACATAGTGTAAAGCAGTGACACTACCCTGTATATGGTATAATGAGCAGTGACTCTTCCCTTGTACTTGTAGTGTGGAGCAGCAACTCTGGCATAGTACACATAGTGTAGAGCAGTGACTCTGCCCCTGTACACGTAGTGTAGAGCAGTGACTCCCCTGTACATGTGGTAAAGAGCAGTGACACTGCCCCTGTACATGTGGTAAAGAGCAGTGACTCTACCCTTGTATGTATGGTAAAGAGCAGTGACTCTGCCCTTGTATGTATGGTAAAGAGCAGTGACTCTACCCCTGTACGCATGGTAAAGAACAGTGACTCTGCCCCTGTACGTATGGTAAAAAGCAGTTACTCGGCCCTTGTACATGTGGTAAAGAGCAGTGACTCTGCCCCTGTACATGTGGTAAAGAGCAGTGACTCTACCCCTGTATGTATGGTAAAGAGCAGTGACTCTGCCCTTGTACATGTGGTAAAGAGCAGTGACTTGGCCTCTGTATATGTAGTAAAGAGCAGTGACTCTCTCTCTGTACTGTCTTATTTGGATCCAAAAATCCAAAGAAAAGACGATAAGTCTTTGGACCCCTAAACTGAGCTGGAAGGGTTCTCAAGTTTCTGCTCTGTGACACAAAATCATTTAAAACCTTTCACTGTGGAAATGCATTAAGTTAAGAAAATCACATATAAAGACCATTCAGAGTCATAGCTTTCTTTGATTGCTTTGTGGAATTCTTTCCTTGAAGTTAAACCACAATGCATGCCTTCATACAAGAGGGCAGTGGTTAAATCTTGAACAATTTTGTACAATTCTATCTATTCTACATATTTCTTTGGTTGGGGGTTTATAAAATACAACCCCCCTCCAAATTTTTCAGCAAGCCGCAGTCATTACCTGCTTAAATTCAAGATTTATCCACTGCAAGATTATTGCAAAAAATCAACACTGCAATCCAGGACAGAACTGAATAACCTTCAGCTTCCCTGTCTGTCTCGCTCTCTCATTTTTCATTAACCGGTGATTAATTTAGCTTGTATGTATCAAGTAACAATTTAAGTTACTTTTCATACATTCTTTCAACTGTAAACAAAATAAAAATGGATCAGATCAGAAGAATCAAATGGTTCAGAAAATATCTTGTCTCAGTACTATTGTTAATAAGTTATAAAATCAAAATCTGAAAAAAATCACTTTGTTTACAGTAAAAAAATCCTATACTAACTTTTTAGAAACCTTAAGAACAGATATGTTAGGTCTATAAATAACTTTACAAATATACATGTTAATTAGTCAGACTTTCGAAATATTTCAAAGGCTTAAATGTATATATGATCACAACAGTATATCCTAGACTGCAATGCTCTGCTTTTTAAACGACATATTTAAAATGTATACTTCTCCACCGATACTTTTAGAAATATGATACATAGTTTCTTTTATATATTTACAATACAAACTTTCTGATAAAATACTAGACAATTAATTTACCCCTGTTTAAAGACTGTAGCACTCGGAGTAGAAGTTTCTGCTGTGTTGCTGCGGGATTCGCCGCTTCGTGTTTTTTGTTCTATGGCCACTGCATGGCATCTGGGTAAAAGACTGGCGGATTTCATTAAGCAGACGATCCTTCCTGCCCTTTGCTCAGCTCAGAGCCGCTCAGGAGAAGGAAAAAAGGTGGAGGATCTGGCTAAGTCGTGACACAAGACTAGTCGCTCCTCATTCATGCAGCGAGTGTCAAGCTCGCGAGTGGCGGCTTTGGGCATCAGAAACACATCCTTGCATTTCCCACCCTGTCCTCTGTCCTAGTTTAGGCACGGAATGGCTTCAGTATAACCGGTCAGGGTCAAGGGGAATGGGTACAGATTCCTACTAAGACAGGAATCTTAATTCTGAGCTTGGAAGACAAACTCCTTCAAGAAACGGAGGTCCGGCGCCTTTCTGTGGAGAGGTATGGAGGGATCCACAAGGCCTAGAAGGTAGGTTGAGCTGTGAGTAGTATGACTCTGACCGCTATACGCCAAAATTCCAGCTAGGGTACAGATGCCTGTGGGCGGCACTAGGGGGCGCTGTACAGGAGCCTATGTCCTGAGGGTACCGTTGCTCTGGTGATGTTTGGGGAGGCACGGCTCCTCCGGTAGAGAGTCATGGGCAAACACAGAGTCGTCCCCAGAGGAGCAGGAGCTGCTGGAGTCCGGGCAGGTGGGGGAATATTGCTCAAAGGGCACCGACAGGTCCAGGTAGTCCTGTCAAAAAGTAGGAGGCACACAGTCAGCCTGCGGGCGGACAGGAGGGCCGCGGCGACAGAAATACTCATGTCACGCATACGGACCACCAGCAGCCTCAGGTCTGAACCCATTACGCAGCGACCGGTCTCCCAGTAAAGAGATTCTGGCACGTCGGCGTTCAGTATTTGAATAGCTTATTCGTTAAATACACAACAGAGCGACACACCTTATGAGGATAATGTTCGTTTTATAATTCTAGTGAGGCAACACTCCGTGTGTGTGTCAGGCATCACAGAGAGCGTTTTACCAGCGGTGGGGGGGGGGTGCACGCGCAACCAGCACATTAATCTGGCACTTTGTGCTTAAGGTCTGTGTCAGGACAGACAGCTCCCAAAATACATTAAAAACAGGAGGAATGATTTTACCTCAGGGGAGAAGTCATTTCCAGGGAGGCTTTATTTTTAACCTCCCTACTAGAAAGAAAATATGGATTTCATTTTTGATACTTCTGACAGAAACATGCCTGCAATTCATTCATTACTTTCAGTAAATATATGCATCCCACGTACAGCAGAAGTACTTAAAAAATAATAACTCAATACATTAAAAGTGTTTCTCTAGATAACCACAGGCACTCACATTTGCATTTAAAACATTCTTATTTACATACCGTCAAACCCCTTATTTAAATGAATTCTGTCAGTTTATGTTAATGATACACTTCGGGTTAGAACTGTACCTTTTTTTTTGCAATGGTACAAACGATGATTTATTTAATTTCATGAATTATTCAGGTGCAGTTATAACTGCTGCTGGAGCTGGTTATTAAGTTCGGCAGAACCTATACTGTTCCCAAGTGCCCAAATAAGGAGATGGTCATCTTGTCGAGACCTTTAACAAATATAATTCGGAATACTGGAGGACATAGTGGCGGAGAGAAGCCTAATGGTTTTATAGAAGTGTCAGATGCAATCAGCTGTATGTGTGTGTGTGTGTATACGCCAGGGGAGGCCAGTCTTATCTGCAAAGGGCCGGTGTGTATGCAGGTGTTTGGGAAAACATTCAGGTAAGCTGCACAAACCCAGGTGTGAGAACTCTACAGCCAGCCATGTCCTCTGATTAGTAACCTAGTAATTAGTAATGCAGTGAAAACCTGCATACACAATGGCCCGTTCTGGATAAGACTGGCCACCCCTGGTATACGACCTTGCTATAGCCGGCAAAGGTCTTCCAATTAAGAAAACCTGAGGTGGAAAGTTCAGGTCCAGAAAGTACAAATCCAGACCAAGATTTTGATTCAACCAACCAGTTGCGTGCTCTGTGACTCTCTTTGTACTGAACTGGTTGGTTAAAACAAAATCTTGGTCTGGATTTTGTTTTTTTTTTCTCTGGACCTGAACTTTCTAGCTCTGAACAGAACAACCTGTCAAATAAGTAGGTTCAATAAGGATCTGGAAAGACGCGGTGTACAAGCTCACACAGAAAATATGAGCCGTGCTGTATGAATTGTGGGCATATGTGTTTATATACTGGCTTCCTGTTCACAGTGTTCCCCAGTCTTGTGCCCAATGCTGCTTAAACTCCAACCACCTCTCCCCACCACCCTAACCAAAAGAAGCATTGGAAATAGATAGATGTGCATATGTGTGCATATGCAATCTATATTTTTTCCCACTTATATTTTCATTTTCGAAACATAAAATCAGCTCCATCACTTACAACTTGTTTGTCCCACCCAGAGCTATGGCTATCTGGGCACCAGCAGATTCTCGGTGCTGGACTAATTGGGTGTTAACGCATTGTAAAGTCGCGATATTATTCCTGCTCGTTTCTTAAAAACCAGCGACTGGAGTGCAAATAAACAAAAACTGGCGCAACCGCAAAATCATCATCACAATATAAATCATTTATAATCTTCTGCGCTGAATTATTAACATGCTTAAGGCATAGCCGGCAATTTATAGCAAGTATTTATTTAGGATTCATAACTCAAGCAGTTCAGGTGATATAGCCGAGAGGTAGAACATCAGAGCCCATTTTAGGACTTTAAAATTAAACTCCGGGATCAGCGGCCGTGGCCCGTTACCGCTCTGCCTCTTCGTAGCTTAATTGGACAGTGGGATTTATGTGAGCTCTCACGGCGGGATAATTAACACAGACAGATAGGAAGGAAGCGCAAAGCAAAGAGATGTATTACGGCGGAAGATCAAGGAATAATTTTTGGGGAATACGGCACAGATTTTAATTAAGTGCCAGAGAGAGCACGCAGCGCCAATAATAAAGTGAAAAAAAAAAAACTCGGCCGGAGACGGCGCTAAGCAGGGGAGCCTGGTGCAACTGAGAGACGGAGCGAGGTGACCTCGGTGTCGACGGCAGAACACATCTGACAGCCGGGCACAAGATTTTCATGGGCGGGGGGGCGCAGATGGGGAGCATCGGCCGTCAGGGGGTCAGTCGTCGACCATCACCTCTGCTTGCGTAACGTTTTAATCATTCTTTTTCAGAACCTTTGAACGACGCGGACACAAAAATAGTAATCTTTGGGGGCGGGGGGGGGGGCAGATGAGCGACTTACTTCTGCGGAGGCCATGGAGAGGACGCGGTCGTGGTCCTCCACCAGCTGCCGGAAGGTAGGCCTCTGCAGGGGTATGGCCTGCCAGCACTCCCTCATGATCATGTACCTGCAGGGGGCGACATGCCTGCTTTTAGCACCTGGGTGCTCATCCTTCTCTCTCCCGGCTAATGGAGGCGCGTGGCGTGGGCGTAGCAGGCCGCTCACAGCTCGTGGGTGCAGTTGGCTGGCTTCTCCATACGGTGTCCGTCCTTCAGCAGCTTGAAGAGCTCCTCCACTGGGATGCCCGGGTAGGGCGAGCCTCCCAGCGTGAAGATCTCCCACAGCAACACCCCATAGGACCAGCTGAGGAGGAGAAGAGCCACTTAACCGGAGTGCTCAGCCAGAGCGACCTGTTCATATTTATTTGACTGATACGATTCAATAGAACACGAGCCCAGTTCTCCACTCATCCTTGAGCTGGCAGCACCAGTACGTCATTTATGTTGGAGGAAATTGGACCTCTCATGTACACCAGCCTAAATCCCTGTGTTGCCTAGAATAGGCTCCAGGTCCCCTGTGATCAGGATAAGTGGTTGCAAGACGGATGGATGTATTAGTTTGCCATGTCACTGATTGCTCACTCTCATTGGTCTGTTATGCCACTGATTGCTTAATGATTATTGGTGAATTATTTTCCGGCGTGCGCGTCATTGGTCACTCAGATCATGAGCTCACTCACATTTTCTCCGCCTGTAAATTGCTTCTGAATCTTTCTTAGGAGTTATCTTACATAGTGAATATCTAATGTCTAATTAAAAAAAGAGGGTTATGCATATTCATCATAGTTTAAAGTCGACCTTTTAGACACACTAGCGCGGTGTGTAGCTTCGGCTGAGTAATCAGTGTTTCCGTAACGACGGGAAACCGGGGATGAAGTGTCGGATCTGCATGCACATGGAAATGACCGGGGACTCGAGAGGCGGGGGACAGACCCAGTTAAATCAAAATGATAAACGGAGATTTAGAACAGGCACCGGGCACGTCCGTTTGCACGTAGGTATGGTCCGTGACGGTGAAATAATCCTATTTACGGTGTTTTCATTTTTGTCGTGACCTCAGTCAGGTATGTGAGTGTGTGTGTGTGTGTGTGTGATGTGGGGTGCAGCTGGCATAAACAGCAGTGCGGCCGGCCCCTGCCCAAACTCACACGTCGCTCTGGTGCGTGTACACCCGGTCGAACAGAGCCTCCGGAGCCATCCATTTCACGGGCAGCCGGCCCTGAAATAAAACGCGCGCGGAGGAAGCCTGGGGTCAACAGCTTTACAATGGCCGGTTTAACCCCACTCACTCTCATTTTCCATCCCATAATAGCCGGTCAGATCGCATTTCATGCCTGCGAGCGTACCCACCAGTAGACACCACCATAACACATGAACACAGGCACCTGAGTTTATTAATGGAAGACACTGACCCTATTGTTTCATGTAGGGCAATTTTAACTCAATGTTTTAATGTTGGTGGACCATGGATGCCCTGGCAGAGCCAGGGGGCCCGGCCCCTAAATATGGAAAATTATATGTGAAATTGGGCAGGAGGGGTCTGTCTCTTGGAAGCTCCTCATGTCCTCTTAGTTAGCACACTGCTCTGATATGGGTGGACTGTTGTGGTTTAAACAGTCGTCCCTCGTTTATCGCCTTTAATCCGCTCCAGACTCTACCGCGAAAAGTGAATTTCTGCGAAGTAGGATTCTTTATTTATAAATCGAAGGTTTTCATAGTTAGAGCATAGAAAACCTTTTTACGACCTTCTAAATACGGTTTTTAGCATTATTAGAGGCCCAGGTTCCTACCTACAGTCCTAAGCTCCACTCTTATCAAGATGCTTTAGGTGCAGTTTCAGGCCAATTTTGGAGCGCTGTACTTTTTGAGGAATGTTGAATTCTAGCCCCGTTTTCAGATACACCGGTCAGTATTATCAGTTCTTCACTCACGTTCGTCGTCTTTTTGTAGTAGTCGATGTTGTGCACGTCCCGGGCCAAGCCAAAATCGGCGATCTTCATGATGTTGTCCTCCGTCACAAGGACGTTCCTGGCTGCCAGGTCCCTGTGTATGCACTGTCGAGACAGGAAATAATGAGGATATGTCCAATAAAATCCAGGATAAGATTAAAAGTATTAATCTTCTTTGAGCTCCTTCAAATATAGAACATTCTACCCAGTCAGCAACTCAAAGATAAGTGTATTTCTTTAAGAAATCATTATTATAAAATCCAGAAAATCCCAGGGTCTGTAGAGTGATGTCACCATTGGGCCCTTGGGCAAGGCCCTTAACCCCCTATTGCTCCAGGAATTGTCTGAATCTGCTTTCAAATGTATATCACTTTGGATAAAAATGTCTGATAAATAAAATGATAAATAAATGATAAAACTGGCATTTCATCCAACAACTAGCTAGTCATTAACATAATAAATAATAAACCAAGCTACCACTGAAAATATTAACATACAACCAGCGTTGGGCATTTCCGATCCTGAAAGGTCAAATCCAGACCAAGATTTTGTTTCTACCAACAGTTGACTATAAAAAGTCACAATCACAAAGAACACAGCAGATTGGTAGAAACACAACCTTGATTTGGATTTGTTGTCTCTGAACCTGACATGTCCGACATTGCATACAACTGACACATATCTCTGGGGGCATACAGACCTTCTGAGAGGCCAGGTACTCCATCCCTCTGGCCACCTGATAGGCACAGGATACTAGATCCTTGAAGGTGAGCTGCTCATGGGGAGTTTTGCAGGTGTCAAAAGAGTAGTCCATGCCGGGCGGTCTACGTGCCCGCAGGTACTCCCTTAGATTTCCCTTGGAAGCAAACTCCACCAGCACGTACAGGGGACCTGGATAAGGGTTAAAAGCGGGAAAGCAGAGAGATGAAGACCAAAATAAGCTCAAAGGACCATGCCACCCTGAAGCTCCAGTTTCAGTACGATGGATTCCAAGAAAGCTCTTTCAAAACCAAGGGAAGCATCACTTAGATGTCTCCTTGAATGCGGTTGTCTTGGTAGCTGCACTTCCTTCTCCAGTTGGCTAAATTCTTGGCTTCTGATCCCATTGAGAAAGTGACCGAAAGTCACAAAAGAACTAGGCGGCCAAATTGGATGGGATTATGCTCATATTTCACATGTAAGTGAAACAATCGTCATGAAACATGTTATAAACCAGAGCCAGATGGCAATAATAATAAACAGCTTTAGTTTTTTTTTGTAGTCTGAGGTCTCTTTCTCTGTATAATATGTTAACGTACGCTAGAGCGTGTTGCCTGGCATGTGCACCTACTGACCATAGGAGGAAGCTCCATCAGCAGGTGATGACCATCACTCTTACCGTCCTGAGTGCAGGCTCCCAGAAGGTTGATGATGTTTTTGTGCTTCCCAATCATCTTCATCATCTCCATCTCCGACACCAGATCTGACAGGTCTTTGTCAGTGGCATCATCTGGAGAAGACCAGGAGGCACACAAAATGAGAGACTCTATTAGCAGGCAGTGTGGTACCTCTAAGAACACGAGGAAACCAGAGAAAAAGGCAAATTACACAAAACAAATAGAAGGGCCTTCGCAAAAGGACATCTTATTCTCTCAATTTGGAGTTTGCATTGATGTATACGTTTTGGTTATTATAATTAGAAAGACAGCTCTATAACATTAGCAAGAAAATTCCATTATATCTGATTAATAAGCTTCTCATAAAACTGCTATCATTTACTGCTCGGTTCAGCAGTCACAACATGTCAAAGCATCACACTGGATTAGAGATTAATTCTTTGATCGACTGGTGTAGCGGTAGAGAGAAGCCTAGAAATCTGACAAAAGTCCTATCAAGATATTGCTCTTATTTTACTATAGGGCTGGCCTCTACTCTGGGGAATAAAATATTCTTCATGAATAATTCAGGTTCCTGATTAAATGTCTCATAAAGGTGCTTAGCCTATTGGAATTTAAAGGAGACCTACTTGTATGACTTTAGCCCACATTGACTGGACCTTGTAAATCACTCTTCGAGGTTAAGTGTGGCCTCGCTCATTAATAAGCTACAATGTAAATTGTCTGCTCTGATACCCACCTTTAAGCATCTTCACAGCAACTGTTAGGGGCTTGTTGGGTTTTTCCTTGTCAATCCCAATAGCCTCGGCCATCACCACTTGCCCAAAGCAGCCCTCGCCCAGTGGTTTTCCTAGTGTTAGCCTAGAAAAGGGGACCAGACAAAAGCAATTGAGCATGGATCCTTTGAGATCCAGTTCTTGGTCTACACCACATTGTATCTCATGCTATGACTGCCTTAGAGCTGTGTTTCCCAATCTGGTCCATAGGGCCTGCAGATGGGGAACAAAAACGTGGACTGTCTGCAAGTCCCCTAGGACTGGATTGGGAATCACAGCTCTAGACCTTCAAGCCAGTCAGGGACATCGAGTAGGAAGTTCTCACTCTGGCCAAACAATATTATGCTAAAGAAATGGCCATTTATACTACTATTATAAACCACAATAGGGCTGCCTGATTTCCTCGTTCTCGCCTCACCTGTTTCGGGGAAACTCCCATTTAGGATCCGCAGGGAGCTCCAGTTCTGACACGTTGGCTAGCATTGGTCCATCACTGGATGACAGGCGGGCAATCCTGACCAATGGGGTGTTGGAATTCATGGAGGAGTTGGATTCCAAGGACACCTGCTTGGGTGTAAGAAAAAGATACTGTTCTATAATCTGAAAAATGAGGCTAAATACAGAGCCTGAAAGAGTGCATGGGTAAGGTGGGGGCTTGTGCGGATGGTTGGATAGATTGATCTAGAATTTATGTCTTCAACTACATATTATCATATTTATATTACGTTTCTGCATAGAAGAATATATGGCTGTCAGTATAAGCTACATGCGGACAGACCTATACAGATGCTTGGTATTCAGTGCAGATTACCCACAGGGCCATTCTTCTGTTAAGCACGCCTGGGGAGTCTTGCACAATCTCTCGAGGTGTTCGGATATGGACATGTTCACTTA
The DNA here is from genome assembly GCA_026780765.1 of Petrocephalus schoutedeni. Taxonomy (NCBI): domain Eukaryota; kingdom Metazoa; phylum Chordata; class Actinopteri; order Osteoglossiformes; family Mormyridae; genus Petrocephalus; species Petrocephalus schoutedeni. Next base: position 5,950,868 of record JAODKL010000051.1, read on the forward strand.
CCTGCCTTATCTCCCACACACCCTGCCAGAGATGCCCCTGTGGAACCTAATGAACCAAACAATCTCCCAAAAGAGCAGGCGTTCCCACGACACCTTGGATCCTGTGTCAGGTGTTACACCATCCATCTCAAGGAGCCATACATGCAGTAATAATTTCCCTAATGTACTAAAAACAGAAGGGATCTGCCCTGAAGGGGCTCATACCGTGAAATACATGTTCCCACTGGCAGAGGGTCTAAACTATGAAAACAAAGCCAGGAACCCACAGCCAGCCCCTTGCTCAGAACAGTGACTGTAATAGCGTGTCTTTCAGCACCTGTGGTGTTGTTACCTGGGAGGATGCTTAATTCGTATCACTTTCTCTTTTAATGAATTTACTTGACGTTGTAAGTGCACTTGAGTATGTGAGAAGAGTTGGTACTTGCGCTGTTTGATTAGGATCAGGTCAAAGGTGCGGAATTAGTAAGCACGTACCACCCTCGTGTTCTGTCTGTCAAGAGGGAACTGTCATGATGTGTCTCGTGCGGAATGTGGTAGGGCGAAGGCAGGGGGATGAAACTTGAAGGAACCTTGTATCTACTTTCTGTTACCTGTCTCTTGAGAGGGAACTTCGAGAGCTTCTGCACGGGAGGGCTGGGCAGGGTCTTCTGCGCAGACATCCGCATGCGGCACAAGATGACGATGACCACGGTAAGGATGAAGAGCACGCAGCCGGTCACGTAGATCAGGATGTCGGCGTAGTCGTCATCTTTATTAGCCTCGTCCACGGCTGCCGGGGTCAGAATTCAAGGGGAAGTTACAAAAATCCCATCAGGTCAATTATGAGTTTAATAACGGAGAGGATAAATTAAATATAGTACACTCTTTGTACCCAGCCATATGTATCTGGTTTCTCTATACCATTTACATAAGCAGCGAATTTTAAAAGACAAACAGTCTATACTGATTCAATTTTTCATTATGTTTGGTCTGTTAAATACAATCAAGCTCAATATCGCTCAGCGAGAATAAATATCCCTCAATGTGATATCTCCCAGGCTTCTGCTTTACTCCGAGATTCATTTTCAGCTCACAGTTATTCATTTATCTTGCTGGTGGGTACTAAGAAGGTGTGCCGTCATTTTCAGCTATTCCTCTCTCGCTGAAATCAATACTTTTGAACCAGCTCATATATTACACAGAGTATATTAGAGAACCCTGTCTTATAGCTAATCATGTCGACAGTGATAAAATACTGAAGCGGAACTGTAAATGGTGACCGGAAACGGCACATGGAAAGGAGGAAGAGGAAACGATGAGGATAGGAAATTATACCTGGAAGCACCGTCAGCCATGCAGAGTGGTAAGCGTACCCAATAGAGTTCCCCGCTAGACAAGTGTACTCCCCTGCATCCTCATAGGACACGTTGGTCAAGAACAGAACCTCTAGCTCCTTATCCGTGGTGTTTATTCCGGCCGTCTGGGACACAGGGGAGACAGGGGAGACACGGGAGGGGAGGGGGGGGGAGACAGTTCATAAGCATGGAATCCCAAAAAGGAAGAGTAACCCCACACCAAGAGAAGGTCCAGAGCAATCACCAGGGTACAGCAGAAGAGCCGCGGTGAGTCCAACTCCCAGCTGGCCCAGAGGTGGGCTAGAAAGAGCCTTACCCAGTAAGAGCACCACAGGGAAGCTAAGAGCAGCTACTCAAAGGCAGGGACGACCAGTGAAGCACCACCTAGAGGCTGGGAGGACTCCGGCAGAGAACTCCACAAACTCGATCACCAGATCCACACGGCACACTCCCTACTACTTAAGGGGAAACAGTCAACACCCAACAGCTGACGGTGCTTATCTTAACGAGCTGTTCCGTCAGGGGATGGAAGGGGGGAAGGCTGGCTTTTTTCACCACCGATTAACCAGCCACTGCTGCTACACAAGGTGTTACGGGGATCCATCTGGCCGCTGAGTACGATCCGTGAAGATCGATGTGGCTCTAAGAGGCGATGCCCTACTTAGAAGCCCGAGATGCTTCGATCTGGCCACAACAGCAGCTGGTAAAGTGGGCAGATGAATGAATCATCTGCTGGACGTTGACTTCAGTGCTAGCGGTGGTGATTGCGGTGAGCTGGGGTGGGTGGACTGGGGGGGGGGGGGGG
>JAODKL010000051.1:5953398-5982571 GCA_026780765.1 Petrocephalus schoutedeni
GGGGGGGGGGGGGGGGGGGGGGGGGGGGGGGGGCGAGTTTCGGGGTGCGTGGGTGGACCTGGGGTCCTTTACCTGATTTTATAAAAAGCCAGAAGGAATTCTCTGATTTTCCTACAAAATTAACGGCCCGGCAGCCATATTTGCCTCCGTCCTCCTCCGTGACATTGAGCAGAGCCAGCGTCACGAGGGTCTCGGTACGGTCACTGATCTCTGTCTGCGGGGACACACAGAGGGGTGAGCGATGACAGCCTGTAAGGGGACAGAGGGCTGGGGGGGGCCCACAGCTCCCGGCCGCTCCATGTCCTCATCCAGGGTGATGCACGCAAACACTCAAGCAGACCATGGAGTATTGAAGACAACCACAGCAGGAACTCCAATACATCACATGTTCCAGTCATGTTCTTCACACATTACACCTTTGACTGTAATCGGGGTCGGTTTCGACATCAACATAATGAAAACATTGTATTGACAACACAGTATGCTAAACTGCCAATAATGTAAGACTGGGTAGGTGTGTATATGTGCATTGTGATGGACTGGCATCCCCTCTTGCACCCTCCAGCCCCCCTGGGACCCTTCTAACCAAAGGGTTAGAAGATAAATAGATGGATTAACCAATATACTCTGATTTTCAAACTTTATTAAAGATCAAATCCAATAACATCAGACAGTCCAGCTTGTGGTAGACTCTGAGCAGCTGTTATGTAGAGGCTCCCTGCCTTGTGACTTCGGTGAGGAACCATCGCATCTGCTGACCCGAGTGTGCTTCCCGTAGACGTGACAGGGACACGTGCGCCGCGGCAGCATATTAGCTGAAACGACATTTTTCCTCTATCGGCGTGGGCCCCCACCCGACCTACGAAACGCTTCGCTCACATTTTTTAAAAATACGTCGCGGGCCCACGCGAGCAGCGGAAAGCGAAGGCGAGTCGTCGGTAAATGCTGTTCCAATTATGTGGGCCTGAAACGGTCTGCTGGGCGGGGGAGCAGAGGGGGGGGCGGGCGGGGGCCGCTCTGCTGGCTCAGCCCTCTCCGCGCCGCTCAGTTTTTCCGCGGCGGGGACCTCCTCCTACACGCGGGGGCCACGTCTCGCGGATAGCCCCCACGCCGCCACCCCGGCGGTGAGCCTGCTCCAAACCAGATGTGCTCTACGCTGGCGTCGCTTGGGAAAAAAAAAAACAGGCCCTCCACTTCTAAAGGAGCAATTCCGTATTTAAAAATAAGAGGGATTTACCCCCGCGCCTGTAACGCTGACTGGCGTTCGAGGGTTGACTTAAGGGAGACAAGGAAAAACAATCAAAGGCGACGATCTTGAGACTTTAAAAATCCTTTAATCTTGAGGCTCTAAGCTCCGGTACTGTGGATCCTCAGTGAAATCCGCTTTTCACTCCAAACAACCTCTTAATTAGGCTTAATCGGGATATCACAAGGTACTGCTTTAGAATCCACATCTAGTAATAATCCCAAACTCAGTCAAACATAGGTACGAGTTTAGACACTTAATCTAAAACCTCTTATATATTCAGGGCACCACTGATAAAGCTACATTTATTTCATCCATCTTGTGAAACCACTTATCCAGTTCAGGGTTGTGGAGGGGGGGTCCAGAGCCTATGGGCACAAGGCAGGGAACAACCCAGGATGGGAGGCCAGCCCATCCAGTTATTAGAAATTCGGCAACTCCAGTTAAACTCAGCATTTTTTTAGACTGTAGGAGGAGACCAGAGTACCTGGAGGAAACCCCACGACAACACGGGGAGAACATGCAATCTCCACACACATGGAACCCAGGCAGAGACTTGAACCCTGGTTCCAGAGGTGTGAGGCTAGAGTGCTAACCACTGCACCACCACAACGCCCCATATTTCACTTTTTTAGAAACAATAGACTGCAACCCTATGCTGGTTAAGCGGCTGGAAGATGGATAGATGGAATGTGCAACTACCAATTACCAGCATACAGAATAATGTGTCACTGTGAGCTATAGCTCCTTTAGGGTTTATGGGGTATAAACTTAAGAATAGCACTGTCTTCTTTGAAAACACTGTGGTTGTAGGAAACTGCAGCACAACCCAAAGTATCGTGCCAATGTGTGGGAAGGTACCTTGAGGATGTTGACGTAGGGCACGCCGTCCGGCCCGTAGCGACTCCCGTTGACCTCGATGTGCTTCAGCCACTGGATGTGAGGCTGGGCGTCGCTGTACACTTTACAGTGGAACTCGACATCGCTGCCTACCAACGCTGTCTGATTGGCTGGAAGCCCAGCCTGGAGGATGGGCCTGTGAGGAGATCGCTCTGTAGGGGGTGGAGGGACACCTTGTTAGCATTCATCAACTTGGAATACCCTCAGCAACACCTCCTAACAATGTGGAGCTAGCCGGCCACATACAGGTGAGATACTTGGCTCCGAAGCTGTGCTTTTCAGCTGCTCTGTGGCCAGGGAAGGTTGTAACACAATCATGGCTACCTTCAGGGAGGTGGTGTTGTATTTGGGTATCACCCAAAGCTTTAGTGGTCTGCTCCTTCACTTACAGAGCTCACGCTGTACGGTCCCTTGTCGGAGTAACGTGATTGGACCGTGCTGGTCACATGTCCTTACCCAGGACGTCCAGCTGGTAGGTGTGGCTGAGGGTGCCATACTTGTTCTGCACCACGCAGGTATAATTGCCCCGGTCAGATGGCACTGCGCTCTCCATGACAAGGCTCCACTGCTGATGCCGGAGCTGTAGGAGAAAGAGGAAAATGGTTAGATACTGAAAAAAGTGAACCTTTGTCATTTTGGACTTGAGACCGCATTATGTGATGTATTGCGATCATGTTTAGCCAAGCTTATTATTGCTATATCAACAACCTTTAAAAAATCTGCATAGGCCTGTATGTATTACAAGCAGCTTTATATAACCATCATGGAGGCTGTGTGTAGCTTAATGGGCTAAGCCACTGTGTTTGCGTTGAAGTGGTCCAAGGTTCAAATTCCGGACTCGATATAGCGATTATGCCACTGGGATTATCTGACACTTCTTTCTCTCAAAGATGTACGTTGCTTTGGATATGGCTATACCATTAATGCATTTAAATATAACCAAAAATTTCGTTGACCCCCGGAAGTCAGAATGGAACAGCCCGTCTGAGCTCAATCAGGCACTGGCAGGCAGTAGGCCGGAATGGGCTGTCACACGTGAGGCATGTAACCATGGCAACGGGTAGGGAGACCCCCTAGCAAGATCTGAGACATTCCTTCCAAAACCAACAGCAAACTTTCACACTGTGTCTCTGCCCGACTCCACCCGTCTCTCCCGGAGTGGTCCGCTCTGCTCAATCACCCAGGCTCTAATGGCCGCATTAGCTCCTGCGCCGAGTTCAAAATTTTTCACTGCGGGAGCTTATTATGGGGTTTCCAACACCAGGTTAAATGGCATTAAACCTGCCCCACCACACAGGGGAGGCACATAAAAGCTGGTTCTGGTTAAATGACAGATTTTGGCTGCCCCTTCCCAGGCTGGTGATGAGCTTGGTGCCCCCGTGAAGCTCACTGGGAGCAAACATGGGCTGCAGTTCAGGCCACAGTTTCTCTGAAAGTTTGTTCCTGAAGAGCATTTTACCGACTGACCTGGGGGTCCTAGGCTAAGCCACTTGGAAAAAACAAGGGCTGATATTACCTTCCAAATTATATTAAATCGCAGTTTAAAAACTACAAATAGCTCATTTCTATTGACAGGAACCAAAATTGTGTACTTCTGATACCCTTCTGATAATTCTACTTCTGATACCCGGTTGTTATAAACGATAAAAACCTAAGCCAAAATAGAAAGAATGGAATATGCAAAATATGTATTCCAAGGCATTAGGAAATATAAATCGGAAATAGGTACTAGAGTATCAACTGCTATGCAAGTTAAAACAAATATGATGGCAGTGGCTACCTGATATGTAATGTACCACTTCCTTCTTGCAAGTTTCAAGCGCGACTAAAGCGTCAAACCTTGCGTTTTTTGTCAGCCTGTCAGTGGCCTTTAACATCTCCATCAAACCCCTGGCTTTTCGACCCCCTGACATTGCCTGGCCCCCCCTTGACCTTTGACCCGGCTTAAACGCGACTCCGTGTCAGAAGATGTCACGGCGACAACCTCGCCTCTTCATTCACTGCGGCACCGATTACAAGGGACCCGATGCCGCTTCAACCGCAATGACGTCCTCGTTAGTGCCGCAACGCTTTTCGAATCCCTGGAAATATTGAAAATGTCCGAAATTCGCTGGCTGCCGGTCAGCGAAAAAGTATCTGAAAAATATTCCCCTCGGATTCGCAATGGAAGGCGATGGAACAAAAAGTGAGGGAAAAACTTAGCAGGTAAAACAGAGAAACATTCTCCACTGGCCTAAGGAAGCCCAGCCCCCACACCATCCCCGAGAAGAGATGATGAATTCACATGCTGCTGTTCCCGTGGTTACCTGTAACATCCGCACGTGTGGGAAAGCTCTCGCTCTCGGGGGATGTGGCACAGATCTGCTCACCGCCTCGTGTTTGTTTAAATGCACTGCTGCACTTTGATTTGTATATCCGGTTATTTTAGGGAACTCAAACAGGTAAAATGGGAGATTTATATACCGATTGCCCACAGTGTGATCTGGCATCCTATATTAGATATAGGTTGTTTTTTTTTTCTTGCAAAACAGTCCCAGAGTGAGTTGTGTTGGCACCACGTGGTACAGAAAGGTGTAAGCCAGCTCCGGCTGAGACGGTCTGACGATTCTGCCAAGCCGTGTCTGGCCTCAGCCCAACAGCCTGCTGAATTCACACCCCATGGAAACCTCCCCTTACAGCCAGACTGGGCCTCCTCTCCTGCCTTAACCAGAGACGACCTCTCAGATATTACCAAGAAGCTGCCCGCCTCTCCTTTGTATACTTGCGAGACAATCGCCCTGTTTTCGATTGTTATGGTTGCCAAAGCAATTATCTCTTCATCCACGGCGCGCGCATTAATATGTATGAAGCGGGCAGGATGTGACTCCTCTGCTGGAGAGTGGGATTGAGATCTGCTGAAGGTATTGTGCGGCTGTCAGGACTCGTCTCCGGCCTGTCAGATGAACTCATCACCCGCGATGTGGGGGCCTGTCATAGGGGAACGCCCAGTGGCAGATTAGGCTGGGAGACTGCAGCCGCACCCTAACCCCAGTCTCAATGCACGACGTCGTGGGTCTCTATGTCGGGGGGTTGGGGCGGGACATGGGGCGTGAGGTCTGCCCTGACTTTCGTAGGGTCGACGTCAGGCATGTGAGCCCCGTTAAAAGGACGTGCGAGTCTGTAAAGGGAGGATGTGGCGGCTTGATAAATACCCCTTTTCACTGGCGGCCATGTGTCTGTGTGTATGTGCATGCGATTCCCTCTCAGGGTTCCGGCTGTCAGTAAATATGATCGCTGAGTCGCTGGCCATGAAGGAGATGCACTTTGACCTCCGACCCGTGACCCACCTTGATGCCGCCCATCCGTTGCTCTCCCTTGAATTCCTTGCCGTTCTTCAGCCAATGGATGGTGGGCGTTGGGTTGCCGGCCGCGGCGCAGCGGAACTTGACGGTGTTTGCCGCCGGCACTGCCAGCAGCCTCTTTTCCATGCGCTCTGGCCGGGTCCAGAACGGCGGATCTGTGGAACAGCGTAGACAGGCACCGTTTATGCCAGGGAGAGGATCGAATGCTCCACTGACATGCCAACAGTGGATCTGCCAACAATAATTCAATTCAATTCAGTTTATTTTTATATAGCGCCCTTCACAACAGAGTTGTCCCAGGGCGCGTTACATGGGTTAATTAACGTTTTAATTAACGTAATTAATTAACATTTTAATTTCAAAATCCAGCACAAGAAAGACTAAATGCATTCTAAGAAATCTGTTTGCAGAATATCCAGAATTTGATTGTAAAAGAGCCAATTCAAACCAAGTCACTCTCCTTAAATGCATTACTGTCCATCAGATGACAATATCTAAGCTGTAAATTCTATATAATGTTTGAATTGCATAAACTGCTTAAAACTACGGAGTTCCCTTTAAAATGGAGAGTTAAACATTGTTTACAGAGGAGCGTTAAATCCCTTAAACACTCGAGAGGTACACCGTATTTACAATAGAGCTTTGTAAGGAAATTTATAGTGTGGCCTTGTACCCAGTTGTTTGCCCTGTGCCCAGTTTATGAATTACACTGTGATATTACTCTGTGAAGTTACATGGTCCATTTTCATGGTGGAACTGAGCTTATTAGGTGGACTCCTTTGCACTAGAGTCACTACTATGTTCTTACAACTATCAAAGACCAAGCCAAACTGAGCTCGCTTTGATACCCCAATGTTTGTTAAACCGGAGCTGCAGGGTGAGTCGATGTCAAGCAGCCGTGGAGCTACATTCACAGCTTTTCACCTCCTGTTTACAGAAGGCCTCATACACAAGCTGCAAAGCCCCGTTTGTTCAATGGGGTTACGGTGCCGGCCCGGCCAAAGAGCCTGGTTCATAAAGGGGGCATTTACAGTGGTGGAGCCATGGCACGGCGCCTAAAACAACTGGAAACTGTGATACTATCAGTCTGGTGAGTGTCTGCACCCTGAGTACTTGTCCCAAGGAACATAGCCAATGGAATGCCAGCAGGTCACCCAGCCAATCACATGCAAGCAAGTCCCCAGCCAATGGCATGCGAGCGGGGCCCAAGGGCCACAGAAACTATTAGTACAGAGTGTTTGCAGTAGGGATTGTCCCTGTATTAGGGATAGTCTTCAGGCTGGGGTTAGTCTCTGGGTTTTGGCTGGTTCCAGCTGGCTCTGTTCCTTGTATTTCACATATGGTATTAAGTAGAAAGGGACTTATTTTAATAATGCAAAACAATACGCCATACGAACAAAAGAAAAAAGAGAACATTATCCATCACGAGCTGGGAAAAGCCATATGTTATCTTATGTGTCTGAAGCTGGTACAGCCACACACCTACATTGTTATAAAAGTCGTAAGGATGTGTCTCTATAAATTACACTACATTACACGCAGCACAATAGCTCCACTCTAGCAAGATAATTATTTTAGTCTAAGACTTATTTTTATCAACTTGTTCCAGCCTCTGAGGCAAACAAATATATTTGGGGTAGAATAATTCTTAAACATAATTACATGAAGTATGTACGAAAGTATGTGCAGATTATTTTAGCCTAAATTCAATCCGAAAGTTAAATTAATTAAAAAAAGAAACAAAACATCTCCTGAACGAAAGATATGGACCACATGCTACCCACTGTATATCTCCTGCCTCCTGCTCTTGAGCTTTGCAGCGGACAGTGTGAGCTCTCTGGTGACTGCGGTCTATGTTTACGGAGGGATTCTGAGGGCTTGGGTGTGATGGAAAAGCAATCAAGCACACCAGGCCTCGCCGAGCCTTATTTAGCAGCCTAAGTGATTTTTGCGGTCTCTCTCTCTCTTTTTTAAATAGAGAATGAAACGTTAAATGTGAAGAACAATTGTTCTGACTGTTTGGATTCACAAGGCTGCATTATTCAGTTAGTCCATCCCCTCTTATTGGAAGTGCGGCTCACAGTGAAAGTCCCTACACTGAAACAAAGGTGTGTATATTGCCCTACAAAGGCGAAACAACAATAACTACGCATTTCATCGAAACTGAGTTATAAACAAAACCGCGTCTCTTTGTTTAGCTACGCTCGGTTTTGAAGAAAAAGATATTAACTGAACCCCCGATCCAACTGGCATTCCAGCCTATCTTATCATACTGGACACAAGCAACTGGAAATTATATACCAAAAAATTCTAAGCCATCTAAAAAGCACCTACATATGCCATCATACCCTATCAGCTTAACAGTAGGTATATTTCTGCTATGGCTCATTGCACATCTGACTTGATGATGTACAGCATATTCCAATATTAACACATTAACACATTTATGCAACAGGCTGGGCATGAGTCATTTTGAAGGATTTCCAAGGCTGTTCCTGTTATTTGGGCAGATGTTTCCAGGACTGTTATTTCAACGACTGGCAGATAGATCTTCTAAGGTTCCAAGGTCCTAGAAGATGCCTGCAAAGGTGTTTCAGGCCTGTGACAAGGCCCCCAAGAAACAACTGTGCCTTGGATTCTCCACCCCACCAGGGACTCCTGGCCCACTAACATGAAACAGCTGAGACAAATGCTTGCTGGACTTACCTTAAAAGGCAGATGTCTGGCAGTACTCAGCTGTCTATAAGGGTTCAAGCACCAAGGCATCTTAGCCCAGCTGGTCTACAGCCAATTGTTTTACTAGTGTCTTCGAAAGACCACAGCAAGCTTGGTCCTCTAGACCAGAGTTTCCTAACCTGGTCCTCAAAGACCCCCAGAGGGTCCAAGCCTGGTGGGGAACTGGTAGGAAGCAAAAACGTGGACTGCTGGGCAGGGAACCAGGAGGGAGCAAAAATGTGGACTGCGGGGCAGGGAACCAGGAGGGAGCAAAAATTTGGACTGCTGGGCAGGGAACCAGGAGGGAGCAAAAATGTGAACTGTTTACGGGTCCCCGAAGACTGGGTTGGGAAACACAGCTCTAGACCAGTGATTCTCAACCGGGGGGCTGCAGCCTCCTCACTAAGGACCGAATTTTTACCTTATATTGATATATTTTTAAAACAAGATATAGGATAACAAAATGCTGTTTAAATCAATATACTTTTATTGTGCCTAAAAGGGGCTTTACTAAAGATTTTTTATATAAACCAATAGAATTCTTTACTGCCTGTAAACAGTGTGAGAGCTTCGTTTGTGACATCCCAGAATTCATAGCTAAAATCAAACCTATTCTGCGTCTCATTGGAAAGCTGATGGAGGGGAAAGGCGAGGAATCAGTGTTGGTTCATTTGGTTTTAAAGCATTGTAAAAAATATTGTCATTTTCAATATTTGAATTATTTTGTGGAAGGATAACACCTTAAAATCAGGGCCCTTTCAGTTATTCAGATAATCGGGCTTCTGATTTTAGAACCATTTCACCAAGATTTAGATGCGTTTTTAAATATTCACTTGTTTTGAGTTCTGAACTGCCGATCAGTATTTAAGCTAATCCTAGCCTTTCACTCCTTATTTTGCTAGGCTTAGACTGGGCGTCGTAGCTAGTTATTAACAGTCACATGTTTTAACAAACCATGGGCTGTGACTGGACTGATCCTGTGTTTTTTTTTGTTGGGTACGTGGGTGGAGATATGGTGCATTTATGAGCAAAACGTGAATTTAATGCACTTCAAAGGGATCATTCCAGGTTTAAAACAATGTTTACTTTGTTTCCTCCACTGCTCTTCCCTGTATTCCAGGTCGGAGAATTGTCACTGAGGCATGTAGTACACATCCATGCACACTTTTGGGACTGTGTTTTCCATGTCGGACTTTCGGGAGATAGGATCAGGCTAATTAGACCAGTGGCCTAAAAGTTTCCCCCGCCTGATTGCAATGGATATTTGCTTAAATAAGTCTACGGGGACACAATGGAAACACAGCTTGACAACGAAGCCTCTGAATTTTCGCTTTTTGCTCTCTGGCCAGTATAAACAAGGACACAATACTGAGTAGCACAGCTCATTGTGAGTTAACTCGGTGAGGACGGCAGAGTGCCCCGACTTAGCAAGAGGCACAGAATGCCTCTGTTTATTGGAGCGGGGGGGGGCACTGGGGCATGAGGCCTGGCCATCAGCCAAGGAGACTCAAGACAGTTCTCTTGGAAACCAGACCTATTTCAAATCAAACACACCTGACATGTTATGGTAAACTTGATCTCCCTTTGAATCACTCAAAGTCTACGTCTCGAGGTTCGCCCTCACACTTGGGTCCAAGGGTAGTCGACAAGGCCTACAGATTCCACGGCTTCATATTGGAGCGACACGGCCTGTGTCCAGTTAGAGGGATTCCCGGTGACTAACGCCCAGAATGTGCAAATGTGGCGGCAACCTGCAGTAATTAGGACCGGATTAGCGACATTACGCAGGATCGGGCTAATCCCCTTTAAACATGCAGTGCCACGGGATCGAGGGACGGCGTTTCGCGGGGTACAAAGGACAGGCCAGCATTTTCGCTCTGCACCTGGCACAAGGCGAAGCTCTCCCAGTTCAAGCAGGACATAATCCATGAGAAAACAAGATGGTGAAGGGCAGAGACACAATGGATTTCAAACCCGTAGTATCCACAGGTTACAGGTCACACGCTTGGCTGTCTAACAGAACACAGTCTGTGTGGAATAGATATGCCACCTGCTGTCTACACAGTGCAGAACACCAAATACAAACTGTCAGGTTATCTACACCAAGATCCAAAACTGAAACTTCTGATGCTATAAGTGTTTAGATTTACTGGGTGCCTGTACGTTGCTCTGTTTAAGAACAACTCACACCTGCTGGTGCAGTAACAGAGGTGTCACTAGCCCGGGGCATTGAGGACTGAAGCCCCAAAAGAATCTGAACGAGCCCCAAATTATTCATTTAGTTCAGATATTCTGACAACCATGTTCACAGTTTGAGAGCCATTGGACAGGTTACATCTCTGGGATAAGCCCTGGATATCTGAAGATCCTAGCAAACCCCCTATATGCTAATAATAATAACAACTGGCGCAGTGGGTAGCACTTTAGCTTCACATGTCCAGGGACTGGGAATGTGCACATTCTCCTCACATATGTGAGTGCATGCCCAAAAATGCCATGGTATGCCATCCAGGGTGTACCTGTTCCTGTAACCCAGGCACCTTTAAACTTTAGATGGATGTGTAACGATGATAATAAACAACCTGAACACTCCACAACAGCTGCACATTAAATATGGAGACAAACTCGTAGGTAACACTTTCTGAGAATGCCATTTCAATTAGAACCGATGAACACATTCTTAACACATTATACTGCATTCAAAAAGCAAAAATTATAATGCATTATGAAGGCACCTATAGTGCATTACAGATGAGAGCTTCATTGACGCTTATGAAGTATTATAAATCAACACTATAATGCTTTATAACGGTCAATAGGAGATTCTGTAATGCTTTATTAACTCTTATACCAGCCATTATCTATAATGCATTATAGATGACAGCTTTAAGTAAAGTGTTACCGTATTACGTTTCATGCAGTTGGGTGTAAATGGAAAACATAAAAATGAGAACACACTGTCTCTCTCACCCCCGTCCTCCGGGTCTTCATCGTCGTCCTCGTCATCTCCAGAAGACACAGAATCTTCAAAGAGAGAGGGGCGCACATATCACATTTCTGCGCAGTGCGGCGGAGAGAGTTTTTATGTATTTCTTTGAAATCGCCACATCACACATGAATTGCAAACACATTTAAACTCAAAGGAATTAGACAATTTTCTCCCCGGATAGAAACAGACGTTTCTGCGTTGTGTCATTTTTGATCTAGTTGAGCGTTTATAAGGCACAGAAATAGCCACTGGCCTTTATTTCATTAACTCCGCACTGGATGAGTTGGGATGGAATCACGATCACACCCAGGACAGTTTGCTAAAAGTTCAGCTACTGTGGTTCATAATCTGACACTGGATCCTCTGCTAACGGGTTTATAATCTGATTCTAAATCAGCTGTTCCAGGTTCACGGCCTGACCTTGGATCGGTGGCTGTTGACCCTGGAGCTACTTTTAAAAGCCCTCCTGCAGCTAATGAAGGCCATATGCTGCCCTCTCTGTGGGCTCTAATGCGTCGAGTCCACTGCCAAGGCAAAGAGTGCTTTCGGCTTCCGTTCCTGCCTTTAAAATAACGTCTCATTCACATGTAGCTTAAGGTCAGAAAGGGACGGTCCACCGGGGTAAGAGTTCTCTCGCGTCTACATCGAACGTAAAGTAAATAAGCAAAACCTAATTTTCGTAAAGTATACGGAGGCCGTACCTGGCTCGCTGGATTCATGCCTGACTCGTTTCAGGCACCGTGCAACTGGACAAAGTCCAGTCACAAAAGGACACATATCTCTCTCTAATATCCGACACCTTTCTCAAATATTTAAAGAAGAACACAATACTCTATTTTCAGACGTCGGGAACCGACATGTTTCGAATCGGGCAAAAAAAAAAAAAAAAAAAAGGATATTGCTGCCATAATGAGCCGTTTACAAGCGTAACTGGACAGTTTCTGAGATCCAGACAGAGGAGCTGCAGTCCATCTTTGATCACGGCCATAAAAGTCTTATTTACCTTGGCCGGGTGCCTGACGAGCGTTGCCAGCGTGCAGTTCCTGCTCCTCGCCATCCCATCTGTTTCTAATGATGCGGCGTTTCAGGCTAATTGCTTTGTAATTAGTTGTCAATAACAGGCTCAGCTGGTGCCGCGAATGTGCGACAAAACAAGGTGGGTCACATCAACCACCCCCACCCCCCTTGGCCCCCCCTCCCACATTCACACCCTGGTGGAATCGGACTTGATTTATTTCCTTTTAAACATATATTTTCAGCACAGTCAGGTTTACGGTGCAGCTGTGTGAGGGCCAGATGGTGTGGCTTGGCTCGGCCCTGGTCGTGGCTCTACCTGTAGGCCTGACTGCTCAGGTAAGCTGCAGGGTGTCCACTGGGATCTAACTCTGAAGCAGAGTTAGATCCCGTGCACGAGGTGCAGCCCAGCCACAGTACTGTGCAAAAGTCTTAGGCAATCAAAGAAAATGTTTAAGGCTATTTATCTGGGTAGTAAGTGTATATTTGCTCAGAAATGAAACACTATTTAACATTAGAACGTATGCAAATATGCAGTAACACAATACAAAATAAACAAGAATTTCTTCTGTTGTCCAAAAAGTGACTGATATCTTGTTGGATGACTAGATGAACAACACTTCGGTTCCCAAACCTCTCCTCAGGGGCACCTCAGCCTTTCCATGTATTCATTAAATTTCACCACCAGCTCAGTGAATTATCCTATTTAGAAGTATTGATTAGCCAAATGAGGTGGAGTAGTGGTCCAATATTGGTGTATTGCAAGGGTGCTGCAAATGCTGGGGTATTTATTTATTTATTGACGCTTTGAGATGGTTAAGCTGATACACTTCAACTTGGAGATCAGTCAAACATCATTTGCTTAGACCGTACAAGACTTTTGCATGGTGCTGAATGTATGACGAACATACTGGAGACCGTGAACACGAGGGGAAGTCGTGACATGTGCTGCGTACATCAGCCCTGAGAGTGAAACAGCAGTCACACATTCCCATGGGCAGCAGAGTCATTGTTCCCGGGTTGAGCTTTCTGTTTAATTACTCTTAGTCATGCCCCCAGAGCCGCCTACGCCCACGTCACCCTCAGCTATTTGATCGGCGGTTAATTAGAAAATGTTTCTCATAGCTCTGGCAGGTCCGAGGTGGAGGAAATCTCAGAGAGCTGCATGCGTCGAGCTAAACGCCCGATACTAGAGGAGAATTAACTCTTATCTTGGCAAGACGCGACAGAACTCCCTGGCCCTACCTTGCCAGAGCTTGCTGGCTTATGGGAGCACTAACACTCTGGTCTTACTGTCAATTTATGCTGCCTAGTTTGACCTGTGCTAATCACAAGCTGGGTGTACAGTATTGTGCAAACGTCTTAGGCAGTCAAAGAAAATGTCTAAGGCAATTTAGAACATATACAAAATTAGAACATATGCAAATTAAGAGTAACGATAAAAACTAAGAAGAATTTCTTCTGTTCTCCAAAACGTGACTTATATCTAGTTGGATGGCTAGAAGAACACCACTTCAGTTCCTAAACCTCTCCTTAGGGGCACTGGAGACATTCCTTGTATAGGTTCAATTTGACCACCAGCTCACCAAATTAATTTACTTAATTAGTTACATAATTCAAACAAGGTGTACTAGTGGTTGACTGAGATGAGATGGTTACTGAAAATACTAGGGTGACTTTAGGAGGGGTTTTGAAATGGCTAAGCTGGCAAACTTAAACAGACGTAATATCAAAGTTTTACACTAACATGAAAATCATTAAGCATTATTTTTTTTGTCGGCTTAAGATATGCCTATATGTTGCTGTGTGTATCATGGACAGTAGCTACGTGGACCGTCAGCTCAGGGAGGTGAGACCTGTCCTTAATTCAATATGCCGAACAGTCCAAGATTTACATGCAACTTCAACAGCAGCCGCCGAGACTCACCTGTGACTCTGACACTGTAGTTTCCCAGCAACGGGCCACCAGGCTCCAGCCTGCAGGCGTACACACCGGAATCCTCAAACGACACGTTGACGACCTGGATGCGCTGTCCTAACCATGTGCGGTTGCTAGGAAACAGGGCCACGCCATCCTTTAGCCAGGTGATGGGCTGGGCTCCGGCTGGCGTGCGGCAGGTAAGCTCGAGGGTCTCCCCAGGTCCCAGGAGAAAGTCCTCGAGGAAGGCCGTCTCGCTTGAGGCTGCGTCTGGGGGCAGACACCAGGAAGGCATTCAGGCAATCTGCAAATCACAGGACCTATGACTTCACTAAATCCTTCTTTAAGGATTAGAAATCCCTTGTCCTCCTATGTGTGGCTAAGGCACTCAACCATGGCAGGCTTTTTTTCTGTGTTTACACAAAGAGGAGGTGAAGCTGATGTCTCGCTGAAATTAACTGCCTGCAGGGCTGCTTGAATGTGACAGGCTAACATCGCCCCAACATCGCCGCATGAGCGAAAACCCCGCTCCACAGCAACAGTCCCAGCATGCACCCTACTGCTGCAGCTCAGGTACCAAAGGGCCCAACGTGACTTGTATTGCACGTTGGGTTGCACGCTGGGTTGCACGTTGGGTTGCACGCTGTGTGCCGTCAATGCACAGGTGAGCGTGAAGTCCTTCAGGGCGCGTGAATCGACCTCTGCTGGCAGAGTTAATCAGGTCAGTCAAGTTGGAAACTGATTACCCTGCGTCCATGCTTCTCAACTGAGTCCTTGGCGACCCTCAAACAGTTCGCAATTTTCTCTCTCCCAGGTCCTAGCACACCTGAACCAAGCAATCAAGCAATGAAGAACACTGAATAAGCGGTACAAGTCTGTTGGGATCTGGAAGTGAGTAAAAAAAAAGTTGCAGTTGCTGTAGATTTGGCTTTATACTACTCTTCCAGTGAATTTTGCCCGCAAGGTAAGGCTAACATTACATTTGCATGCCATCAAACAGGAACAGTCTAACCATAACCCTACCCCTAACCCTGCTACATCTTTATTGTGTGGTGATGGTTCTGTAACTCTAGACTATTTTTTTGGGTTGTGTCTGCCCTTATTGATTCGCCCTTGCCTTATATGGCAAGCCATGGATGCGTGTGTGTTCCTTCATGCCCGTCACTCTTAGTCTAGCCATGACGCCCAACAGCTTCGCTTCGCTGACTTCAGACCGGCTCCGCCCAATTAGCCCCTCCCAAGGACTCCCCCACATCAGTTCTGCTTTACTGATTCTGCCAAGTCAGGGAAAACAAACATGTTTACGTGATCTTCCACTGAAGAAACAGCTCGGGGATTCGGGCCAACGTGCAAAAGGGAGGCCTTTAAGAAATGAGGCCCCGTCTCCCCACCTCAGGCTCCGCACAACACTGAGCTCCTTCTTCTTTCAGCCCCCCTGACTGTAGAGTGGCGGCGGCATCCGCAGAAAAGACACAAGTGCCCGTTCAGGCTGCCTCGAGTGTGCGTAAGGGACAGACGCAAAGGAAAGTCCATTAGGCCACTTGGCGTTTGGGACAACAGTGGCTGCACCCCTACTGTCTTGCGGAATTGGAACCCTGAGCCCTTAGCCGGGAGTCGAAGGTACTTTAGGCTCACGTTACCTTCACGCACCGGCACGTGCAGAAATTACAACGGCGACATAAATACAAGGGACACTTTACTGCTTTCTGTTTACACACAGCATGTCCCAGAGTTGGTGGGCCTTTGATCACGGGGCTGTGATCGGCGAGGCAGAGGCAAGACTCTTCAGAGTCTCTACGAAGACTTGACGCCCCACAGCCATTTAACTGGACTTCTTTCTTTTTCCAGTTGCGACTGTCATTTACAACAGCACCCTCTCCCATTTCCACTTTCAATTTAGGTGACTTTATCTATAGCCTCGTGCCAGTTGGTTGAATATAAAAAGCTTTCTTAACGAGTTTCACATTTCAATTCAAGGAAGGTGTAAGACTCTTCACTGATTCTTTTTTGATCGCTGGATTCTTCCCTTCAAAAAAGCTTTGACTCCTGAATATATACAAACAGATTTGGTTCAATAAGCTCCCTCTGTGATCAATCGGTCAAGTTTAGCTCTAGATGATCCTGCTCACTCCTTCTCAGTCCAGACCGGATCCACTCCGATCCAACTTCAGCTCAGTTGAGCACTGAGGATAACTGTGCTTCTCTCACTCCATACAGCTGCTCTGCTATTTTCAGCTCCATGGATGTTGTCAGAGGTAAACTAATTACAGTTGATGTATTTTCTCCTATGTCTAGGTAGTTCCTGTAGCTGCCCACGTGAAAAGATTATATGGGCCTGTGAGATGAGTGGACCCTAAGAGAGACTCAGTGTCCTTGTGCTATATAAGGGAGACCCCACAATTGCATCCTAAATTCAATGAAAGTGAGTGTATGTGGACTAATGCCGAGAAGCCTGACATTTATATAGTGCTTTGAATAAATCTGATATTGGTGGTCTGATCCATAAACACCAGCTCGAAAACAAGTTCCCAAACTGTTATCGAGCCAAACACATCTTCCTCACTGGGCATTAAACTTCCTTGTAATAACAGTCTTTGAGTTTATTTCCATCATGCCATAACATTACCATGACATTTGGGGCAGGGGGGGTAATCGCATCGGCTTCTGTTGTCGTCGGCATGATGATTTACGGTTATTTGTTGAAATAATGCTGCGTTGTTCTCCGACTTGTTCTGCATGATGTGACGTTCAGGCAGGTTAAGACTGGCCGGTTAAACTAGGATTCAGGATTCTTATAGGTGCTTAACTGGTACTTCGACAAGTGGATCCAAAAGAAATCGCGCATACCTCGGTGTAAAGGGCTTCCAAAGGTGAAAGATTCCCAGCTGCCTCTTCTTCGGTACAGGGACGCGAGCAATGGGCAGCTAACGGCCAATTTTAATACAGTTCATTATTCTTCATCCGTTAGAAACTTTTCAAACTTGGCAAAACACCTTGAGTAGTTTTAAGTGTGTTCGCGGTTAATGGGCGACCTATTGTGCGAGCCGGCGTGCGAGCGTGTGCGTGTCCGTGCACGTCGAGACCGCGTGGCACCCATGCGTGTGTGCGTTCGGGGTGGCGTGTGAACGCGGCGCGTGGGAATGCACAACGCTGTGCGAGCTTGTGCATCTGTCACCTTTGGCCGCCGCCTTAAGTGTTCAAGTGAGTGTGCGTGTGCGTGCGTTCCTTGTGCAAACGTGTGCGTGCGTCTGGTGCTTTCTGGAAGTCAGCTTGCTCCTCTTAAATGTGTCCCTCAGGACTGTAATAGCAAGTCATCCAGACCTCAGGAACACCTATTATTATGGGCTATTACACTTTAACAGTGGAAAAGCTCTGGGCCTAACATGGCTGGGGTTTGCTAATTGCCCTTGGACAGACGGAAGCTATCCAGCGAAGCCACGTGCCATGATCACAGATGGCCGTAGCGCCCTCACGCGACCTCCGTCCGCATCCCTTCCGAGGATCATGCTTCCTTTTCCCGCACTTTCCTCCATGCTAACCGTAAATCCCATCCTTCTTGGAAGCGGCCGCCTTTTCAGACTGTGAGTCCTAATCTCTGTTTAATGTGGCTTGGCCGGATGTAAATACCCTCGGACAATGTCCTTAATCTAGAGCCGCCTGACAACCTCACACTATCAAGGGGGCTTGGGGGGAAAACAGACAGAAAGGCAGGCTTATGGTACAGAGATCAAGGACGGGGGTGTGCGCCGGACGGCGGGTGGGGGGGGGGGGGTCTAAGACTTTTTACCTCTTTTCTTTGCCCTGTTCAGGCATTCTTCCGAGTGGCTCTGAATGTAAAGATGGCCACCGATGACAAACATCCCACTCCCCGCGAGACCCACCCCCTACCCCCCCCCGCTGCGCCCCCAGCTAATTAGGATCGGAAGCTACTGTACGCTCAGGGAGCGGCGTGGATGCCAAGGGCCCTCGGCGGGGCCAGCAGCTCCAGCCGGGGCCGCTTTTGGGCGCGGTAATTATCATTCTGAAGGCGAACTGGCCTACTTTCAACTCCACAAATGCACTGTATGGGTATTCCTTGGAAGGACACTGTGTCCCCTGAACTTAACCGTACAATATTATACGAGTGTAACAGGGGCTAAGGGTGGGGGTGGGGGGCATTCTGGAAGCTCTCAGTCTTCCAAGCAGTGTGGAGAAGGTTAATCACAGCTTCACCATGTGCACCCAACCACTTCCCCTGGGATAACTACCCACCAGCAAGTTAACAGGGCAAGGTGCTGCGATCAGCACCTGGGTACAGCATTCTGCCCTTTAACCTCTGACCCCTGGGTGACCCCCAACTAGTTCCCTAAGCCTTGACTTTGGGACACAGGTTTCGCTGGGGTTACGCAAACACAGCAGAAGAGGAATCATCTTAAACTTGTACACTAACCCTAACTTATATCAATAAAATATGTATTTAAAAGGCTTAGAAGTTAATGCTAAAAATGCATTCTCCATTCCAAACTTATCAGAATATCCTGCCTTGTGAAATATGGGTGCCCAGTTCCAGGATGAATAAAACGATCGTGCTCCCAAAGGTTTTCCCGATTGTTAGCCGTATATTCATAATAGCACATTTCCTGGCACAGGGCTTTCGGATAAGTGTGTGAGCATGTGGACATGTTAGGATTACCCTTATAAAATCTTAAAACAGGCCTTATCTAATCGTTTCATGACTGCAGTTTATAGCTATGGTCTAATCTCACAGGCATAGGTTTATAATTTGCAGTTTGCCTTCAGTCTTAGCCTCACTGTGATACTTTCATGCCCGTTTGGGCCCAGGTGACCTACACACCATGCGGCACCATAGGCGAGCTTCACCACTGGCGCACTCCTGTCTGAGATGCAGTGAAATAGGCTTGATCTTCCACAGGGGCGCCCTGTCTGAAGATGGCACCCTAGGCAACTGTCTATGTAACCACATGGGTTGACCGGCACTGTGGAACGCTAGCAACTCTATAGCACCAAAATGCCATTCGACCAAAACTGGTTCCGCTGGAGAGGCGAAGGAAACCTGTGTTGTTGGCCCAAGGGGGAAAAGGTCATGACTGGAAAGGCCAAACAAACAGGGGACCAGCCTGAGCGTGCGGACAGTGATCAAAGCTGCTGGAGTCCTATGTTCCACTCCGAATAAGGAACTTCGCTGGGAGACTAGGCATGAATGGGCGTGGGGGAGCCCGGCCTAGGATTACGACCTCCCCGTGTGAATGGCCTCATGGGGAAGTGTGCTTGTGACTGGAGCACGACCTGGGGTAATTTAAACTGGCGAAGGTGCCCCCCCCCCCCCAACACATGTGCAAACACACTGACAGCAACCATCAGGCTGAGATGCGGGCCAGTCTAAACCACTCCTTCAAATAAATCGCAGACCCCAAATATAAAGTGCAGAGCATTAAAGTCTTAATTACTCTGTAAAAATGCTCTCTGCCTATTACCGTGCCCACCTTCTCAGAAAATTGCACGAACGCTCCTGCGCGTGTTAAGATTCTCTGCAGGAACAATATTCTCACTGGGGGGTGGGGGGGTTCTGTCTCCAAGGCTATTTCACACCCCTGCTAGCTGCTAACAGCTGACACAGCTGAGTCAGTCCTCCTGGGGGGTGGGAGGGGGGAAGGGTCGATCTAAGCTTACCTCCATCAGGGCAGGTGCCTGCTTTTTTTTACATGTGGGTATCCCACCAGGAATGACAGCATACAGGAGGTGACTCGCTCACCAGGGACGACAAGATACAAGAGGTGCCTCTCATCCTCTCTCTCCAGGGAAGATAGGACACAGGAGATGACTCTCATACTCCCTCACCAGGGAGGATGGGGTGCAGCAGGCAGATATTAGAATCTGCTCGCTAGTCTGGTGAGATGGTGGCATGGAGCACAGACAACTTCATAACTCAAACCAAACAGAAAACAGACCCAAACCAGCAAAAAAACATGGAGCAGCTCAGGACTCAAATCAACACAGAACACTGGCCAACTCATAACTCAAACCCACTCCGCGCAAGTCATAACCCAAACCAACACGGAATAACACTGAACACACACCAGCTCGTAGCACTGAATCAACCCCGAGCAACACAGATCAACTCATAATCTAAACTAACTCAGAGCTCAACCTAACACAGAACAAAACCCAACCCAACCAACACAGAACACAGGCCAACTCATAACTCAAGCCCACTCTGAGCAAGTCATAACCTAAGCCAACACAGAATAACATTGAACACAAGCCAGCTCAGAGGGCAAAGCTCAGCTCAACTCATACACTAATCCAATTCAGAACTCAACCCAACATAGAACAAAACCCAACTCATAACCCAAACCGACACAGAAAAAGAGATCAACTCAGAAAATAAACCAATATAGGACACAAAGCAGAGAGGGAACTCAAACCAATGTCTCAAGAAATATGTGACATGCAAACACAGGCACATGAAAACACATACACACACACACACACACACACACACACACATTTTAATTCTTATCCTTGTTGAGACTCTCCATTCATTTTTATCCCAACAATGGCGACCTTATCCCCTACCCAACCCTAACCCTAACCATAAGTAACCAAACAGCATTTTCTTAGAAAATGTGGTCCCCCACAACGTCAAAATAACAGGTTTTTATCACATTGCGGCGACATTCCTGTATGACCCACACACACAGCGCTGACCCAGCGTCTATCGATCAACTGAACATGGGCCAGTATGAAACACAGCAGCGGTCTTTGTTTCCCTGTTTCTCTGCCTTATCTTTCTCCATCTCAACAATTTCCTTAAGGGGAGAAGCTGTAATTAAAATCCAGTTCTCAGTCAAACAAGCTGACAGGGAGAAAAAGCCACAAACTGCCACAGTCACTCTGCACTGGAAAGGAGACTGGAGGGGGAGACAGAGAGAGGGGGAGAGTGAGGGAGAGAGACAGAGAGAGGGCGAGAGAGGGGGAGAGAAAGAGAGAGGGAGAGAGAGGGGGAGAGAAAGAGAGAGAGGCAGAGAGGGAGGGAGAGAGTGGGAGAGAGAGGGGGAGCGAAAGAGAGACGGAGAGAGGGACAGAAGAAGAGTGGGAGAGAAAGTGAGGGAGAGAAAGAGAGAGTGGAGGGGGGGAGGGGGAGAGGTCACAAATGGAACAGGTGGTCAGTGTGCAGAGTGCATGTCAGTATCATATATAACACAACAGGCAGGCGTTTCCAAAGTGAAGTGCACCCCGGGTGTGGAGCTAGACGGCCAGGGGCCAGCTACAGATCCAGGGATCGTGCCGTCTCGCTGATGCCATTCTCCTTATTTACGCTCAGACCGGTCGCCTTAACTCCCCGCTCGTGCTTATGTGCTGGAAACGTCTGCACCGCTCCCGGTCACCGTCTGATCGTGCCGGTTCACGTCTGGTTTATAGTTCACGTTGGTTCGTGTCTACACCAGAGAAGATGCAGGGTCACCACACCCTGCAGAGATCAGACCCAGCTCAGAGGAGAAGCGTTTCGTGCTCCAACACAGGACCAGATCCGGGTCTCTGCTACAGGAGCTAATCAAAGCCCAGACCTCTGGTATGAGATGTCATCTCAGACAGCTCTATGCCTGAACTGCTACTGTACCAAAATGATCATGACACAGTTATAGCAGAACTGTAACTGGCCCTTGATAGGGCCGACACATAGGATTCTGGGGACTCCAGGACCATGCAGAATTTCAACAGTCCGACAATCCGAGGTCCAATTTGAAGAGTGATGTGTGAGAGATGGCCGTTGATGGTGTGTAGGCGAGAGTACGGAGGACGGCGTGAGAGAGCCATGCATGCTGGGAGCTCACCTGTGGGCCGTGCAGCGGCGGGGTGGAGCAGCGAGATGAAGCAGAGGCACAGGGCACAACTCAGGGCCATGGCCCCCCGGCGGGACGGGCTCCAGCCTGGCTCACACATGCCCCACACTCATGCTCCTGGAGGTGACGTCACACCCACAGTGGCTGTCCCTGTCACAGGGGACGACAGCACATAGTCAGCTCGCTAACACACACATGTACGGACGTGCATCCGTGCCTTTAAGAACCCCCTCCCCCCCAACGCGGCATTCAGCCCCCCAACCCAAATAATCGCCCCTCAGCCGAGACTCTGGCTACCCTGCTCCTATCCCCGTGCCATGTTTTTATTACCTATAAGGAGTCAGATACACGCTAAGGTTTAGACACAGTCTGTGTTGACTCCCTAACCCCTCCCACCCACCCCACCCCCCCCCACATGCCACCCCCAAACAATGCAGACGCTTCATACGGCCCCTAGCTCTGGGTGGCCCTTCTCCCTGTTTTTTTTTTTTTTGGCCGGCCCTCGACTTGCTCCCTGGGTAAAACAGAAGCTCTTTCTGCGGCCTGCCGCCGAAATGAAAAGAGACCCATCGCCTCCCCACGTTTATTTATATAACTTGATAAGAGCGGCGGCCTCCGAGCAGACCGCGGCGGCTCGGGACCTGATGTCGGAGGCCCTGGCTGGAAGTTCTGTTTCCACGGGTACGCCGATGCCCAGTGCTAAGGACAGGGCCGTCTCTGTCTGGGCAGGCGGGGCCCCCGCGAGTCCACTGGTGCCCCTCCCGGACCCCCCACACGGAGGCCGGCGTGGCCGTGCCTCTCCACCCGGTCAGGCTGAAAGGCTGACACGTTCCGGGGGAGCGAGAGTTTGAAAACGGGCTCAGGTTCGATTGCCCCAGACTTAACGTCTTGACATTTCCAGCCAGAAAAAAAAAAAACGCTGCGCGAGTAATTTTGGAAAAAGAAGAGACTTACAGTGGAGGGAAGGGGATATACATTACGCAGGCTGGCTGGGATTCGGACCCATAACCTTAGCGTCTTCAGTTCAACACCCAAACAGCAAAGCTAGAGGGACATTTCACCACTGCCCACCCAAACTGAGCCCACAGCAAACCCCGTAGGCAGAAATTAATTTCTGGGGGTGCCTGGGGGGGGGGGGTTAAACTTATAAGGTGGCTACGTGGCTGGCTCACAGGCAGTCGAAGTCAGAGCCAACCAGGCTTCCTACTTCGCTATGGCATGGCTGGCCCTTTGCTTACACGCTGCCTACTAGACGTATGATGCGGTCCAGGGGCGCGAGCGCCCGGGGAATGGCACGCGCTGAAGATGGGACCGTCCTGCCCACAGTCTGAGCGCTCCAGCTAAGGGTTGGTGCTTGTGCTGCTCTGCTCTGACCGACGTCTAATCATTCTGCACGTGTGACCAGGAAGCTGCCTTCGCGCGGCTCACAGGAGCCAGAGGAATGGGCGCTGGTGTCAGTCATGGAGATCTGCGGATTATCCAGCGTCATTGCCCCGTCGCACAACTCGGGTTCAACCCCGCCAGTGTTTACCAATCCAGACGTTTGTTGTCATTTTTAATTGTCATTTGTGAAGTTATTTCACAGAGCCTTTATCATTTGAGGTGTTTAGGATGCAAGACGCCTTGTTTCTACCACTTAAAATTAGTGAGCATATTCATCGGTGCTTTTATGCGCGAATTATACATGTATGACTGACTTTCTGAGCCCGCTGAGAACAGAAGGATGCGCTTGTCGTCCAGCGTCATCTGCATTGACGAGAAAGCGGCGAGGGCCTGGAACTCATTCAGCCCCATCCTTCGCAAAAGCAAAGCTGTCAGAGCAGTCTGGGGCCCATCAGAGAGCTCCGTGATCTGTCAGTAGAAAGGAGGCCGCACCTAACACACACTACAGCAGCGTTTCCCATTCCGGTCCTCGGGGACCCACAGACAGGTTTTTGCTCCCTCCCAGCTCCCTACCAGGCAGTCCACATTTTTGCTCCCTCCCAGCTCCCTACCAGAAGCGAAAATGTGGACTGTCTGGCAGGGAGCTTGTGGGGAGCGAAAACTTGGATTGTCTGTGGGTCTGTGAGGACCGGGTTGGGAAACACTGCACTAGAGGAATCCAAAGAAGTGTCTTCACTTGAGAAAGGGTTTAGATGATGGTCTTGCCCACTAAGGAAAGGGTCAAAAATAGTCCAGTACAGCCAGCAGCAAAGATGCTGATTGGGAGTCATTCCTTCCCGCATGGGACAATACCCAGAAATGTGTACATTGGCAGAGGCTGCACTTTTGAAATGACAGATCATGGAGTCGCCCGGCGATCCTGTCTGACCAAACTATGGGATGGTGTGAAGCTAGTGGGGCGCTCAGGCAAGGCGAGTCAATTGGAGTCACTCTCGGTCTGGCAAAGCTCGGGACACATGGTTCATGGCTAATGCAGACAGAGTCCGTTTGAAGATCTCCCCCTCTCTCTCTCTCAGAAGTCCCTCAAGCTGATAAGGTTGTGAAGGTTCTGCATTCTGTGCAAGAAAAAAAAAATATCTCCATCGAAACCAGACAGACCTGCCTAACGCTGAGGGGAAAAAAAAACAGAATTCAGTCCCTACTTTGACTCCAGTTTAGACTTGCATCTCAAAGCGTAAAAATGAACCAGAGAAGTCATAAACCAGCCAGCTCAGCCATCATAATGATTATGACATTTCAGTCATAACTGTGGCAAAACATGTAAAGATTTTAAATTTGATTTCCCTATGATTTCAAAGAGATTTCCCCCCCTCTTTTGCTCATCTCCAGACACTGTGAATGAGGCATTTCAGAGGTATTCCCTCTGAATGCAATAAATACTGCACATGTCAGCTTGTGTCATGCTGTCATACGGGAAAAAAAGCGTCTTGATGTCACGTGACTGTATGAGACTGTACTAATGCGATAATTAAAGTAGTGCCTCGTTTTAAGCAGCCGCATCATTTACCCGCAGACCCTCAAACGAACCTTAACTGGAAGGTTCCCACGCCACGTGACACACAAACGAGCGTTACTATGCATCGACTTTATGTCAAGGGAATAACATATAGATTAATGTACATGATCATCTCTGCGAAACGGTCAACAAGTAATTGAGGAGAAAAACAAGCGGTGGACTGTGGCCGGCCGGTGCATTCCAGTTTACAGTGTAAACTGTCTTCATAAAGGAGAAAATCGGTTGTGGGCAATGAGATACGACAGCCGGCACAAGGTACACCCCTTGTGGTGTTGCGCATATTGAAATACAACAGTGCCTTGTTTACTTAACCTCTCCATGTCAAATATTATATCAGCAAGGCGATTTAATGTGCAGGATTGCATGCATGTTCCTTGCCAGCCAGGTCCCGGCACTGTACAACGCCCTCTCTGTATAACACGATTTTACTAATGTGCTTGTATTTGACGCAACAAGGCGCAGATAGTATTACCGCTCTAGGTCGTTCTCGTTAGCTCATGTTAGCACCTTTTGAATGGGATTTCTGGCTCTTACGAGAAAAAAAACTGGTTTTGTACGGTATCCCCGGAAATCCGGCTTTCGGAATAGTTTTGATTAATTAGGGTTCTTATTATGAAGGTTTTTGGGCGACCCATAAAAACCATCATGAAACAACAACAACAGCGAGAATAAATAATAATAATAATAATAATAATAATAATAATAATAATTGTTGTTGTTATTATATTACTTTTTGATACATGACATGTCTTTAGATAACGCATTTAAAATCAAAATCTTACCCAGAGAATGCATTACTTTAGATATTAAATCCCTCATCCTCTGAAACTATATAAGGTTCGATTCATTGGCAATTATTGTTCTGCTAAAGTTTGGCCCAGAATTTGTATTTGCATGAAACTTTTTTTTCCTCCCCCGTTTAAGACACTGTCATTTTTTCGTTATTTGCGTAACGAGATTATGAGATTAGAAGACTATGCGCTGGCGTTAACTGAATTTAACCGGGGCTAACGTGATGCTTTGTTGCTTTAGTGATCGCATCAAGGTGCATGGTTACCTGTAAGTGAAAACCTGCGGTTATCTCCAGTCATGACGACTGAAATGTAACGACCCTTCTGACGCTCATTAAATATCGAGTGTTTCAAGTTTATAAGCAACGTATCATTCTTTATTTTAGTATTGAAACTTGGATCAAGGTTCTGCATTCTAATAATGAATATTCAAGACATGCAGAAAGTATTATATACTGCTTTTGTACAGTATATGTACACAGTATACAGTACATGTGCTTTTTTGTACTAATCAGGATAAAGACACCTGTGAAATAACATGTATTTATAACAACAAAAGGCCTTTATATATAAATAAAGTGACATGAAACACCAAACGCGTATCATAGAAGCAATCGATTATAAGCATGTAAGGAGCGAGCAGGAGATACAATTGGCTATATATATAAATTAATATTAATAAACTATGATCTTGAATTATACTGCAGCAGAGAATGTACAGATTGGTACATCTAGCTTCTCTGACGTCTGATAGGTGCTCTCTATAGATACCTGGTTCAGGTGATATATTACGGACTCTGCCACAGTATCTAGTGCCTCACAGGCAGGGTTGAGAGATGGATTTCTGACAGTCACATGGAAGCTCTGCCCTCACGGCCAGCTCGCAACGCGCCTGCCTGCCAGCTGTTCGCAGTCACCAACGACTAATCGTTGAGAAATAAATCACACTCGGCTTCTACCCCCATTGACTAAAAGTCTTTCAAAAACGAAGTGGAAAGGAGCTACGAGTCATGATTAGCGGCCGCTCAAACGGCATGCGGCATGATAATTCTCTGCACACAAAAAATAAAGTGAAGGGAAAGAGTCTTACCTGTGAGTTTCCAATGTTACAGTAATCCTCTTTAAATCGCGCAAACCCCCCAAATCCGTACAAATGTGCAATAATATGCAATCGATTCAAAACATTTAAATATATTCTAAATCCCAAAACTGAGGGTGTCTTCAGCTGTTGCGAAGAAGTCTTCCAAGAGTAAGTCGCAGCGCCAGAATTTCTGGTGGAGCCACAATTCCTTATCACCACGTAATCATTTGCTGTAAATTATATGTCCAGGGCGGTTGTGTAAATAGTTTTTTTTGTCTTTTTCTCTATGAGAATATGCCTTACATGGTGAATCGGTGCTGCGCTCTCCCGACCCTCTCTGAAGGTGATGGCAGTGCTGGCTTTGGCGTGTCCGCCGTGCGCGACTCTCCGTGCCCGAGTGCCCGGAGTTGTAAGGCAAGCGCCTGCTTTTCGCTGCCTGTTCCGGGGCTGGGGTGTGTGTGTGTGTGTGTGGGTAGGGGGGGGAGTTACGATCGCTGATCCCGATGCGTGTGTGTTTTGTGTGTATGTGTGAATGCTGGGCTACACGACTCGCAGACGAGAGAGAGAGAGAGAAAAAAAATTAACAAGGATCGGATTTCAGGCTCCAGACCCGCTACGAGCGCTGCGCCCGTCCCAGCCCCCCCCCTCGAGAGTTAAATGCAGCAAGATAGGGGGGAATCTGAAGATACCCTGGGAGGGTGGGGGGGCTCCTCCCTCCCCGGCTCCAAAATTCAATCAACCAGTAAATAAACGTTAAGGCTCCGTCGACTTAACTTGTCCATTGCTTTGTCAGGAATTTTAATACACTCTTGAGAACGATGCAAGAGAATAAGCCTCTCCATTTACTCACATATAAAGGCATTTTTTCGTCGACAAAAACCGATCCGGGTGAAGAATATTTATGCACTTAGCCGTGGTCATTAAATAAAATCGCGTAATATTTTTAATTAAAGAGAGGCTCGTTTACACGCCTTATTGTGATAAGGCATGTCAGAAAAGACGGTTATCACTTACCAAAAAAAGGGAAAGAAATAAAATGAAACGCTCCAGAATGTGTCAGACTCAGGTTAATTTTTAAAATAAATCTCAGTGTTCATAATTGGTTAAATAAGGAATGAAAGTTACATTTAAGTTAAAGGGAAATTGTAGTGTCTTTTTGAGTTTCTGTTATTAACTATAAATGTGGTATACGTTTCCTTTTTTATGTATTGACTTTTTTATGTAGTCCAATATGAAGGTGCATCTTGAAAATGAAAAGAAGACTTGTCAGGCGTTTCTAAATTCGCACCTCTATGCAGCAAATAGCCTATCTTTTATATTTGAATAATCGCTCTCACGCTCTATCTATGCGTAAAACGCTCCGTGGAACTCAGTGATAAGTCACTTAACCATCGAGGGTCTTCTACATATCTCTGCAACCTCTTATCACAACCCGATCTCAGTAAAAAAATCAATTGGCCGCCACCTCTGGGCACGTCGGGACACACATCTCGCTTTTATTTACATATAAATCATGGGAATCGTACGGTCTTTCTCCCGAAGAACACCCTTATTAATTACTCCTTCGTCAATTACACAGGCTATTCCACAACCACCGAAAACAGCAACAATATTCAAAGTATCCATACTCAGTCGATTCCATTCATTTTAATTAATGCATCATCATCATCATCATCATCATCATCGCACTCCTAATGCGTTGTACGTTAAATAACTGCAGTCTATAACCCTTAAGGTGCAACGACTGGATTGTCTAAAGTCTGCAGAGGCGTCCTGGTGCCAGTTGGCGTACTGAATGGCCTCACTAAATATTAAATGAAATGCAGTAATTATATTTAATAGCTTACATCTTTAAATGCTTTCTCCGGAATGTTAATTTGGGTTTAACAAAATCATTCTAAGCCAAGTTCTAACGATTCATTACATGGAATGTATGCATATATTTAACAAAGCGGGTAGACAAAAATGATGCATGTATATATGTATATATTTAATAGTCATTATTATTTGATAGTTCTGTAAGATATAGTTTTACAAGTTGTTTTCTTAGTGCAACCCTTAACTAAATAGTCAAGTGAGTAAACAGTATAGCGCGAAGGGACATGGATCTAAATAGTTTTCTTACAATGGGACAGCGTCTTCATAGCGGAGTCCCGAACACAAAGGCGCCGGGTAAGGGGCGAGAGAAGCTCTGGGCGTGGGACAGTGCGGCAAACTCCGGCGTGTCAGGCAATGACAGTTTTACAACGAGGCGAACAATTACCAGAGGTCCCGAACTGATGATTTCAATTTAAAACGCCTCGGACTGAAGGATCCCCTGCAGCTGCTGTGAACCCCCCCCCCCCCCCCCCCCCCCCCCCCCCCCCCCCCCCCCC
>JAODKL010000051.1:5982581-6004916 GCA_026780765.1 Petrocephalus schoutedeni
ACACGCACACACACCCACCCTGCCCCCCTCTCAGTTTAAGACCCCATGAAAAGAGCCCACATATCACCAGTGCCCCGTCCTCGGGGGTGTCCCGGGCTTAACTCACTGCGAGCGCCAAAGGAGGAAAGTGGCAGGCGTCGAGCTGAAACCGCAGACGTATTAAAGGAAAAAGAAAATATATCGAGGAATCAGACAAAACCGGCTTAAGCACCGAAACACGGAGACCCAAGGTTTCTCCCTATAAAAGCACTATGAAAATATTAAACAATCGAAAGGATTGTGCTATCTTAATTCATTAAAATAAAAAAACGAATAAAAAGACACTAAAGTGTATTCTAGAAGAAAAATATATGAATATTTAAACACTGATGTCCAATTTATTTGTTTATTTGTTTAATGTAATGTGACGTCTGCTAAACGGTCAAATAAAAAAACAGCACTTTTAATTGCTTGATCGGCTACTGTTTGTTTGTACCGTGGTAAATCACCGCGTTCGTCGCCGTAATTATCGCCCGTTGCGTAAACCTGTCATGTTCCCATTTAGCTTATAGCCCAATCAGCGGCATAAAGCTGAAGTGGCGGCAGTAATTAAGCAGAGTAATTCAGGGTAAAACAGAGTAGCGACTCTCCAACCTGTTTTGACAGAGCAATTTTATGACGCTGTAAAGCTGCAGGCTCGGTTTATCCAGGAGCGCACTAAACGGCCGTGCCCACCAGCCTCCCTCAGATATAACGCCCACTGCGTCCGTCCAGCTTCTTCTGGCTGTTGGTCATTTCATGGCGGACTACAATCAACAAAACGCCCAGTTCAGGTGGAAATAGAGCACCTTCTATGTAAGGATAGGAAAAAGATGTTTATTTTCATTTATACTGAAGCATAATTTATTATAACCCCCAATAAGCACCTTTCACAGAGTAACTGCTTTATTGTCCAGCATTAATTTGAAGGTCGTGAGTAGGGTGACCAGATAATCCATGTCATCCCGGACGCTTTGAGCTACTTCAGGTTTTACTTTAAACCTGAAAGGCTCCTGTGCTTGGCCAAGTAGTTAATTTCCTCTTGTGCTTTGACTTCTTTGTTTCCTTAATACTCATCCAGCTATTTCACATTAACATTAATGATACGTGCATGAATATCGGAGACTGACCAATCAGCACACAGCAAGAACGCAGTGCTTAAGTGAAATCCAGGTCTTTTTAATTGAAATAGTTTACAAATCCTGTCCTAGGTCAATGTGTCCGGGATGACATGGATTATCTGGTCACCTTAGTTGTGAGTTAACTTTACCTTATATTTACTAGTCACTGTTTTTTCTTTGCACACGGAGTTTGCGTTTGACCCCCCGCTCGGCGGGACATCTGCCTGACCCCTCCGTAGTCTCTCTGGTAGCTGCTCGGTATCTCCGGCATCTGCAGGGTCTGCCTGACCTTTGTTTGGTTCCTCTGGCCTCTGCGTTGGGGAGAGTGTGGCTGACCTGCTAATACGTCAATGCAAAGTTGCGACGGGGGGAAGAGCAAGGGAGGGAGAGAGAGGCATAGAAAGAATGAGGGAGAGACAGAAAAACAGGAAGGGAGAAACTGAGAGACTAAAGGTGGAGACGATTTAAACTTGGATGTTGACTTCCTTTTCTGCCCGAATCTTACCTTTGGTGAAATTTCCGAACTGGTGCCAGCTCAAACAGACCTGGTTCAACACTGTTATCTAATCGTGCGACCTATGAGTCGAAAGCTATCTTGGTCAACATGCAGGCAGGTGTGTCTCTATCTACGCGGCTGTTTCCCGGTCTGGGTGACTGCGCTGCCTGCGCAGACGTGACCCCCGTGCCCCCTTGTCGAATGAAGGTGTTGGGTGATTCGGGGGAGGAGGAATGAGGGTGCTTTCGGGGTTAGGAATGCTAGGAGTCGACAGAACCTAACGGTGAAGCCCTCTCGTTTTTTCGCTCTCTATGCTCTCAGAAAAAAGGCTGCTGATTTGGACCCTTTCTTGGAGTTTTGCCCTTAAGGGTCTGCATTAATGTCGTACATTAATGCCGGTCGTACCTTGGGAGTGCTCCTCAAATATCCCCAAGGTACAAACAACATTAATGTACCCCCAATGGTACAAAAATGTTCCTCATAGTCCATTTCTGTACCATAACAGGCACAATTACCTACAGCTTAGGGTACAATTGGCAGACCCTCGAGGGTACAGCCCCAGTGACCGGCAACGGCACAAATCGGTACCCTATTTCCTGAGAGCGTATGGCCTGCTTGGTGTTTGAATCCTTTTTGAGAAGTAAATCGTGTACATCTCATTCTCTTTTAATAACTAATGTTCACATAAGTGTTAAACTTTGGTTATTATTATATGCAAATACACTGATGAATGTTTAGTGTGCAAACATAAACATACGTCTATAGCGTAGTCAGATCGATGCTGTCATTTGGGAGGTAGATTGTGGTGTTTTAAGCTTGGACATTAAGCTTGGACCCTGGACATTATTCCCATCGCTTTCCCTAATAATACATATGCTTGCTTGCCTTTTGTTAATGTGTAAATATGAAGGGAGGAGATTGCTGTGTTTGGGCGCAGGGGTACAGGGGGGTCCCCGTCTTACGGTGGGGGCCGAAACAGAGCCGTGACGTGCCAGCGGGGCGGTGGGCTGGCGGCTGTGAGCAGCTTCTGACGAGTCCGGTGACAGACACGCACTGATCGCCGCCGACTCCCCCGAATCGGGCGTGTAAGATGTGCAGCTTTGTAGGGTTTCGGAAGCGGGGGCTGACATGGCTGCAGCGCTGTCGGGTTTCTGACACGCGTGTGCGGGCATGACAGGCCGGGACTCTGTGGCACCGCGGGGCGTTTGAGGCACAGACAGGTCCGTGACAGGGTGCCCGTGGCTTTCATGCACGCTGCGCTCTTTTCTGACGGCAGAAGGAGACGCACTGCAGGCAGTGTTTCACGCACACATGGATGTCTCTCTTTCTCTCTCTCTCTTTCACACACACACACGTGCGCACGTGCACACACACATACGCACACATGGATGTCTCTCTCTCTCTGTCTCTCTCTTTCACACACACACACACACACACACACACACGCGCGCGCACGTGCACACACACATACGCACGCACGGACGTCTCTCTCTCTCCATCACACATACACACACACGTGAGCACGTGCATGCATACATGCGCACACGCGGATGTGTCTCTCTCTCTCTGTCACACGCACACATACGCACACACCTGCACCGGGACCAGAAGGAACAGCAGCACATCCGGTCCCAGGGGTGTTTGATTTCCCTGTGATAAATTCGGTCTGCCATGCTAATGAGGTCCCGGAGGAACAGAAGACTCGGCCCCAAAAGTAGCTGCAGAAAAAGGGGTTACGGGGGGGTGGGGGGGTGGGTCACGCGGTTACCGCACAAAGCACTTGCAGAAATGGGGGTCACGGAGTTAGTATAACGTAGCGCTACAGTTACAGGATGATCGCACAATTACATCAGAGAGTAACACAGTTTCAGAATGATGGGCAGGCACACAGTTAGAGCACAGGATACTCAATTATAGCTAGAAGACTAGGTCAAGCCCAGAGAAGCCCAGCTCAGCAGTTTTATTTGGGTGCGAGAATGGTAGCTGTGTAAGGGCAATCCCGTGAAACGCAGTAGCGCGTTATTTTCCTATCAACTTTAATTTGTGGTGGCAGGGTATTTTGGAAAAGTGCTTGCAAACAGTAAAATCAAATAATAAACAGTTATTCCACAGTAGAACTAAGAATGAGATGGAGAAACTGCAGCCGTTTGGGAAGGAGTCACAGAGAAGGAATGTATTCTGCGCGTTTAACAGAAACCCTGTTGAGGTGAGGCAGAACTGGATTGATTGCACTCCGTTTT
This sequence comes from Petrocephalus schoutedeni, assembly GCA_026780765.1. Taxonomy (NCBI): domain Eukaryota; kingdom Metazoa; phylum Chordata; class Actinopteri; order Osteoglossiformes; family Mormyridae; genus Petrocephalus; species Petrocephalus schoutedeni. The sequence continues at coordinate 5,986,457 of JAODKL010000051.1, forward strand.
ATGACTAATTACGTTGTCCGCTGTGGAAGGGGTGAAATATACTTATCCTTTTCTACTCTTCCTCATAAAGTGTTGACATTAAAAGAGCATTTTTCTGTAGGCACGTTCTCCCATGTGGTGTTTTACTCCCCGTGAGCCACCGTGGAACGTTCCGGATCAAAGGCGCCTACCTCTCTCACTGAATCAATTGGACTTCAAACGTGCTCGAGAGCCAGGGGCCCTGAAGCTCAGATATTAGCTCAGAGAGCTGTCTGTGGTTGGACTCCTGGCTGTGTGACAGTCCTAGGCTGAAACACAGGTCCTGCTGTACTAGGGACTCAGGACTGAATGAACACAGGCACTTTGAAGTTACCTACGAAGTGAACCAGCAGGGTAAAAATATATAGGGGGGGTGGGTGGGCGTCATCTGGCTGTGAAGCCCGGGACACACTGACCTTCATTTAGCATGAGCAGACAAGGCTGCCCAAGCTTGGTTTCTTTGTTCAAAGCAACGTTTCTCAAATGGGTCCTCGGGGGCCCCCAGACAGTCCACGTTTTTGCACCCTCCTAACTGCCAGGGAATTGGGCGAGAGCAAAAACGCGGACTGTCTGGGGTCCCCGAGGACTGGTTTGAGAAACGCTGCTTTAAAGTATAAAGAGACGCCAACTCTGAGCTCCTTCTTATTCAATACTGTACATTCAGTCTGCACAGGATAAACAGGCTGGTATAGGTATCAGACACGGCGAATAGAGTGTGAACTGATGTCATCGTGAGGGACAACATATGGACGACGTTTTTTTTTCCTTTTTTATGTAGGCGAAACCTCTCTGCATTCTCAGACTAAATGACCCCTTCAGCGGACAGCAGAGGGTCCACAGAGGAGCTCCAAATGAACTTCCCCAAGCAGAAAAAAAGGTAACCAACCGCCCCTCCCCGACCCAAACCCCCATGGCCACATCTCAATCCCGCCTGTCCGGCAAACAATAGCAGGAGGACAAAGAACTGGCCCTCACAGGGAGCCCTTTTTTTCGCGGGATTAGCCTGCCTTTGTTGGCAAAACACAAATTACACGTCCTTTAGTGAGTCTCCTCCCTCTGGGCCGGCTCGAATAGGGGCAGGGGAGGCGGGCCCGCTGAAAACGTCTTCGCTGTTATGGGGGCCAGCGAACGCCACGCCGGGCGGGCTCCAGGAGAGCCGGGCTTCATAGCCCTCGGTAAGAGGGGCCCCTGTCTGAATGAGCAGCAGCAGGCTGGTGTTGTGGATGAGAGGTGTTCTAAGGAAGAGTTCTTACATCCACAGTATGAGAAAACGAACATCCGGCTGATGGTGTAAACAAGGGTGCCCTCCTTGGATAATAGGCAAGTCTGTCTTTAGACACACTGGATAACACACTATAGATATTGCATTGGTCCTAGAGAGCACTGTACCATGGAATAAGACTACAGATTGGGAGTATGCAAACTTTTTGATCTTTATTCAAAGTCTGATGTCAAAAACAATTTTCAATAACAAAATAACATTTCATGAACTTTTAATGGATTAGCGATATAACCTTTCTATATAGACATCAGTATAAAGGGAATTTTGTCATTTTAGCTGATCGTTTTTGTCCTTCAAACCACGTTGAACATATTGATTCACAAGGTGCGTTATCGGCTGGGCCTAGATTAACTTCGGTCCGGACTTTGAGAACTCCTGCTGTAGAGAAATGTATATAGGGCCATTAGGGATCTTCTGTAGAGGTCCTGAAGAAGACTGTAGAGGATCTGTATGGACCAAAGGGAACACCACAGCAATATTATGAAATGGAGATACATAGAAACGCCATGGATGTAGAGGGACATTGTAGAAAAGGGTAGAGATCGCTTTCTGTCCTGCATGTTGCCTGGGGGCAACCTGACCTGTGACCCTGTAGGGTGGGAGGGGGGGTGGGTTGCCTCACATCCCCCATGTAGTTAAGAGTGAGATGTCAGCATCAGACAGCCTCTTTAGTGTGACAGCCCTCACTTTGTTCTTGTGAGGAGCAGAGGTGAACTGACTCTCCCACAGCTGTGTCAAATACCTAGAACATGGAGACACAAATATTCATATCACACATGCACAGATTAGGTATCCATATCTTTGTGGGAACTCTTCATTCATTTCTATGGGTATAACCCTAACTGGGGCTATGACAACCTTAACCCTTACCCAGCCGTAACCTCAACCATAAATAACCAACCTAAATACCAGAATTTTGACACTCGAAGTTTTTTTTATTGCATTCACAGATTTTTTTTATTGTTATAAAATTGAGGCTTATATTGTGGGGACCTGAAAAATACCCCCACAAGCAAAAAGGTAACAGGTTTTAGCACATCGTGGGGACATTTCGTCCCCACAATGTAGTAAATACAAACCCACAGACACATACAAAACACAGAAGTGATAATCTGGAGCTGTCAATAGGAAGGAAGTTCTTTTGTTTCCAGAGGTGGGTAGTCCAGGTCCAAGGAGTAACAATCCAGACCAGGATTTTGTTTCAACCAACTAGTTGAGCACTCAGTGACTGACTCTTAATACTCAACTGGTTGGTTGAAACAAAATCCAGATCTGGATTTTTACTCTTTGGACCTGGATTTCCCACCTGCTAGTTTCATATTCATCGGCTGGCTACATACAGTCTGTGATCATTTCTGGTAGTAAATGTAGTAATTTCTTGATACGCATGATTCTATGTACTCATGTGCAGTCCTGTGGCCGTTTTATGGTCATAAGCAGTCTGATGGGATCCTAAATGGATCCTCCACGTGTTCATATGCAGTCCTGTGTGGCCATCTGTGCTCCTGGTTGCCCCTTTTCTCTAAGCTTAGCCCAGAACTCGGGCTGATCACCTCTCCCAAAGTATCAAAGGCTCTGGCAGCTCGGCAGCCCCCGGGGGACTCGCACACGCCCACACCGAGCTTGTTTTCTATTCGCCATCGCCTGCAGCGACTTTCAGGTTCTTCTGCTTTTTTGGGGGGGGGGGGTGGGGGGGGCATTGTGGGAAGGCACGGCAGCACGGCAGCCGCCATAGGCACATTCCCTTCAGATAAATATTAATAGGACGCCGTGATCGGCTCTTTGTGGATCGTCACGTAGCGGCCCGTGTGACAAAAGCTCAGTTTTCTCTTCAAGAGACGCGTTGACGTACATGTCATCTCTACTCTCAAGTTTTTATTTATTTATTAATTTTTTTCTCTTTTAAAAATGTTTCGCTGGCTACACTTGAGCGTAGCAGATAAATAACATGAAGTGTTCGAAACTCGTAATTAAATTTGTGAAAGTGATACGTGACCAGTGAAACGTACGACAAATGTACTGGGATGTCTCTCCATTCCGGTGCTAATCTCATTACATAAAAGGCGGGGACCTAGGGCTGAAACATGAACTAGCATTTTGGAGAAATTCTTACATCATCTCATAAATTTTATAGCAATGATGTATTATAGACAGTACTTTTCAAGTTGCAGATTGTGGTAAGAGTAAGCTAGTCACCGCAGTATACCACATATAGGAAGAATCGTGGAATATTTTTGCTAGGCAGGCATAGCATTTTTATGGACCATCTTTAGGTAGGCAGCATCCAGATATGCATATATTTATGGCTTCTGTATGACAGAATGCAGGGGATTAATGCTTGGGGCACTAATGTAGCTTTCTAATGCTGTTGAGCTGACCCTGACTGTCTCAGGTCAGTGTCCCCTTATGAAGGTCAGTAATGGGGCTTCTGCCACACATGCAGAGATCTGAGGAAGGGGTCAAAGGTCACCTTCCACACCATACCGTGCCCCATTGCCCAGGTGGGGACCGTGTGTTGCTGGGTGTGTTAGCATGCCGTGCTCGCGATCGGAAAGTCAGGGGGTCTAATCCAGCGGTCACCAGAATGATTTCACTGTTGGACCTTTGAGCAAGACCTTTAACCACCAACTGCTCCAGGAATTGTCTGACCCCGCTTTTTCAAAAGAATATTTTTTTTTAATAAAAACATTTGCCAAATTAAGTCTTACAGATCTTATAGCCAAGTTTTGCTCTCATGGAGAATGAGATTGGGGGAGGTGGAAAAAGAGTTTCCGCACAGGGATTAATAAAAAGTATTATTATTATTATTATTATTAGTATTATTAATAATAACAATAATAATAATAATAATAATAATAATACAACAAATTAGCAATAGCCACCTGCCACCCATGCCCCTTCCAGGATACAGTGTTTTTAAAACTTGCCAGAAACAGAGCTGGTTGCTCAGGGATGGCACACATGGGGTGTGCACGCTGCAGAAAGTCTCCCCGTTATCTGCCGCGGAATCTGCTGTAACTGCTGAGTCGGTAAGGTGTCGCGTTGTGCCCAGTCCCTCATTACCTAGCGACACCTGTGGAGGACTGTGCCCACTGAGAGCTATATCTAGCTATACCAGTCTTCCCAACTTTTGTTTCTATATATTCCTGGTCTTAATATCCGTTACTGGATTTACATTGGAAATCTGGGGCTTGCTTTGCACGGATTCATGGTCTTACGGGCTTTTTTGATACTGGGTAGAGCTATAGGCCTCTCAGCCCACATGCAGCCTCTTATCAGCTCCTTACATGAATAGAGGCTCTGAGAGTTCATGTGTTAAAAGACTAGCTCTCAAAGTCTGGACTCAGTCAAGTAAGTGATGACAGTTAGATTGATTCCAGTGCTGTATTTAAGCAGCTGATGATTAATAGCATCTATTTCTGTATGTAAGATAATCTGAATTATTCTGTTGCTGCTTTTTTTTTTGTGGCTGATGATATTTGGAGTGAGCGATGCATGTAAATAGCTAATGTAGATAATGGCTCCATTGTGCGGATGCCGTCGGTGCTGGAGGCACTGTCCCGTGGCAGGTACGCGGGTCTTTCAGTAAGGCCTCTCACATCTGAGTGAGATGTAATGCCACACGTCTGGCGGTTAGCGGCTCTCCAGGTGGTTGAACGTCACAAACGGGGCATATAACATACGAAATGAGACAATGAGACTTTTTGCATCTTTAGGTTTTTGAGTGCAGTGACAGATTTATATAAAAATGAGTTTCCCTTTCTGGGGATCAAAAAAAATTGGGCCCACAACATCAGGATAACAGGTTTATCACGTTGTGGTCTTTTTGGTCCCCACACTGTAATGTATACATAACACACACACGCACACACACACACACACACACACACAGACGGAGCAAAGGCAGCATTTGAACCCTTAGCCCAGGTAGTGTGAGGCCACAGTGTCACCCCTACATAAGCATATCCCAGTTAAGAATTCAAAGATTTTCATTTTAGTACAGACTTAATAAGTCACATTAATAATTTATATACATAAATCATTTGCATGCAATATTAAAAGCAGGGAAACGTCCCGTTTATCGCCTTTGTGGCGGATCTGCTGGAGTCGGTCCTTTGCGGGGATTGTGACAGCCGGCGGCAGCATTCGGTTCCGCCGTGGAACCCGTGACCCCTGCCGTGGGGAGAAGAATGTAAGCTATGTGGACGGGGGTATGAGGTCATCAGGCGCCGGAATACGCAAACCTGAAATGTGACAGTCCACACACAAAAGTACTAAAGAGTAACAAAGAACAAGTGCAGACCATAACCAGCAATGACTACATTTACAAATATTCCATCCATCCATCCATATCTATGCTGTACTGTAAACCTGTCATGTAAAGTAGAAAACACAACACATACCCATGCATAAAACATCAAAGAGAATTTGTAAAAGAACATACAGTATGAATTAAAGAAATAGTGCATATAAATATAAAAAAATGCTGAAGCTTATTTCTACAAGTGGAAAACATTAACATCAAAATGAAGGTAAGTTTAACATGCAAAATAAGAAGATATTTACAAAGTAAAACCAGGACGATCTAAACTGAATGTTATAAGACTATAATATTTCGAAATTATTGAGTCAGATTATCAGACAGTGTCTCTTAAACTGTAACATCAAGATTTCATGAAGTAGAGTTTAATACTAAGAGTCAGGTGAGCATAGGAGATTTTTTTTCCAGTGTAAGATACTTTTCTGCTAAGCTTTTGTCTTCTGGAAGCTTCGGCACAGCAGACTGCATGGCTGGCCATAGATTCCCGAACTGCTACATCCGGTCGGCCTCGTCCCGTACCAGAGAGGGCTCCAAGGTGCCCGTCGGCAGTCAGCCTCGCACTCTGTGTGATGGGCCCTCCACAGGGAGTCTGCACTTAGGCAGGAACCACAGCAAGACCCCCTGGTACTGTGACATTTCCACTGCTGACCAGCTGCCTATGGAACCCGAGGTCCTGGTGATGGATCTCTGGGAAGACAGCTAGTTTTTGTGTTATTCTATTTCTGTCTAAATGGGGTGAGAAAACTGTAGCCCTTTACAGTGCTCAACACCGGATAATTGAACGCAATTGAAAGCGGCACATTACACCTACACATCTACAGTGTTTCAGATGGAAGGACATTTAATTACCTTGATTGAATTTTTTATTATAAGTTGACCGGTGTGAAGCAGTTAATTAATTTGTTGTGACCGGGTTGTGAATTATGCAGTATCACAGAGCTTGGAAACTAAAATCTATGGCCGATGAAAATGAGCTTCCCATCAGCCTGTATGAATCTCAATCAGACACAAAGTAATTACATGGTTATTTAATAATAACATGATCTGCAGTCACATGACCAATTAGACTAACAGATTCCCTTAGACAAAAATCACCTGACATACTCTCTTCAGCCAGTTCACTTGACATACTTGGTCCTGAAAGTTTTAACGATTCCTCCTAAGCTCACGGTTTGGGGTTTAATACACGAGTCTGATGGAATCACCCCGGGGGTATGAACCTGATAGTCTAAAAAAAAATAAAAAACACGCCAAATGAGTGCAAAGCTGATTTACACAAAAAACAGATTTACTAACTAACAGAAAGCCAACGGCTGCGGTAGATGAGGGGAACCACTCCAGACTCATTTAACCTTCTTAGAAACTGGCCTCTATTCCTTCACACCACACCAATGCAAAATAATTCGCAAGGATCAGACTAATTAGATAGATGGTTTTCAATAAACTATTATAAAAAATCAACTAGTCTGTTTCTTTATCAACAGCAAAAATTAGCTACTGTATAGATGAGTACTCATTTGATTGACTATACAATTGAGTACTCTGGATCTGAGACTCTTCATGCTCAGCTGGTCAGTTGAAACAAAATCCTATACTGAAATAATATATTGAAAACAATCTATCTAATTTTAACATATATTTGAAATATTTAATTACTTTTTACCCAGACCATGATAAGATGGATGGATGGATGTATCCGTATTATTTTTCATGTTTGGAATGCAGAAGTGATTAACTGAATGGTGGCACTATTAATTTTGCCGAATAACATCACCTTAATCCTGTGTTTCCCAACCCAGTCCTTCGGGAATCCTGGACAGTCCACGTTTTTGCTCCCTCCCAGCTCCCAGCCAATCAGAAACACCGAATACCTGGTACAGGTGTGCTGAGAGGAAGAAAAAACGTGGACTGTCCGGGGTTCCCTGAGGACTGGGCTGGGAAACGCTTAATCCATCGTGCCGCTATAGATACCTTAACAATCTGTGTCCAATCATTGAGCGGCATTTAGAAATAAATTATGTCAAAATGCCCCACAACGTTTAGCATAAACGATGCTAATGAAGGCTAAAGTCTACAGCAGGCTTGTAAACAGAAATAAATTTTGTACGGGGGTCTTGCACCCCTACTGATGGGTCCCTTTCGGTACATTCCACCGACAGCGGGGATCAAAGTCGTTATTTTTGCTACCTGGCTGCATGCCTGGGTCGGAGCAAACAAAATTTGTTAATTTACTACTTTCCTGGTGTACACCACGCCAGCAGTGTAGCCAGCATTATGGGTAATGAGCTGCATTTATAACCTGCATTTTGTGCGTTTCATCTCTTCTGGCGATTATCTAGTGCAGAACTCCAAACACGCTTAGTGGAAATCTAACAGTGTAAATATATGAGTTGTCTTATTGAGAATTAATTAAAATAATCCATCAATCGGGGCTCAGTGCTTGACACTGCAGCCTTACACCCCCGATGTATGTGTGTGTGTTTGTGTGGAGTTTGCACATTCCCTCTCTGTCTTCCCCACGTACTCGGATTTCCTCTTGCAGTTAATACTTTTCGTATTATTATATGAAATTAATGCTTGGTACATTGCATGCCTATTTCCACATGGACAGCAGAAGCATTACATTACTAACCAAATCAAATCACTGGAGGCAATTATGTGTGTGATTTATGTTACTGCATTTTTCGCAAATGTATTTTATAAGGCAAGATAATACCAGAGGTGGAAGAAAAGGTCCAGAAAGTAAAAATCCAGACCTAGATTTTGTTTCAACCGATCAGTTGAGTACTCTGGAACGGAGACTCTTCGCGCTGAAGTGGTTGGTAGAAACAAAATCCTGGTCTGGATTTTTATTTTCTGGATCTGAAATTTCCACCTCTGGATAATACGCAGCTTTAATCAGCGGCCCTACAGCAGCAGAGAGGAAGTGTACAGGGGCTGGAAACACATCCAGTCAGTCCTGTTCCCTTTTCATTAAAACCAAAATACACCCAGACTCAAGTGTTAGTGTTGCTCATTGGCGGCCCTGGTAGACCACATGATTACATACAAGCAAAGCGCATACTGTCAAATCTCTCCACAGGAAGTTCTCTGTGGACTAAATTTAACACTTCTGTCTATTAATTAAAGTCCGGCTTTTAAAATGCAACCGGCAGTCCGGCACTGTAAAAGTCTTTATTGATTTCGCTGTAAGTAATGGCACTCAGTTTTGCCAAGAACTATGAGTGAAAATCATTTAAAACTCCTTCCTTTGTGAAACGCCATTCATTTAACAAAGCTCCTTCTCTTCGTAAAGAAACATAAGAGTGTTACAAATGAGGCTGGGACTTTCAACAGCTCTTGCTTGTTGGGACGTTTAAGTGATCGCAATTTCTTTTTGCGAGGACTATCTCCCCTCTGCGCTATTAGGAGGCCAAACTCCCAGGGTTCTTTTTGTAAATATTATTTTTTGTTATAAATCTGCCCCAGCTATTTTCCATTTGCAGCCTCTTGTTGGCGTATTAATATTAATCAGCTGAATTTATCTCTGCCCCCCTGTGCCAGTGTGGGCACTTGCCACCTTTTACCAGGGACAACCTTGATTTAGTGCCGCGTCGTCCTCATGTGGCAGCCCTTAAACACTGGGACTCATCCTCCCCGCTGCTCACTGAAGTCCCTCTGAAGCGGTTGTCCACTTTTTGAAGTGGGGTGACCGAAGTTTCGCTCTTTATTGTAAGTGTTGACTGATGGGAGCCGTTTACAACCCAGCATGACTTCCTTTGACAAATTTTACGCACTTACAGATGTATCCCAATGACTTGTTTTCCTTTTTAACCACTTAAACACAAAGCAGTAATAATGGTTCATCTGAGTGAACACCCAGATCACAGTTGAGAAATGCCTGTCCCCCCATATAAACTATATAGCTTAATAAATTCATTTCTGTAGATTATTGATGTTATACATTTCAGTACTCTTCTAATTCCAACCATTTACAAATTATAGTACTTAAATGGCATGTTGGTGAATGTTGTTTACTAAAAAATCATTGGTCCTCGCATTGAACCTTGTGGTACCCCAGCCTCCTCTCAGTTTCAAGGTCAGCCTTGTCCCCAGAGCATTACCGAATGCCGTTTAATCTCAGGAAATCACAGAGTGGGCTTTCTGCCAGCTGATAGTCTTCCATTCTCGAGAAATTTGCAAGCGGAGCAGAGATGTACCTTCTCCGAATTTCTGCTGACTGTTACCGTTATTATTCAATGTCGGGCCGGCTCCTTCGGATGGAATAGAAATCCAAAGAATTACCCGCAGCTGGCGTGGCGAGCCGGAATGTGGACAATTTCTATGGGCTGATCTTCAATATTTTCATTCTCTGGTCAATATTCTGACATTAAGCATTAAACGTAGCCCCTTTGATAATAGGCAGTGAAATAGGTAGTTTCGCTCACACTCACCCACACCACACAAACTTGCACACACTCAAAGAGTCACCCTCGCACAGAAGGTCTGGCTCTGGGCTGGTTCTCTCTGTAATGCAGAGTCAGTGAGCTCACAGGATTTTCGGAGAGGAACAAGAAGGCCCTCATTGTTCTGCCCGGCCCTCTGTGCCTGGGGCGGCGGGACCGAGTGGGACAGCAGCAGACATCCATCAGAGGAGCTTCAGCTGCTTACTGCAGGAGCAGCCGTCAAATACCGACGGGGGGGGGGCGGGGGGGAACACGCTACAGAATGTGAAGGAGCCTGGGAGGGCCGGGGCGATCCCCGCGTCAAAGGAGCTGTTACCATGAAGTGTTCCAGGCAGCAGCTCTGGGCTGTTTGTGTAAGGGCCCCGTTAGTGCCAGCGGGTCCCGGGCTGCGTGTGTCCGTGTGTCGCCAGCCAATCATGTAGCCCTTTACCCTTAAGTGCTACGAGCTGAAAAACACACTATCCCTCTCCCTGGGAATATTGCATGGCCTGAGATATTACATACAGTAGCAACTGCGGTTGCCTGGCAACAGCTGCAATGTTTGGGCCAAAGGCCTTCACAGCCAGAGGCCAATCCGGCGCGGCGGAACTGCTCTGGTCGTACACTTCAGGTTTCAGCGATCGCCACCCTCCCATTCACTTCCATTTAAAAGCCCAGCAAGTGCTGGCAAGTCACTTTCGCGTTTGGTTTGCAGTTTATTTCTTACTTTCAATAAAAAAAGTTAGAAAACTGTGTTTGACCAGCCTGAACGTAGGTTTATATTAAACTAAAAAAGCATATCTCAATCCCGCAAAAATATTATGAATATTATGATGTCTGTTATCAGTATATGATTGTTATTAATCTATATTAAAGCTGTTAAGGTATGTTAGGATGTTAAGGTATACTTACATGCTGTTTATGAAAGTTCTATGAATGCATTAAAAATGCATCATGAAGGTGCACTGACTGTTCTGTGAATGCATTATGAAGGTGCACTGACTGTTCTGTGAATGCATTATGAAGGTGCACTGACTGTTCTGTGAATGAATTATGAAGGTGCACTGACTGTTCTGTGAATGCATTATGAAGGTGCACTGACTGTTCTATGAATACATTATGAAGGTGCACTGAATGTTCTATGAATACATTATGAATACATGATGAAGGTTCAGTTAATGTAAAGTATTGCTGAATGTACTATGAATGAGCTGAAAATTCAAATAGATTGCAGCATTGATGCGAAACACTGCCCTTGCAAAGACTTGTTTTCAAAATGCTTCACACTCTATTTATACAAAGCTGCTCTCGGGACCAGGGTATCGGCACACACTTTACGTCAGACGCAGTCTGATTACCCGAAGCTTACTGATCATCAGTAAACTGGAAGTACTCAAGTGTACTTCTTGCGCAGGACCGGAATATTCGTGACATCTATGCAAGATTTTTTTTTTTTTACATTTATCAACACATTCCTTGAATGGTGTTGTCATATGTATAAAGTACGTACCTTTTTGGATAAGACAACTCAAATGTGACAACATTTGGAATAACGAAATTTCTATCCTCCCGTCTTCCGGCCACTTAACCTAGAGTTTCTTCGTGGCTACATAAGGGACGAGGTAAAGGAACATTCTAGAAAGGATGGCTGTTCATCACAGCACATCCAGAGCTGCTCACAAACACAAAATCATGCACCATGGGCATTTTAGAGACACCAATCAGGCCGACTGTGGGGATCATAGAGACTCCATTAAGTTGACCGTAGGGTGAAACCCGCACAACACAGGGAAAGCATCCAATGTCCACACACACCGTGTGAAGGTGGGATCAGAGTCTCCCAACCTGGAGGCGTGAGGCTAGGTGCAACCTAGTGAGCTAGTGTGCACCCCCCCCCCAAAAAAAACCCCATCAGATTAAAAAAAACAGTAGAGATGGAGGGTTTTTTTTATTGGAAGATTTTTAAATTCTCTCTGCGGGAAGTGTAAATGTACAGCCCCCCCCCGGGTTCTCATATGGTTCAGCCTATCATAACTGCTATCTTAATGCCTTCCCTAATTAGAGTAATGCGCTCGTGTTTGGCTCTGACAGCTATCTACTTCACGCATGCTGCTGGAATACTAGATTGCCTTTAACTGAACATAATAAATCAGCACAAAGGCTGGTAAAAGTGCGAGCTATTTTTAGAGGCACACATTCACCTGATGCCCCAGTCTCAAATTAAAGAGAGGGGAAGTTGGGAAGAGGAAGGTATCACCACTTATAGTCTCTTAATCCCCCGTATTCCGGTTTGCGGATCAAAACGGGAGGCGTTCGGCTTTTGTGGCGCGGCGTGTACTGACAGATCCCTCTCATACGATCCTGAGAACCTTTCCTAGGTCTGCTCAGCGTGCAGCTTTGCCGTTCAGCACGAGGCCCGAAGTGAGCCCCGGGTTTTAGGCTGACGTTCGCTCTAAGCTTAGGACTGATGCGAGTTTTAGGTGTAGAGCTGAAGTCAGGTCAAGGTGTAGGGCTGAGGGGTAAACTCTAAAGTCCTGGGCGTACTTCTCCCGCGCACAAACTGTGTTCACGCATCTGCATATGTGATCCGGACACGTAATTATTCATGCTTCACTGGTGAGGCCTGCACAATTCATGCCATGGCAATACGAAAAGGACTTTTCAAGGAATGATTGATTAATGCATTTGCTGGGACGCACGGGCACAAAATCCAGATGCTGGTAAGCGTTCATGTGGACACAAATACACATATGCGTCACGAATGGGCCTTAAGTGTGACACTGACAAGTTCTAGGTTTAGGCTTGATATGAACTCTAGGTGCTGGGCTGATCGGTAAACTCTAAATGTCAGTCTGTCTGCTCCTGGGCTTACAGTTGATTGTGAGCTTTAGCTATTGGGCTGAAGTAAGCTCAAAGAGTAGAGTGGATAAGAAGACTCTCTAAGTGTGACAGCTTCCCCAAGCTGAGAGTCAGCTCTAGGTATGACGCTGAGAACACTTTTAATTGCTGCCAAAGGTGTCACTCAACTATGCAAACAGCCAATAGATTTCGAGTTATCTTTAGGTAAATTTACCATACCTCACTTTACGACATCCTGAGTTACAAAAAAAAAAGCCCTTGACCAGTGCTCTGAGCCCAGTGCACAATATGAGCATGTACATCAAAACCTTCACGTAGAGTGATTGTGTGGAAGTCTTTTGTGAAATTGTGCGCTCCCATCTTGAAGATACTGGAAGTATCTCCAGTAAGTCTCCACTGGCTCCTGGGAATCCAATTTGCATCTCGTATCGCTCACACCAACTGCTGGCATGAATAAAACACAAGCGGCCCAGATGTATGGCTTCGCTGCCAACTGCTTCCATATTTAATGCTCCTTTAATTCAGCCACATGCTACCTGCCAGGAAAGTAAGTGTTGCTTGTCCAAAGGTGTGTATTTTATCATCAGACAAAAGGCAATAGGGAGCAATGTAGCCTCCAGACTTAGGGCTTGAACCATGTTTCAGTGGGATTCCACCAGCTACCCTGGTCTCTTTCAAGGGATATGGTTAGATGAATAGGTGTCTCTACAGTTGGCCATCGCACATGCCCTGCCATTGACTGGCGCCCCATCCAGGGTGTTCCCCCGCTCTGTGCCCTGTTCCTCCTCGGATAGCCTCGCCATGACTCTGCGACAAGTTGGATGAGGGATAAAAGGCCCAGAGGCTGTATGATGTGAGGAAAATATGACATAATTTCGAAAGAGGGTTGTCGTGGTCCGCGATGACATCATAAGCGACTGCACACAAAACAGCACTGTTACTTACAGTAGTACAGAGGATTTTTAAAACAAATTAATAATGCGAAATTGCTCTCTTACCACCTTTTACTACTCGTTAAAACAAGAATGATGCAATTCTGTTGAGGACTGATCCATGGTAAATCAATGTATGGCAAGTGCTGCAAATTTCTGTTAATCAGTACTAACTGCAGCTGAAAATGTGATAATGTTTTGAGAGAGCCATGTGCTAATGAGCTAACTGGGGTTTTGGAATAACTGTGTTAATATTACAAGGATGATGTTACAAAAATAACCTACCTCTTGCTTTTATGCCTCTAATTTCATTACACTCGCTTGTTTGTTATTCTGAAACGCACGGCTCTAACCTGAAAATCTTCCTGTGGCACGCTGCAAAAGGTGCTCTTTCAAATGCTTATATTTCTTCATAAGGGCAACACGCTTGTGAACTATTTCCTGATCTAAGTTGTTTACAGGTCATCTGGCAAAAGTCTGGGCTTGTGGGCGACAGGATGGCCATTCGATTGATGTCAGTACAGTATCTGTACATTGCTTAGCAACCGCTGAAAACCGACGTCCTATTACAGTGTTGCGGCGGCACCCTAACCATGGAGCCAGACTGTTCGCAAATGTTAAAAAGTATGTATGTGCGCATCTTTGCCTGTGGAATAGCTTTGTATACTGTCAGCCTTTATCGTGACGCGCACAAGTGATAATGTGCCTGATGGGTCCGCAAATGTGCTTTCAATACATCCTAAAAAATGTAGTGCCATTCCATATTTCAAAATTCATATGCATAATTCTTGAATTTGTCATTTTTACACTTTGCTGCTTGAATGCTTTAGTGGGGGCATTCAAATGGCTGGTTCCTCGCTGGTAAATCAATCAAGAAAATGAGATTTCATAAGAACATAAGGAGGTCGCTTTGAGGGAATTAACTACCTGCTAGTGTGGTACAGTTCACTTACTGTAGACTCGAAGTCGCTTTGTAGAGGCTGGTGGAGAGCGGCTAAAGTGAGGTCTACTTCCACTCCCTTGCTGTCTTGCTGGGTGTTTCATTGTACCCAGTTTGGCGTTTCAGACAGAAGCAGGGATAAAATTACATTATTTTGACTTTCCTGATGTGCTTAAACAGCTGTGCTAAATCCCTAACAAACGTTCATGACAGAAAAGGGCATGTAATGACCCCCCCCCGGTTGGGGAATTTTTCCCTTATCGACCCTCCCAACCTGGGCATTCTACTGTTAATAGCCCCACCCTCATCAGTCTGGGTGTTTTACCCAGAGATGGACACTTCAGGTCCAGAAAGTAAAAATCCGGAACAGGATTTTGTTTCAACCAACCAGTTGAGCACTAAGTGACTGGGATTCTTTCTACTCAACTAGTAGGTTGAAACAAAATCCTGGACTGGATTTTTACTGTCTGGACCTGAAATGTCCTCCTCTGGTTTTACCTCTAGTGGCGCCCTCCCACTGGCCCGGGTTATTTCACTTAACGACTTGCCAAGCCTTGGTATTTCACCTTCTGTAGTGCCCCATTCCCAAAAAAAGTTACCGTTTTCATCGGGATTGCTGCCAAAGTCTCAGACAAGAACTCTCTAGGAAAGGAGTCATGAGCAGAGCATCACAGAAGTGTGGAGTATTAGCATCCAGCGTGAGGTGAGTCAAAGATACCCGAAAAAAAATTCATCTGAAAGTAATAAAACTGACAAAACATTGCTCCTTACCCAAACATGATGTAATAACATCCGCAACACCGAAATATTGTGTGTTGGTTATGAACCACTGTTGCCATGGCAAATCTGATATTCCATTGTCTTTCTCGGGAATGAGGCTGAATTTTTTATTTTTTATTTTTGGCCAATTATGGATTCTGAGATCACAGGTGTTGTGTGGGACCCAGGTCACCCCGGCTGACTGAGATTGTGGGTGTTCTGTGGGATCAGCATTACCCCAGATGGCTGGCAAGGAAGATCTGAGTCCAGCATTGAGACAACCCGTCTCACAGTGATTAATCTCACTGATCCACATGTATACAGTTACCATCACATTGGTAAGCAAACGTTGTCCTTGTACAAATCATTACCCATGAAAAGTGAAATCATGTATAGATATTCAGTTTTCTCATTACTCAGTAGTTATAGCATCGTCTACAAAGCATAGCATAGTCTGCAAATAGCTAAAAGTCTGCATGGGACCAGTGTGCTTATAGTACACGAGATGTACCATCTACAATGTGCTTATTGTACATGGAGCGTACAGTCTGAAATGAACCTATAGTACATAGAGATTACTGCCTGCAAAGAGCCTATAATACATGGGGCCTACAGCCTGCAAAGCTCTTATAATACACGGGACCTCCAGTAAATAAAATGCTTATAGTACACGGGACCTACAGTATATAAAATGCTTATAGTACACGGGACCTACAGTAGATAAAATGCTTATAGTACACGGGACCTACAGTAGATAAAATGCTTATAGTACACGGGACCTACAGTATATAAAATGCTTATAGTACACGGGACCTACAGTATATAAAATGCTTATAGTACACGGGACCGACAGTATATAAAAAGCTTATAGTATGTGGGACCTACAGTCTACAAAGTGCTTATAGTACATGAAGCCTACAGTTTGCAATGGTATTATATAGTACATGGGGCCTGCAGTCTGCAAAGAGCCAATAGTATATGGGGCCACTGGTCTGCAAAGTCATTATAGCACATGGGGTCAACAAACTATAAAGAGCCTATAATACTGTATATGGGGCCGACAGTCTGCAAAGTCATTATAGCACATGGGGTCAACAAACTGTAAAGAGCCTATAATACTGTATATGGGTCCAACAGTCTGCAAAGTCATTATAGTACATGGGGTCAACAAACTATAAAGAGCCTATAATACTGTATATGGGGCCGACAGTCTGCAAAGTCATTATAGTACATGGTGGTGACAGTCTGCAAAGTGATTATAGTACATGGGGGCTACAAACTGTAAAGGGGTGCTACAGTCTGCAAAGAATCTGCAGCCTTTTTGGGGCCCACAGTCCACACAGACCCGCAAACTACAGAAAGCAGTATGTTTGCATGGGCCCCACAGTGTGCTCAGTTATGTGCAGGCACACATAGGTCTGGTAGGGCCTTGGCTCTGCGTAGGGCCTCCAATCTCTCTGAAGTGCAAAGCTGCACATTGTTGAAGTGCTTTCTGGGCTCCAGCCCCAATAGGTTTCATACACCCAACAGCAATTAAATCTGTGAACCAGCCTCAGTGTCTCGTTTTTTCGCAATAGACCTTCGCTGACAGCTCGTTAATCTTCAGCAGAGAGTCTCATCTGCCAGGACGAGGCTGACAAACCTGCTTGAACAGCAGGAACAATGGCTGACTGATGGCAGGCATCATGCTCATAATGCCACAACAGGCATCTGCTGTTTCTAATACCACCTTGCAGTTTAAATTCCCAATAACGTGCCTCCCCCAATGCCGGGGTCCGGGCCCCAATGCTGGAGTTCCTCCACGTTTGCCGGCTTTCGTTTCAGCTGGACTCGGCCGGAATAATGAGGCGTGACAAAGTCGTTGATTGAATCCTGACCACTGTTTGACATTTGCTGACATTTTCTCAGAACCTTTCGGAATGTCTGTACTTATTAAAAAGTTGAAGGGGAAGACGTTTTTCTGTTGCCCCCTAACAAGACAGTAACAACGCAAGGAAACAGAATGAGAGACAAATACAATTTTTTGGCTGCAGCCAAAGCAAGCGGAGAACAACAGATTTACCCATGGAAGCATCCATAGTCTTGTAGGACTAGTAGGTTATAATCATCAGTAGACACAATGTTGGAATGATCATCTTCCAACAGATTTGGAAGCCCATTAATTAAGTGATAGAGGAGAAAAAAAAACTCTACAAACTGGTCTACCAATGGTTCAGGGTTGCGAAACACTGTTTTAGACCTCAGGGGGTACACACAGGCTGATGGGGTGCGATCTCACTCTTGAACGAATCTCTGCCACTTCTAAAGCACAGGCTTGATGGAACTGAATGTATCTTCTTGCAGGGATTATTTACATAGCATCTACTTACTTACACATTCAGTGGGCATTTTCATCCAAAATGAACTTTAAGCCAGTCTCAGGACAGCTTGTGAAACTCATTTTATCTACACAAATATCTGACACAAAGCACAGGCAAAATAGGTGTCACCCCAAACCAGCCACCCCACCCAGCTGGCCAGGTCTTCCGTCCCGCGGTCCCTGAGTCTGTTGGAAACAGACTCTGCGGGAACAGGAACCCCATGGGACCTTTGGACTGCCGAGGGGTCGGAAGACTTTGTAGAGAAACAAGCAAAGAAGGACTCAAGTGAGGAAGATCAGTGAACATGGAATGAGAACCAGCTTGGAGACAGGAACCAAGAATCTAACCAGGGGGTGGAAACAGGCCAGAACACTGGGACCCGGAACCCAGAACTCTGATCACTTGAACTAGCACAGACAGAAATTCAGATGAACTAGCTAAATATAGGTTTGCATCAGTTACACTGGGTAGCTGACTGAGTAGAGTGCAGTAATTTTACAGAAAGTATCAAGTACAGAGGAAGTCTTATTTGAGTGTCAGCTCACACACTTATAACAGATGTAGA
>JAODKL010000051.1:6007259-6017438 GCA_026780765.1 Petrocephalus schoutedeni
AAGGATGGAAAGCAGGAATGCAGCATAGCCTCACAAGAACATTTTTAGGGCCAAGAAGTGAGAATGTACGAGAATACGTCTGGAAGTGCACGGCAATTTAAGGGCACCGCCAGATCGACCCAC
This sequence comes from Petrocephalus schoutedeni, assembly GCA_026780765.1. Classification (NCBI taxonomy): domain Eukaryota; kingdom Metazoa; phylum Chordata; class Actinopteri; order Osteoglossiformes; family Mormyridae; genus Petrocephalus; species Petrocephalus schoutedeni. The sequence continues at coordinate 6,007,383 of JAODKL010000051.1, forward strand.
TGCTGATATCACCATTAGTGGCTAGCTAGCTTTTTGCTCAGACTCTTAGCGCTCGGTTCGCTCGCTACGCGATGACGCCGATAGCAAGCCGAGTGTGAATCCCTCCTTAACTTTCTCCAAGGTGAATGGGGGCTTTCTCCGGCTCCCGGTCGACACTTATCTTCTCAACATAGCGAGAAGTCCCCGGCCGACCCTCTGCTGGGCCTGGAGCCGTTTCGATTGGCAGCGCTCGCAGACTAATGATGGCAATTTATTTCAATTAAACAGAGCTGTTATTATGGTTAGGCGCTTAGCTTGGCGTCTGAGCAATTGCGCCGCGGAGTGTAAAGTCAGAGTCCGGCGCGAGTGCTCTCCCCTAGCCGCCCCGACCACGTTTCTCGTCTCGGATCCGGCCTCGCTTTTCGACATGAGCACGATAAATCGCAGCTCACGCCTTTCAAATGTGCGCGCGGCCTCAGCTAATGAAGAATCACTGTGCTGCTCCGACCTGCGCGATTCCTGTAAATATGATTATGTGAGGTACACAGAGGGTCTATAGTTGAAGCGGTGCTTCCCGTTTGGAAAAGGTTTTGTCTCCGGGTCTCCTTTTCATCCCTCTATCCCAATTTTACTCACGGATACCAGGAGCGGGGTTCACTGCACTAGATGCGAATCTGCATTTTAGCAGATTTTCTGATCCGCACAAGGGCTCTCTGTTTTATAGTGTCTGGTTGGCATCCCTGGTATCCGTCCGCACGTCTCCTCTCCATGGCAGGACGGGCGAGGAGATGGAGCCAATGTGGCTGGACTCCACTGGAGAAGAAGGACTTCATTTTCTTAACATAAGCTCAGGTGAATTCCATTAAAGGAGAAATCAGCCATGTTACAGGCTGTCTCAGTTCCCCTATGGATCTAGACTTTGGAAGTTCTCTAAGAATACAGATTACTGCTTTGCATAATGTATGCATTTTTGTCTTGTTGTTGGGGTCATAAAGCTGATGTTGGATGTGAGACCTCCAGAGTCACTGGGCTGGTAGATAAACAACACACAGAAATGGCTGGCAGGGGGCTGGACGGGCTGGATAGTGTAGCGAAGAGGGTGTTCACATGCCAAATAAACACTGGGTATTTCTGTGGAAGCCGTCACCGACTGAAGTGACTGCGTGTCTCACGGCTGAAGTGCTTGTTTTATGGTGAAACGTCTTTCACCGTGCATACAAGGCTCTCTTTCGCACGCACGGATTCACACGGACGCGGTATACGATTCCCAATGGTGGCCCAACGAAACTCACAAGCTCGTGAAAGGTTTGCGAGAAAAGTTTTAGCTCTTCTAGCTCTGCTGAAGAACGATGTGCACACAAGGTTCTCCCCCCCCACTGTTTTCATTTTGCACAAAAATCTCCACATGGTTCAAAATAGCTGCACATACATGTACACACATGCATGCATGTTTCTTTTATTAAAGTTGCACTTCATCTTGTATGCTTGCTTGAATAACCACAAATGTTCTTTATTGCCGTACTGATGCACTTTTTAGTGAGAGCATTAAAAACAATTGCTACCAGGCGAAAGTAAGTGCAGTGTCTGTGCTTATAAAAGACTGAGCTGGATTCCTGCTGAACCTTTATGGCGATCAGAGCTAATACAACCATATAAAAGTGTTATTGCAGAACATTTATCCATACAGAAGCTCCATTGTTTGCCTTGAGCAAACACTCGGTTCTTGCACTGAAGTTACACCTGGTCAGAGATTTGGGGTCCATACTCTTACCCTCATGCCTGCTGTCTCTGTTGAATGCCACTAATCCTCGACGAATGCAGATTGTACTTGTTTGGTTCATGGTCCTATTTTTAGGTTGACATGGCAGAGCAGACTTATCTGGAAGGTGTATACATCATTGTTGTGTTGTTGTGAGTGTTGCCAGGATCTTCTCCAGACCAAGGTAAGAGTTAGGGAGTTGATGCAGTTTGGACAGCAGGTGGCATGGTGTTTAAGGATGTGTGTTCAGGCCAGGAAACCAGGCTGATGAACCGAAATATTCTAAATGCATCCACTCATCTACTTAATTACCGTTTATCTATGGCAGCATCACAGAACACCTGGGAAATAATACAAAAGCTAAACAGTGCAATTCTGAAAATCTGTTTTACAAAAGTGAAGAGCAAACGTAGAAGTATGTATGTATGGCTGTAGGGCAGAAAACCATTAAGATACAATTAACAGATCATGAGCGGGAGTCATTTTCAGCCCCAGCACATCAGACACCACAGGAAATTCTCAAAAACACTGCGACACTCAGCGGCACAGAAACATCACCATGACAACAGCCATAAAGCAAATAGGAAAGCAAATAGTATCAGTGGCCAAGTATGAAGCCGGGAAGAGAAGGCGAGAAGAAGATTCTTTACAAGTTCCGGGTGTCAAAACAGTAAATCCTTGCTCTGGTTTTGATTCCTGTCCTGTGGCAGATTAATCGATTAACCACAGCAATGTACAGAGTAATTAATAAACACTGTTCTTGTAATAAACACTGTTCTTGTACTGATGGAAGAGGTCCAAGCTGAAAGACTGCCGAAGCATCTTTGTGTCTGTTAAAGTCGTTAATAGAAGAGAAAAAAAATAAAACACACATCCTATTCATATACTTGAACTAACTTAAGTGACAGGCTAACTAACTAAGAGTATGGGCTTCAATTAGGGCAAATTGAAACATATGATTGGAAAGAAGCCTTTTTTCCCAATCCATGTGTATTCAACAGCAAACACAACTTTGTTCTGTTCTGTCAGTGATCATTAGAATAACTTTAATATATTTTCCCAGCCTCCAACACTTCTGGTGAATGGGATCTTCATTCTGTAAGCTGTACACTACTTCTGAAAGTATGGATCACAACAAAACAGCAACCTTCGGCACTAGATTGAAGCTAAACAAACTCCACTAGAAGAAATAAACAAAATCACAACACAAAAAAAACATCAATAAACAGCCGTCCCATCAACATAAGAATAAACACATAAAATGCTTTCTCTGTGCTTGCTTTGGCTCGAAACTGCGCTGCAACGGCAAAAGAAAAACTGCAAGTCTACAGGGGGAATCCCACAAAATCCGACAGATGTAACAAACATCGGAAAGTAAGAACCCTTTCCTTTGCGCACAGAATCTTGCCTTTTGGATTCCGTCACTTTAATCCTAGCTGCAGTGCATATGTCTGCACATTTGTCAATATACAAATCTGTGCCAAATAAATATGAAGATGTTGCTTGCCACAATATGTCTACTTGTTTGTTTTTAAACCCCTCAGTTCATTCGCTTACTTCTTAGTCCAATCAGTCAACCATTTGTCAGAGGCTGAAAGTTGGAGGAATAAACAACGCCGACAAGCGCAGAGTAAAGAATGAAATTACATCATGCGACCAGCATGGCCAGCATGCGACAGTAAACATCCATGTCACTCGTTTGATATTTGTTTTGTTTTATTCTGCGAGTCGAGCTGATCGCACCTCCTAATGAAATTGGGAGAAGGCCTGTCCATTTGCTATTGGAATCAGGAGTCAGCCTGTCCATTTGCTATTGGAATCAGGAGTCAGCCTGTCCATTTGCTATTGGAATCAGGAGTCAGCCTGTCCATTTGCTATTGGAATCAGGAGTGGACCTGTCCATTTGCTATTGGAATACATAGTAGACCTATTAATTTGCTATAGCCTTTCCATTTGCTATTGTAATTAGGTGGAAACCTATTCATTTGCTACTGCAATCAGGAGTAGGACTAATCATTTGCTACTGCAATCAGGAGTAGGACTAAACATTTGCTACTGCAATCAGGAGTAGACCTGTCCATTTGGTTCCCGGAATCAGGAGGAGACCTGTCCATTTGGTACCCGGGAATCAGGAGTAGACCTGTCCATTTAGTACTGGAATCAGGAGTAGACCTGTCCATTTGGTACCAGAATCGTGAGTAGACCTGTCCATTTGTCACTGGAATCAGGAGTCGGCCAGTTAATTTGCTACTGGAATTAGAAGCCAGCCTGTCCATTTTCTACTGGAATCAGGATTAGATCTGTCCAGTTACTATTTAAATCAGGAGCAGGCCTGTCCATTCATAACTGGTAACAAATGTAAACCTATGCATTTGCTAGTGAAATCAGGAAGTGGCCTGTCGATTCGTGACTAAAATAAGGAGACCTGTACATTTGCTACTGAAATCAGAAATAGACCTGCTGGTTTTCTGCAGAAACAAGGAATATTCCCAGCCATGCAAACCGACTTACCAAACTCCATGCATGACTGCTGGTATAAAGAGCTCTGAGCAGTTATTTTTAAAGTACCTGGCTGTGTATCCATAGATAGGATGGAGCCGACTTGCGTGGCTCTACAGTGGTGATAGATTTTAAAACAGTACATCATCCTTAGCTGTGTGTAGACTTTAAGTTTAAATAGAGCAGACACACTGAGTTGAACGTAGATATGTGTAAATAGAGTAGATAGACCCAATTGTATGTAGTTATTGTGCATAAATATCTCAGATAGACACAGATAAGTATATATTATGTATAAATAGAGTAGACAGATGCAGATTTGAGTAGATATTGCTGGTAAATAGAGTAGATAGGCCTGGCAGTCAGTGCCTACTGCTCCAGAGAGTGTGTTCAGCTTGGCTCCTGGACTCTGCTGTGCTGTGTGTCGGTACAGACAGTCTAGGCTTGTGGTTGCATGGGGAGGGCGCTTTCGCCTCCGGGGAGGGGGTTTAGGGGACCGGGCTAAATTTGTCAGCACAAACTGCGCCTTTGTGGCGACGTGGTCATGACTCCGATACCATCTGTGAAATATATCGAGGCTCTGAGCGCGCCCTCTGAGCGTGACCGTCTGTGCGGGGCCCGCGTTTTTGGTACTGTTGGGGTTTCAGAGAGGCTTTTGGGGGGCTGCAATGCCCCCCCCCCCCCCCCGTTTGCCCTTCTCTAACCAACTGAAATGCATCGTAACCCCATCCCCTCGCTAACTCCGCAAAAGGGAGGGTATTCCGGCTTTTCTGCCCCCCTCTAAAAAAGACCAGGACACACACACAGGCTCTGTTTGGCCTGCTCTCCACTCATCTGTATACAAACACACCACTGTGTCTATCCTACACCTTCAGCTACTGCTCAGCACAAAAACCCACGTCATATTCCTCACTGGAATAATTACCTAAAACAGCCACGACATCAATACGTACAGAACTTACTGCCGCCTTTTAATTCTCAACTCGGAGTCGCTCCATGTCGAAACATCACGGTGAAAGTTACAAATATTATTATATTAAAAATACAGAGCGGGAATATTTTCCAACCTTACCAGAAAATAATCTTTTATAAATCCTTCCACACACCTAGGCCTTGCCAGTCTGTAGTTCAGCCCAGTGCGCTTTGCCCTTGGACTTGGGAGTTTGGTAAAATAAACAGTTGTTAAAAAAGATTTGAGCCACACAGAGGGGTCTTATTCTATAGCAAAACCACACGCTCTCTCTCAACTACTACCCCAGTCCTAACTTCCTTTTCTGGCTCCGCATTCCTTTGGCCTGACGGGACCGAACTGCACTGAATTATAATTAATTAGTGGTCGGAAAAAATAGAGACTGAGTGGCTAAGTCAAAATTATATAGTACGTTTCCAGTGAAAGGGAAAACAGAAAATATTATGTTGCAGGAAAACAAGCCTGCATTTGGGGCCGCAATAATTGAACATTTACCAGCAGTTGATCTACCACCTCTCACCGAATAAGAACCTCCACACAGAAACTTCGAAGAACGAACTGTTTATCGCTGTAAGGGTCAAGGGAGGGTCAGGAAGGGCTTGGCTGGAAGGTAGGCCGACAGTCTGTCTGTGTAGATTGCACGGTAACCCCAAGGCCGATGGTGAGCAAACCCTAGATATCCTGTGAAAGGTTTGAGGAAGCCTAAACTGTAGGAGAACCACATCAGAACTGAATCAGGAGGTTCTGGCTGCATTTTTTTGTTTAGTAGTTTGTTTTTCTCCAAAGCAAGCTGGGGCAGCCAATCCCCATAGCAGCTGGGGGTTAAAGGCCTTGTTCAAGGGCCCTATGGTGAAATCACTTTGCCATCTATGGGATTTGACCCGGTGACCTTCTGATCACGTGCTTACGGGCCTAACCTGGTGAGCCACACACTGGCCCCAAGCTACTAACCCCGAACCGAAAGTGAGAATGAAGAAGAATACAGATGATTTGGTGAATGTCTGGAGAATTATGACACAGTCCAGGCAGCAAGAGAGAGTCCTTACCCTGCGCTCCGCTCCACCCTGAACTTCCTCTCTATGATGACAATAACGTGAGCTTCCAGGCTACATCAGCTGTTAGCCTGTTCTAACCTCCGATGAATCCAAACAGCTACAGGTAATTTTATCAGATGTGTAGCCTTGAAGGATTATATACAACTCTCTGCTTGTACGAACTGCAGAGATGCTGGTTTATAAACAGATAAAGCTCATGCATTTGCCAGCTATCAGGGGCCTAGAGGGTTTATGTGAGGAGCTGCAGGCTGTGCCAGCGAACGGCTCGTCCCGGACTCTGGTCCATCAGGGGCGACAGCCAGCTCAGAAAGATACCAGGAAAGAGACTCACCACAACTCTTGGCTTTGGGGCAGAGCACGCAAATAAAAATGGCCACCACCCTTTTACTGCTATGCCGAAGTCTCAAACCTCAGATATTCTGTCACTTTGGCCAGTTGCGCGTCACAGCGTGGCACTGTTTGTTGAAAATCTTCATAGCGCAGAAGGGAAAGGATAGTTAATAAGCTAATGACTTTAAGCCCAAATGCATGCCATATGTCTTATTAAATAATCGCATGGTCAGTGATAATTCCGGTCAGGAACTGTCTGGTAGTTGATATTTCAAACTCGATTCCAGTAAGGCAGCCTTAAAGGAATAAATGGAACGTTTGTAATATTTAACTCGCTCAGACGGGTAGGCATCACCAGCGCGTCGTGTCACTGTATTTACTCATGCTTTCAGGGCAGGTGAGCAACAATCGTCATTCATCCAGGAGTTATAAGGCCAGGCTTAAATATTTACTGACAACCTGAGTTGTTGGCCGTCATCCTCAAACACGTCACCCGGTTTAATGTCCAATCAGTTACGGGATACGTCATCCAGCCTGATGTCCATCTAGTTATTAAATGCACCATCAGGCTTGATGTCCAGTCACTCATTAAATATATCATCCGGCTCTGCGGCAAATGAATGAGAACGCATTGTTGTTTTTTTTTATTTTTATTCAACCTCCGCTGTTCTTGCCCCGCTTGTCTTATCTTGTGGATTACGCCTCAGGCCCTGTGCCTCTGTTCTCCGCAATCTCACTTAACGGCAAAATGATCTGTTCACGTTTCCTGCTCCTTGTGAAGAAGACGGAATCCACCGTGTTCGTATTTTTACTTGTTTATCTGCCATTGAAGTAGAGATAGAATCCTAATCAGAATCGGGTTTATTTATTACAGGGAATGTGTCTCCGTTTGACACAGACAGACACAGTTAAGACAAGACAAGAAAGCAGTCATCTCAAATTCCCTTTGTTGTTCCCAACATACTTCACACAGTGACACAGCGACATGTATCTCCTCATTGCCAGGCTTAAATACATCTCAGGCCCTATAATTTGGTTATAAGCTATGGTTAACATACTGTAAATAATAGATTCTGCGTGTTCCTTGCAAGTACACAGGAACATATTTGATTTATATACAAAAGTCATATGTTTTTTGCTATTATTTTATCCCTTTTATCCCATTTTAGTCTCCTTGAATATAAGTAAATAATCTATACTTGTCCAGCTTGTGTAATATGTTGCATGTCACTTGTCTACATGCACCAAGACAAATTCCTCGTACGTGTGACATACTTGGCAGAATAACGTGAATCTGATTCTGATATGAGCTGCGAGGAGCCGCCCTGTGGGTCAGCCTTCTCCAGAGCAGCCAAGCATTTCCCAGCAGCCCTGGGGAGCAGGCATCGGGCCGCGCTATCCTCACACGACACTCGGGACAGCGTGTAGTGAGATGAGCTTGCTCGTGGCCCCCCCCCTCCCCATGGACCGGGAAAATTCTTAGCAAGATCTGAGAGCAAATTTGTATTTACCCTTCGCAAATTTTCTTATAAGTGGGCCCACTCACGGTCTTCATAGAGCAGGCCATAAATGAAGGCAGCGCGGGCAGTGCGGACCTCTTTAGGCAAGAGGGAGCGGACGGGGGCGCGCGCGAGCGGGCGGGCCCTGCCCCAGCAGCCGCGGGTGTCGTGGCTCCAGGCTCTGGATCCTGTTGTTTATGCTTCCTGCGCACGCTGATGGATGTCCTGCCCGCATGCCATGGCACCGGCCTCAGACAGATAGCAGGCTCTGGCTCCTGTCAGGGCCGCGGCGGAAAGCTTTGAAAGCCAGGGCTCCGTACCAGGGCCCACATTACTGCCGGGGGCCTCGACTTTCCACTCGGCGACGGGTGACCTTAAATATTTACAGCGCTTGGCAGGGGCTGTGCCCAGGTATGTAAAGTGTGGGGCCGGAGAGGCACAGCGGGGCCTAGGCAGGGACAAAAACCGCCATCCAGGGCCTAGCTGAGAACAGAGATGCTATTCTGGCCACCAAACATCCACGAGCGGCCCCCTCCTGTTTAGCTGAGGCTAATTTCATTGCCCTGGGCCACAGTGAGGTTTAACCTACAGAGGATAGAGCTACATTTCTGGGCCTGACTTAAACCAGTCAGGAATCAAGACCCGTTATTGTTGCACAAACACTTGTGTGCTACCGGGAAATGTTGTGTCTCTGGGGCCCTCAGCTGGTTTCGGATGACATAAAGAAACAAGAAAATATAAAAAAGAAACCACACATCATTCACATCTCCGGTAATCAATTATAGATCCAACATACATGCTTATTTAGCTACAAAGGATCTACTGTTCTCCTGGTACAGTCTGCATCCTATACAAATCACCAACGTATCTCAGGTACTAGCTGCATTCTGTGTATGTCGTGTTTTATTTTAGCTACTGTCTATATCCTGAACTCTCCTCCATCTGTATGGTTAATTGTATTGCTGTTTTATTGTCATTGTTAACTGTTACTGGCACTGAGTGAGTAGCAAAGTGCTGTTTGTTATACTGTCAAGTATAATGACAATAAAGTCGATTCAATATACAACCACTTAAAAGCTCAGAGGAGAGCACCTTGGAGTTCCCGGGCCAGGATCACTGTTAGAAATTTTAAGTCAAGAAAGTATCTTTTTAAGCTATGCCACAATCTAAGGGCTGTTGTCAAATGAGAAATAAAATTCTTATATTCACTATTAGTTAATTTATTTCTCTGAAAGTTTTGTTAATTTAATTTAATTAATTTAGTTTGGATATATTAGAAGGGATTTCTGTCAGGGTATGAGACGGAGTGGACAATGGAGGAGATCCCAGGCAGGGAAGTTCATGTTAAAAAATAAAATAAAAATAAATAAAGATAAAAGCAAACAGGAGTACCTCGGGTGGTCGCACACACAGGTGCCCCCTTAGTGCCGAGAGCTGGAATGTATGGTGTCGCTGTTTTGGAAAGCTGCCTGTTTTATCATGCAGGGAGTGGTGTGAGGAATGTCAGATTTAGTGCAAAGAAGGTGAAGTCTAATTCTGCTTTAAACATTTATAGTTAGAACAGGTCTTTGATTTGAAACTTGGACCCTGAAATAGTTTTAATGTGTGCATTTATGAGTGTGAGGGTGTGTATATATGTGTTTTATAAGTGTGTGTGCGCGTGTGGGGATGTCTCTATGCAGTATGTGTGTTTATGTAAATCCAAATTAAATAAGTACCTTCACAAATGCGGTTCCATTACTCTCCTACTGGGATTTGAACCAATAACCTTTTGCTGATGTGAGCAGTTCCTTAAGTACTACACCAGTCATTACCCTCTAAGTATTTTCTTCTTTGTTTAATACCATTGGATCGCACCTAGACCTAATTTTGGTACTGCTTTTACTGCAGATGTACTTGATTACAGCCCACCTAGGGCGTGGCCGTGCCTGATTTCCCACTGTGCACTGCACCTTTATTTGTAGT
>JAODKL010000051.1:6017538-6027970 GCA_026780765.1 Petrocephalus schoutedeni
GTGCTGTTATTTAATATGTCTATCTCTGTGCTGTTATTGGCTGTGTCTGTCTCTATGCAGTTATTTTTTGTGTCTGTCTCTGTGCTGTTATTTACTGTGGCTGCCTCTCTTTTGTTATTTACTGTGTCTGTCTCTGTGCTGTTATTTTTTGAGTCCGTCTCTGTGCTGTTACTGGCTGTGACTGTCTCTGTGCTCTTAATTTTTGTGTGTGTCTCTGTGCTGCCATTCATTGTTACTGGCATTACATGCTATCCCTTCTCAGGCCACTGTGAACTGTGTCTGCCTTTTGAAAAAAACTGCTTATAAAAACCAAGGTTTTCACTAGGTCTGGTCAGCAGCACATTAAATTGTACAGATGTCAGCATTTTTAAGTACCTCATGCTACTATATTTCAGCTGCAGACTTCTTTAATTCAGCATTGAAAAATGTACAGACTGTCATGTCACAAGCTTGTACTGTATGTCAAACAGTAAACTGGATTCAATCCTTTCTGGTTTATCAGATTAAAGTAAATACAGGCATTTGGTTGTGTATCCATTTCCTAAGGTTACGAAAATGAAAGTATTTCCCTCAATTTTTGATTTTTTTAGGATGCCATTTATGTTCTTATTTAAATGTGAGTCATTGTTTTGCTGGCCGCAAATCATGACCTCCAGCTGAACTTTATTAAAGGTGAGTCACATTGTCCTCCAGATAACGTAAGTCATACAGAACGAGAGCCTTTCAGCGGCCGAACTCTCTGTAAATGTTCACTGTCGTATTCAGAGGATGACATAAATGATGTGCGCAAACATGGCTGTGAGGACAGGCGACAGGGAGTCACTTTTCCATGTGAAATCTTACTGAAGAACTAGCTGTTTACCATCATTAGTAAAACATTAACATATTTGCCCATGAGGTTTGTTATGTTCCCAACATATTGAATATTGAAGGACTGAAAAAAAGAAAAAAAACATTAAAGCAAAACACATTCTGAAGGAAACCAACGGGTTTCATTAGTCAATCCAAAAATAATATCGATAACCACATCCTTTTTATAGTAATATGAAAGAAAGATAGTCATAGCGTGCTAAAGTTTTATTATTCAATGTGAAGTTGGACAGCTAGGAATGTGTGGGCAGAATACTGGGAATTTGGGGGCATGTTCTACAGGGAAGTCTCTGGTAACCACCCAGCTAGAAGATGGCAGGGAGTCCCTTGTTAAAGGTGGTTGCCTGTTTGTGTGTTTATAGACGTTTTAGCGGGCAGCTGTGACGTCGATCCCATCGCCGACGAGGAACGCGGTTTCTGTCGAGGCCATCAGCATCCTCCCTGAGGCACTCGCTCGCTCGCTCGCCCTCCCCTCCTTCCGCTCTACCCTAATTTCCAATCGCATCCTCCAGCAACACTTCATTTTTCACCACAGCGAATCAGATTCCCGGCAGCGAGGACTTCCATGCTCAGGCGAAAGCAGACAGGCGCGCACACAGTGCTTAGCACAAATGTACCCAAACCGAGTCAATGGATCTACCTCCCTTAACCACATATGGGCGAGGGGGTCTGGGATTAACAGAAACCTATGACCACCATGTTGAAATCTTTAATATTTTCCTCTCCTCAGTAACTCCCACTTATTATTCTGATTTTATACTAACGTGAAGTTCTCAAGAAAATTATGGTTTCCCAACATATGCTTGAGAACATACCCAGTGTCTCAAAAGTAGTTTTATAGCAAGGAATACGTTTATGATGTTTGTGTAAGAATTATATGCCCGTGTTATGAGACTTATGCTTCCATTTTAAGTTAATTTTCTATTTTTCAGATTTCTAAAACACTGCTATGGAGGGATATTTTGAATTTAATATGACCATTATCTTTTAATAGACATCTTTATGAAATAATAATTCAACTTTCGAGCCAGCCCATGTTTGCTTTTGTAAGATTTTGTTTTAAGGCGGCTATGACAACTCGCAGTGCAATAAAAATAATAACAAACAGGGAGGCAAGAAATGAAGAACAGGACCAAAATAACAGCAAACAGCATCAAAAATTCAGTCTCGGCCATCTCTTCTGCAGTGTCGGATATTGCGCAAATCAACAAACAAAATCCCCGCCGTTCACAGCATGTCTCAGGGAGGCGATGAAACAATTTAATAGACGAAGGATTTTTTTTGCGGAAATGTTTCGAAGCAGCTGGGAAATGTCTCCCTTCTGTACGGATTCCTGCAGGCAAATGAGCAAGTGAGCAGATTTCAGACAGAACCCTGCAGCTACTGTACGCTACACAGCTGTAGGCTGATTTATTTATATTGTCACCTCTGTGATCCACAGCTGACTTTGGTTCAGCTTATTGGCTGAACGCGGGAGGGCAACCTGTCCGCACCATTATGAGGTCATTGCAGCCAAACCCTAGGCCCGTCTTACGGGAGAGTGGGTCCCACTAAAAATACACAAACCCGTATTCACTAACACACTGATCGCGACCCAAAAGTGGCACTTTCAGTGGATTGCAGAGTGTGTCTATTTTCTATACCCCTGTACAGGGTCACAAGGGTTCCCAGAAGCTATGGGTGCAAGGCAGGGAGTGACCCAGGGTGGGCCTCATGTAGCTTACTGACTAGAGGGTTATGCTGATCATGGAAAGGTTGTGGGTTCAAATCCTAGGGAATGCATATAAACATCCCTCTGCCAAAAGGGTCTAAGGGCAACAGATAACTTGTGACTTTGATTCACCTTGGCATGTTTTTTGGCCTTATGACAACATGGGGAGAATACCCCCCCCCCCCCCCAGTCGGCAATGAGGGTCCTGAACCTAAACCAGTTAAAAACCACTGCGGTAAGTCTCCTAAAGCAGGAGTTATGTTCATCTTCCTCTACAGACCTGTGACACTATAATAATACGCATCTACAGCCCGGGTAGAGTAACTGGCCATTCCCGTGAGAGGGCCTAGCTGAGGGGGGGGGGGCACAGGGGGCAGGCCCGGGGGACGCAGACACACCGCGGAGGCGACGACTGCTGCGTTCCTGCTGCCTTTGAAAAGGCCCGGGCGGCACTCACAAAGCCGCGGCCAGGACGCTCCGCGCGGCAACAATGCCACAGATGTCTGGTCACTGGGACGACTCTGCGGGAAGCTGCTCGCTGCCGCCGCCTCCTCCGCCGGCCTAGCCTTTAATTACCCCTCTCCAGATCCATGTTCGTTGTGAGAGGGGTATAATGGAGCCCCCATCCCCCCCCGGGTGGCATGGCAGCTCTTTGAGGTAGTGTCACACAGGCTTGCCCGGGTCTCCTGGTTCTCACATCTCCCTCATCCAATCAAATTACCCCCACAGTGGCGTCGGCCAATGGCGTATGGCATTCAGCCGGACCGGCCAATGAGGGCATTCCATTGACTCAAAATGGCCCACTTGTGAGCTGCGCTGCTTTTCCGTGCCCCCCCCCGCCACACACACACACACACACACACACCTCCCATCCTTTTATGGCATCTATGAAGAGCAATGACAGAATGTGGCTGTTTCTTCTCCCGGCTCTGTTAACACACACCCAGCAGACTCCCCACCCCTAACACCCCCCTCAACCCCACCCCTTCCAAGGTAATTAGGGGAAACTTTTTATAGATGCGAAATTCATGCCTTTGAGAGCCCGCCAGGCCGGGCACTAAGAGCCAGCCTGCAGTGATTATAGAAGGAGACAATAGGCACAGGCTCAGCTCCGGCTAATAAGTATTAACGTGTGAAGCTAAATGATTAAAAAAAAAAAAAAAAGAGGAGGATTCATGGAAAACAAGCGGGCGGCCTGCTCGGCCTGCCCCACAGACGTCCCGGCTCCCTCCCTCGCTGTTACTCTACACCCTGTGCCTACTGGATGACATCATACCTTCCCGCGGCAGACAGGTGTGACACGGGGGAAAGCCAGCTTACCGTCGCTGGCTCTCGTCACAGCCAGATCGCGGCCTGCTGCTTGGAAACCCGCCGCATCCCGCTGTACTTACTAAGTACCTGAATCTAATTAATAAAGGCTCATAGGATTATTCTCCTTGGCTGTGCGCGGCGTATGTGAAAGAATGAGCGGTTCATTTTGGTTAACTGGCAGGCTACATGCTGGGTGGGCAGAAACAAAATGTCGTATCAAAGTGGCACGTTCGCCACAGCGCCCGTGGACGTCACCGGCCTCACTGCAAACGTGCCGTATTGCGGTGCGTACGATGAAAGAGAATTACTTGTTTTAATGGCGCAACATGAAACACATGCAGTTCCTATGCTGTGTAACGTTGTAATCCACTACTTGGCCCAAAAACAGAAATGCTATGAATAGCAGCAAGTCCAACGCTAAGGGCCGTGACCTCAGAGCAGGTGCTCTCAGCGATTTAACGATCACGCATCAAACCGCAGAAACGTCCCAGGACAAAGCGCCATTACCCAACAGCTACCATTTTCCCGATTCGATACGCTTCGCATTTCGTGCCGTGTGGGTCTTCGCAAAGTTACGCGGTGATTCGACATTCCGCTGAGACTGAAAACGAAGATTCCGTCCGCCTTAATGCAAGAGTGTTAGCCCGTTCTGCGCGTTTCGGAGAGAGACAGGTAAGAAAATGTAAAAACAAAATAGAAAACGCGATCCTAGCAGTAAAGCTGTAGGTGTTTTTTTGTATGTTGATGACTCATCAGAGAAGGGCCCTTTCTGTCAGAATAGCGATAGAGATGTGAATAGGAGGTGTGACAGTGGGTGGTGGGGTGAGGGGGGGCAGTGAGGGGTTAATGGGGGAAACACCCACACCGCTGGGACCTCGAGTGGCTCTTTAGCACAGCCTCTTCTGGTGCTCTTTCCGTGGGACGGGGCTGCCATTGTCCTTTTCAGTAGGTAGCTGCCCCGAGGGCCACCTTCCTGCAAGAAGGACCTCCTGTCGCCGGGCGGCCCACTCTGTTGAGGGGCACATAAAAGGGGACTCTTCTGGACTTGAAGAGGAAGGAGCAGATTAATGGAGACATCTGAAAGGAAGTGGACATTCCTCCGGGGCACTTTACGTTTATTGGTTTTGCGCCTGCGTTGTTTTCCAACGGAACGGCTCCCTCGCCCACTCTTGTGTCGCTCTCCTCCCCAAGTGTGTTCATGTGAAGTGCTAACAGGCAGCGGTCAGGGGGCGTGGCCCGGGGGGCGGGGCTAAGCAAAGGGGTGGGGCACTGGGCGGGGCCATTCTGGAGTGATACTGTATGTCATGAATACACTCTAATGACCCCACAGAGAGCCCCCTTAAATATTCTCCTCAACGGGAAGCCATTACGACTTTTAAAAAAGTTTCCTCCACAAACATTTAATAGGTGGTGATGGAACTTTTTTGACTCACCTGAAAGTTGGAAGGCAATCTCCAAAGAACAGAACCACCTTCCTTAATGTATAATTCCATCTCCTGACCAAATGGGGGGATTTCTGAGTTTCTATTAATATTAATCCAGGCAAAGGCAAGCAAGCAACCGCACTGCTTTTTCCCCGAGATTTTTCAAGATCAAGCAAACCAAAGTAAACAGCTGAGACCTCCCGGGAGCACCTGGGCGTCAGGACTGTTAGAAGCCTGGTCTGTAGCTTGAATCCTAGCGTAGTTCAAAACCACTTTAAAATGAGTTTCAGTAGCATGGCCTCGTTGAATTTTTAAAAAATATTATTACTTTTTTTTATTCATTCGTTATTCTATTTTCAGTACACGTAAAATCTGACTGTAAAAAAAAAAAAAAAACGTAGGCGACAACGTAGGACAATAAACAAAAATCCTGTGTGGTAGTTATTTGAGGAAAATCGTCTGAGAATCCAAGACCGATTGGCCACATGAGAATAATAATATTGTGGAAGTCAGAAATAAGTGTGTAGGTGGTTAGAGCTGAAGCCTGGAAGGGAATGGAGTGGATTTGTGATTGGACAGGCGTCGGAGGCGGGCGGCCGCTCGGCTTGTGAGGCTAACTCCGCTAATTCTAACACTAATGCTTGGTTAATGGACACCCCAGGCCCAAGTAGCGCAGCCGCTATTAAACCAGTGAGGGCCATTATAGCAAACAGGATTACCACCGGTATCCATTTATCGAATGCAGGGGGCCGCTGGACTAGGCCAGGACACAAGGCCTGGTACAGCACTGAAGGGGTACATTACAGGCATCAATCCCAGAATGCAAAGGAGTCAAACTTATTTATATGTAGCAACTTATTTGTACATCATTTAATGTAAAATTAATACGTAAAAAAGCACTTGTTCCTAACACTGTTTGGAACATTGGTTCTACATCTTCTCAAATTGTACAGGCTATGTTTGGATAGCATTACAATGCTTAAAGCGATTATGGTAGAGGTCAGCGGCACTCACCCATTACACACACAGGAAGTATGGACCAAGGAAAAGCAAACAGGCTGGGTGACTTAAAACAGGCAAACAGGCATCGGCCGTCCACCTGATGAGAAGCGTTTAAAAAGTAGATTCAGTGGTGACAGAAGACAGAGGTATATGTGAGTTTATTTCTGCAATCCAGTACCAATATACAGCTATTGAATTTTAGGTTTCCAAAGCTATATACGCCCCCCCCCCCCAACCAGTTCCAGCTAGAATGAGGAAGTATCTGGGTTCACTGTCTGGCCTCTGCACCTGCTCATGTATAGGTTTGGCCTGGGGGAAACACCGTACTGATGAGCTCACACTAAATCTAATAACCAGGGGTCAAAGGTCATGCGAGCACCAGAGAAATGCAGGGTTACGGGTCCTTGATCTTAATCCCGCACATATATAAACTGTCTCAAAGGACTGCACCGCAATTTAAAAGTCTCCTCTCAGCAGTTCTGTGTGAATCCGTGAGTCTATATAGCTTGCCCTTAATATCTCCCAGGAAACATGGAGCATTCAACTAATGTTAACCTATGGTTGCCCTTTGGTTAGTTTTAACAAAAACAATAAAATCTTGTAACATTTAGAGAATGTTCGCTCTAGGTTGTTATGCATCAGTACTTTCCCCAAATGTTTTAGGGACTAAAAACTCTAATGTTACATGAACATTCCTGTAACACTTAGAGAGACTAACTGGAATGTTGGTTTTCCAAAAGGTGTCTTGTATTTCAGTGATTAGGGGAACGTTAATACAACCAAACAGAAGCATTGCCCAAAGGTTATCTGAAGGTTCCCACATTACACATTTCCATAACCAAAAAATAATGTTGCTGGAACATTCTGGGAACCAAAACCAAAACAGGCTTTGCTACGTCCTGGTTGCAGCTCAGGCAAGTTGGATACAGGATGGCTCTTGGCTACAGCAATGGCACCTCTCACCTATGACAGAGAAGCATTAACAGCATGAGGGACGCAGGGCTTCTTTTGAAGTACTGCTTCTGAGTTTTCTTTTCTGTTCTCGCAAAGCTTTGAAATTTTCAACACGGATGAAGAAATTTTAATGTTCTGTGATTTGGAAACAATAACTTTCGCCGCGGTTCGCTGGGTTTTTTCAGCGGAAAGATTTCCAGAACGCGGGACTTCCAGGACATCTAGCTGACGTTTCGGTGAAACCCGAGAATTATGGCGCCACCATAACCTCAAATCATCCGTCTTCACCCCCAGCAATACTGTTTTTATCTCCTGTAGCTTTCGATCCACACCACTGCCTCCAGCACCTCCTCCATTCTCATTAGCAGAAGCTCAAATATCTCCACCACATCTTCCCTCTCTCACACCTCCACCAGTATTTCTTTGCATCTCCACTAAATTTACCATGTCCACCAACTCCGCTGTCAGCTCTGAGATTCAAGTTCCTCCCAGCCGCATCACCGACTTGGATGCTGTTTGCCACTTCCTGCTCATCTGGGTCCTCCACGCCAGTCCGGGGTGTAAACTGATCCGGCCGCTTTTAGACGAGAGCCGAATTTTTACTTTGAAACCGCCGATGTTTAGAATGTTGGCTGCTGGCTTCTCTGAACTTCAAAATGCACAATGGGCCAGGGATCCGAGATGAATCTTTTACTGAAATCTTATCAACTTCAATTATCAACAATAATCAAAGAGTCATAAAGTAAGGGTAAATTTTTGAAAGTAAAACTGGCGGAGGCTTCAATATAAATCATAGCCGTGATTAAAATATATATTACTCAAAATAGATATGCAAAATAATATATTATGTAATAATTTTAAACTTTGAGAATCTCGTGCAAGCTGTCCCCGAATTACAACCAGGTTCCTCCAACAGGTGGATCGTACTGCGTCGAAATGGGTGTCACAATAGGATAATTGCAGTGACTTTAAGGTGTGAAAATATGAGATATACCATACTTTATATTACTTTCCCATAACAGGTATCGTATAGCACGCACTTTGTAGCGTAACGCTGCCAAGCGTACGCCCCCCTGAAATTTATTTTCACAGACATTTGCCTAATATTTATTTCTTGAATTCTGCTGGTATATGCGAGTCATCGTTACTTGTGATAGGCAGAGGTAAACTCACTAGTGACCATACTTTTTCCCACCGAACGCTAGAAGGTGTACTGGAGCTTATCCCAGGCGGCATATGGTAGATGGTAGGGGAACACCTTGGACACACACCGGGCAAATTTACCCTCCTGAGGGAAACCACACACTCCACACGCATTCAGCAACACCGAACAGAGCTGTGCCAGAACCTCCCAGCCGTGGAGGTGTGAGGCAACATCACTGCCCACTGATCCCTCGTGCCACCCTGAGTGGGCATGGAAATAGACTAATTTTGGTACGAAAAGTTAATGTACGATTCAGAGATTCATTCAGTGAACCTGAATATATTTTGCAGACATATATTTTTCTCCCTCTGGATTTTTTTGGCCTGGACTCGTCTCAGGATAAACTAACCGCTCAGCACAAACGTACCGTTGCTGGACTGACAAACCTCCATCTCTCTCACCTTCATTTTAGCAGTGGTTCCAGTAAACGAAGGAAAGAAAAATTCTTTAAAATATTTATTGTGCTGATGTGACTCTCTGGCATTTTTCATGGTATGTGTCACGTTGTGAGGAGAGGATCGACCCAATATGCAGGCTGTCGGAACTAAAACCCCTCACGGGAGAGTTTATTACCAGGATAAGGGAAACCACGGGGGCGAACACAACAGACAGCATTTACAATGACCATACAGAGATCACAAGACTGAGACAAACTAATATAGGGAGCCAATCAAGGAACAGACACAAGGCAGGTGTGCTTGGTTAACAAGGGGATTGGAACATGAAGCAAAACTAAACAAGACTCAGGTGTGGCTAAGTAAGTCTCGTCTGAGGGAAACACAGGGCAAAAGATATGCAGGGCGGGGCTGATCATGAGAGAATGTATGAAGCATTGGCTTTAAAAGTTAAAACTAGCTAGATTTCTATATCGTTATTTTATGATTTGCTTTGCACCGTTTTTCGGGTGTACCCCAGCATTTTGCCCTGTGCTGCCTCGGACAAGCGCCATGACTCTGACCAGGATAAGTACATTTTTTAGAAGAAATGGATGGATCCTTTAGCTCTACATTTTCACTAAGATAGACTGGCTGTAAAATGAGGCAGTGGCGATGACGAGCCCCAGCTTTTCCAGAATCTTGCGTCACTGAGACAGACATTTCTGACAGCTGGAAGCCAGGGGCTCAGTGGCTCTCTGTACAATGTCACTTTCCATTGTGTTTCGCACACTTCAAATAAACACACAAAAGCTCATTCCCGTTTTTATCAAATGGCTCTAACGTTATTTGAGTGAAGCGGAAAATAAAATTGAGTGAAAGAAAGTTAAATGCGTTATTTTGGCTGAAACTGTAAAAAAAAAAAGGTTTACAAATGCACGGATGCACGAATCGGTTTCCCAATTTTAGGCCGCGTTTCTGTAATGGCCCGCTACAGCAGATGTTGTGAGTTAAACTCCAAAACACAAAAAAAATCGCGTTCCAACAAATGGTTTTCTGACTTACTCCTCTTTGTTCTTGGAATCCAATTTGTTAGGGCTAGAAATCAAAGTCAGCCATTGTATTTGTTTTTGCATGTGAATCGTTTTAATGTTAACACACAACCCACACATATGAAAGGATGTTTGGGCGCTATCCGCACTGTGATGCTGGTCTCACCGCCAGCTAGGGTATCCCTAGAGCATTCATTAGAGGACCTCAAGCCTTCATCTCTCTCTGTTTTGCAGCTCACTGTGTAATTGCAGGCTTTGCAGTTTATTCTGTCTTAATTGTGCATCGCACTGTGTTTATCAGGCACTCCTTAGTATGGATTTTCCTTGCTAGTATTGCTGTAAGAGGCTTTGAGTTGGATAAAATACAATACATGTTGAACAGAAATAGAGTTTCAGTGTGTCCTGGGATGGACTGACTTCCTGTCCATGTCCTGCATATTTTGAGATTATTATGACCTTTGGCAGATAAGTGGATTATGGTTGAGATGGAAATGAGATGGATGGATTATGGTTAGATGGATGGATGGATG
>JAODKL010000051.1:6041375-6065150 GCA_026780765.1 Petrocephalus schoutedeni
AATTCACCCCTAAAGCGATTTGATTCAGCACAACGTCATTTGATAAAATACGATGCAAAAGTATTTGATGCTACTAATAATTATATAACAATAAATCTTCTCTGTTCTGGCACCAAGTTGGTGGAATTAACTTCTCCTAGATGTCCGAACAGCTGAGTCACTGAATGTCTTCAAACGACGAATTAAAACACACCTTTTCCAGAAATACCTGAATTAGCACTTCTGGTATCATACTCTGAGCTCTTTTCCTAAAAAAATTTAAAAAAAACCTGCACTTTCCCAAGAGAGTATTAGATCGACGGTATTCATAGCCTTGGTTTTATTGAGCTAGTATCGGGAAAAATTCATTGTAGGGTATTAAAGCACTTATGTAAGTCGCTCTGGCTACGGGCATCTGCCAAATGCTGTAAATGTAAATGTAAATGTTTTAAAGATTTTACTGATGCAAAGACATTACAAATGGTACCCCTGTTCGTCCCAAATTGTATGTGGTGCACTTTTTTAATTTGGCCAATCACATCGTGAACTTCTAAGCCGGTGCCACAACGTGAATCCTACCATCCTGATCAGACGCATTATAGAATTATTAATGGGCAGAGGTAGGTAATCCAGGTCCAAAGAATGAAAATCCAGACCAGCACACTGTGACTGAGACTCTTAGAACTCAGCTGGCTGGTTGAAACAAAATCCTGGTCTGGATTTTTAGTCTTTGGACCTGAATTACCCACCTCTGTTAATGGGTCCTGACACCCATGGATAAGATGAGTGATAGGAATTGTGTGGCTGTAGTTTTGAAACGGTAACATTCCAACCTCCAACCACTTAACCAGTATTGGGTCAGAAAGAGTAACTTACTTATCTAAATTAAACGCTAGTGAATGCATTCTGAATAGGGAGCTTTCTCTCTGTATTGCATAGCAAAACTCTTCCTAAAAGCTAAATTTCCCATGAATCTTTATTGTTTATAAAGCGGGTTAGGTAATCAGTGTGAAGGACGACTCCTTGGCCTAACCGGGAGATCATTAGCATGACTTGAATATGTCAATTAGACCATTACGCTCAATTTTTTAGGGAGTGCAAAATTTAATTTGTCAATTTCTGCTTGCACAATATTATCTGTGGCATTAATATCAACTGCTTAAATGTAAATAGTTAGTCAGTGAATGTAGCTGTTCAGACTAATTTAACTAACTCAGACTGCTTGAGTTGTCAGAATGTATAGAGACAGTGATTACTGCATGCTGATTCTTTTTCTTGCCTCTGTGAGCTGGATTTTAAAGTAAATTGAGGATATATATATGTGTTTTTCTCAGTCTTTCATTTGACACTCCATGCAGCATAGAGTCATTACATTTTCATAGAGTGAAAGAAACATTTGTACAGCTTCACCACAGTGACAAAATGCTCTCTAGCTTTAAATCTATATTTACCTGTCATTCTGTATAATGAAGTGGGCCACTGCAGCTGAGATTTATGATGGCACATTTATCCCAGTACGATGCTCCAAAGCGCTTCTGTTTCATTGAGACCACTGTCACAATGTGGCTACATTCTTGTACTATAACATATTCACCTTCGTGACAGTAATGCATTATTGCACAAGCTTCTTTTAATCTTCTTCTTTAATATTTTATTTGAATGTTTTGTGCATCGGATTGTCAATAAAGTGTGTCTTCTCATACGGTGGAGGAGAGCGTTCTGTCGTCCTGTGATAGGCAGTTAAGGCTTAGAGCAGAACACCACAAACTAGCCTATGGGAGATTAGCGCTTCTCCCACGCAACCAATCAGCTTCGTTCCTGTTTTCCATTAAACTGGGCGTCTCATACATTGACATGGGTGCATAAATAAATCATGTAGCAGCAGTTTAACTGCAAAACCAGCTGACTAATAAGCAAACTTGACAGGCACGTGGGACATACATCTAAAAGAACAAATCAAATTCACTTGGTAAAACATTCAACTGGACTATGAGATGACCTAGAGTAATAAAATGTTATGTTATCATTTTAAAGATGACTTCAAAGCATGACCCAAACTTAGTCTGGACATCAAAAGTGAGAGAACTTTTAAAACCTGTATAACATATAGTTTCTGCATATAAATAACATCCGCTTTAAATTTAAAATGTATAATTGTATAATCATATAATGTTTGTTACTAATATATTTGAAACCTGTTAATGTATGTTAGGATGTTAAGGTATACTTACACACTGCTTCTGAATATTCTAGGAATGCATTATAAATGCATTATGAAGGTGTACTGAATGTTTTATGAATGCATAATGAATGTATTATGAAGTTGCAAATGAAAAGCATTACCCAGCATCCTAAGTAACATTTTTTCAGCATTCCTCTAAATCAACACCTTCTAAGAAAGTAAAATCTGTTTAGTCTACCTGCATATAGGCACCTTCTTGTAGTCAAACCTTCCTACTGATGTTTATTGCCAATGACGTTCTGTATATAGTCAGTAAAAAGCAATATTGATATATATCTACAAAGGCATCAACCAATCAGTTTTTGATTACACTTAAAAAAAGGCACCGATTGGTAGGATTCCTTAAAATAGGGAGGCTTGGGAAGTTGGTTCTGTCAGGGTACTTTGTCTCAATTGTGAGCAACACAGAATAAGATATTTCAAGGACACAGAACCCACCGTCTAGACACATATGGAGGCGGCTGGTCTGTGACAGAAGTGGTGCCGGAGATAGCAGAACAGATTGGCTGGCTAATAGCTTCTGCCAGATGATTCTGCGTGGGCAGCGAGGCCGTACGCGTCAAACTGGAACGCGGACTGCCAGCCCTGTCGCGCAGAAGCTCCAGAGGGATCCAGGCTTATTAAACACGCTCTTGATCAGCGACGAGGCCATTGGGTGAATTCCCGCTGAGTTTCACGTTGTCTCTCCCTTTACATTTACCCCTTGCTCCTTCGTCCTCTTACAATCTTTCACGAATTTTGCGGAAAGTGAAGTGGTGGCTGCAGAGCAGATGGCCCTGGCAGCCATTGGATGCCCAAACTTCTTCTGTAGAGCTCAGAGATCTGCACATAAGCACCGTTTTTAAAGCACAAGGGCATATAGTGAAAGCATTTTTGACGTCATATTTATGCCTGTTTAACAAGTTTAGGCAGTTCAGTGAACAGTAGTCAGTATGTGGAGCTGCTTTCTATATAGTATAGTGTGTGGTGGTCAGTGGGTAGAATGTGGTGGGCGGTGCTTAGTGTGTGGAGTTCAATGTGGGGCGGTGTCCTCTGTGTCCTGCCTTTAAACCTCTGTTCTCTTATCTCACCACGTTTCTTCTCTGAACTGGTTCTCAAAGGCATATGTTCTAGCTTCCAGTTGCTTTAAATATTGCATATTTCCTTATATTTTGCACTCAAAATATGTGCTTGATTAACGGTGTTCCATTTGTGTCTAACAATCTATTATTCCTACGCTAAACTTTACTGTCTTCTATTTATGCAAAGAAATCCTAATGTCTTCCATCGGTAATGCTTTACATTAAGTGTGCCTTCATAATGCATTCATAATACATGCATAGAACATTACATGCACCTTCATAATGCATTCATAGAACATTAATAAGCAGCATGAGAGTATACCTTAATATGTCTTAAAGAACTGTATTCGGAATTCTGAGGAAGACATGACAGCTTTGCATAATTTACATTGACATCATATTCAAAATGCATTTATAATGCATTCATAGGCCATTAAGTGCACCTTCATATTGAGGTATACTTTCATGCTACTTATTATTATAAGTGCATTATGTAAAGCGTTACCCTTTCATCCAATCATTGCAGCCAGGTTTGGCTCATGCAACAGGCTTAAAACAGCCAATGAAACGATATCTCCCGTGAATGAATCGCTCAGATGAATGGGAGGTTATAGAAGATTGTGGACTCCTGCTGTTGACTTGTCTAAAACACTAATGACAATGTGTTCTGCAGCAGGGGCTGACGCTGCTGTTAATTGCCATGATCTGTACATATCCACCAGGCTTTTTTTTTTTTTTTCTTTTTAGGAAACTGCCTCTTTTATTGCCGTAGGGAGAGTGCAGAGATTAAAAAGCTTGTGAAGTCGTGATATGTTGAATTCATTATCTATATCTGCGCCCTCATTTCTTTCAAGTGCCATTGAGTGGGAGTGAGTCTCTTCTATTCGGCAACCGTTAATTGCTGTTCTTAATTTATAATCTGCCTCCGTTCTGGTTTTTATGACTGACTGCCATTTACAATGCCCTAAAAGATGTCTCTACTGCACAGCAACAGGAAAACTTCATATTATTCAGTAAATGGGTTTATGATTATTCAAAAACTTCATACCACTCTTAAATCACAGAGGAATATACTGTAGCCGAAGTTCTATTGCATCAGGTGAGAGTTAGAGAGTTATGCTCCGATGGGCGTCAGTACTTTGAATCACCATGATAAAAGCATCTTTGAAATGGTGCAATCTGCAACAATTTAGATGCATAGAGGGGTTTTCACAAGATGATTAAACCAGCCATACTATAGGCCAAAGCGTCTCGGGGAGGAGCATCTGAGATGAGCCAATGCAGGTATCTCTACCATCACCTGGGAGACTGTCTTGATCCCATATGCCGCGACCTTTAACCCCACTCGGTGACCCCAGTATTGCTAAAAGCTGGATACACTTTGCCATGTCCCATCATGCCTAGGGTCCTGACTTGACCATAAATATACGATGCAGAGAGAATTTTCATTGGCATAGAGGTTATGATCCTTGAACCCACCTGTAATCTTGATTTATAGTACTGGAGGTATTCTGACGTCTCTAAGAATCGCAAGAGTCCATGAAGCTACCAAATGTCTGACCTTCGTGATAAACTCCAGTCTTTAACGAGTCCCTCACAAGTATGTGTGATATATAGTCAGTCTCTGCTGCTTGATCTTTAGAAGGATATAGAATTTACTCAGAATAAATCAATAATGCATTGACTCTGCGTCATACATTAATTCAGTGTTAGGCCTGTACTCCACAATGATATTATTAATTTAATTAAAGCTAGAATTTAAGAATTTAAACACTTTAGAACAAAATTATATTAAGTTACGCTTCTTAGGCATTCAAAGAGAATTCATACATACGAAAGTGACAGTCTTCAGTTGTGAGTCAATATGTACAGTGCAAAAATATTTTAGAAAAGCGTAAGATGAAATGAATGAAGAAAAAAAAAAACATACTGGTGACAGTGAGTGAACATATTGGTGACAGAGAGAAGAAGACTTCAGGAGACTTGGTTTTTTTTTTTTTTTTTCATTATTCAGTTGAGGTAAAGTATTTATGAGATTATAAGACTGAGGCTGACAGTGGAAAGCACAGAACTTCTCTCACAGGGAACCAGGGAAGGTGGGTATCTCTGACAGAACCGCGGTGAGGTTTCCTCACTTCAAACAGTACCGGCACAAAGGCAAACAAACACAATAATCTCCCTTAATTCTACCTAAAATATTAGAGTAAAGCACGCTTTAATTTGCAAGGCGACCTGGTCACAATTCTAATAAACATTAGAATTTGGTAATTAGCTGCAAATTACAGATTTGTATAGCACTCCCCCCAGGTAAAGGACACCAAGCGCCAATACGAGTAATGGGGCCCTGACTGTACCGGTACCGAACAGCAGCAGCGGCGTGTCGGTTCTGCGCCGCTCAGGCTTGGTAAAGCGCTATGGAAATCGGATCTGTCTTCATTAACCTTCTGTGCCAAGCAGAGCGGCTTCCTCGTTCCTCTTCATGCACTTTTCCAGCCTGATATCTGGGTCACCTTGTCCCACCGTGCGCACACAGTGGTTCCGTTCCCTGGATCGAGTCCAACTTCAACAGTTTGCCATAAGCCTGCGAAGAGACGAATGGATCCCATTCCAGGCTGCCTTGACAGACGTCACAGTTTCCTTCCATTCATCCATTCATCCAACCATTTTCCAGGTACTTCATCCTGTACAGGGTCAAAGGGGGAGGGGGGTAGTTGAAGCCTATCCCAGGTAGCACAGGGCAATTTGACAAGGAGAGACCCTGGATGGGATACCAGTCATACACTCACACTCACACCAACTCCCCTAACTGCATGTCTTCCCAATTCTGGGCTAAAACTGGGGTTCCTGTAGCAAACATAACACAGGGAGATTATGTTATTCCCACACAAAGAGCAGGTATAGGTATTATGGCTGGTCCAAGGGTAGTAGAGAAATAAAAGCCACATTACCAATGGTGAGAAATGATTTATCAAAACCTTGGTCAATTCATTGTCACAAATGCCATTATCTCCACTTGGATTACTTTGAATCCCATAGACGTTATAGGCAGCTAGAATCACCTTGGAGCCACTGAGTGCGTTTTGATTACCAATATTGATTCCCAATACCCAATACATATCATGAGGAAGCCTGACTTTGACTCACTGGCAGTCTCAACTCAAAATAAACAAAAGATGGACTGAGTGAGTTTCAGGAATTCAGCCTGCATACTGGGCGGAGCCACTGAGAAGATATGCATGCAGCTTCACTCCCTGGGTCAGGAAATATGAAGTATTGATGATTATACCTCTGACTGGCTCTCCATAAATGCCTGTGTCCATGATATTAGGTCTGATGATCTGCATTGTCTCATGTTGCTGTGGTCTATTCTAGACAGGTCAGCAAAGCTATCCTGCGCAACTTTGCCCTGTGAACCAGGAGGGATGATAATCCCTGTTGTAGGAACTCCCACGTACTCTCAGGCCAGGCAGTACTGGCCAGCACTGGGGGGTAAAGGTCATGACCTGTGACCTTGTGACCTTGTTAAACCAGGCCTATGTGGGAGAACGGGAAAGTCTGGTAACTGTGCTCCAAAGTAATGCAGAATGGAATACAGAATGGTAATGCAGCATGGAATACAGAATGGTAATGCAGAATGGAATGCAGGAAGGTAATGCAGCATGGAATACAGGAAAGTAATGCAGCATGGAATACTTTCACAAACGCCCTGACAGCTGGAGAAGAAAGACGTCATACTATGAACAGCGAATGTTGACATCATAAACTACACTGAGTGGCCTGTTTATTAGGTAGATCTGTTTGCCAATGCTAACAGCCTGGTCCTCCACACAGAGAACTGTGTGCCGGCAACTGAATACATACAGCATGCAGACAGAGTCTAGAGGTTAATCTCAATGAATGAGTGGATGAATGATTGAATAAATGCCCCTTAATCGCATTGCGGTGGCCCAGGTGTGTGATTTAAATGATTATGAATTTGACTGTGATTACTGATGCCAGCATCTCGGAAACAACCACCAACAGTGTGCAGAGTTTACCAAGAATAGAGCAAAAAAAAAAAAAAACCCCAGTCAGTGGCATTTCTGTGGCCAAAAACACCATGATAATGACAGTGGTCAGGGTAGGATGGCCAGACGCATTAAAGCTAACAGGAAGGCCATACAGTAAGTGTGGAAACAGCAGCGGCATGTTGTCTAACCCCGGAGCTGTTCTGGAGGTACAAGTGGATCATACCTGGCGCTACCAAGGTGCATCCAAAAAAGTGACCACTTATTGCATTAATTAAAGTCATAATTATTAATATAACTAAATAAGAGCTATCAACTGGTTATGAGGTGCTGAAAATGTATTTTATAGATATGTGAGAACTTGCACTGTTGCCCTTCTCCTTAAGGATCGGGGGTCTGAATTATTCATTTCTTAATTTAATCGCCTTGCATTACCGTTTATTACAGTGCTTTAAGTACGCATTTTTATACACTGGAAAATTAGCATATGAGAATTCTGTATATTTAATATATGAATGCAAATTTTCTATAAACAGCTAATGACAGCTAACAATATGCATTTTTTTAGTGCAAGATGCTCATCATAGATACATTATATGAATGTATAATGAGAGAAAGCTGTCACTGCATTGTAGGCTCACAGCATTCCAGAGAACATGCTCCAACATTACAGCCTGACAGAGCTGTAACCTTTGACCTTCGGTCCGGGCGCCCCGTGACGTCTTTCAGGCCAGCAGGGCAGACTGACCAGACACACGGCGCAGGGTTGCCCGGTAACCTCATGCCTTGGGCTCCGCGCTCACTATTTGCTGAAACGTGTAAGTGAGATTTATCAGGACGTGCTTTTAGGGGAAAGGTGAGCCAACTTGCTGTTTCCCAGAGTAACCCGGCGACTTTCGCCCTGAGGCGATAACAGCTACTGCGTCAGACAAGCAGACTGATCCACAGGTCATCAAAGGTATTGATGTTAGAAAAAAAAACACATATATGACTAAAATGCTTCTGTAGGAAAAAAATTAAGTATAACAGACAACACTGATGTCCAAAGCAGCATGAGTAGTTACAGTATATCTTTTTATAAGTACATTCTATAGTTATAGGTATTCTTATAGTTATACGTACGTTATATTTAATGTAAGGCGATATTAGCTGGGATATTTTACATGGCTTTCAACTGAACCGGTTTAGCTTAGCTAAAAGGTGGAATAATAATCTTGAACATTTAAATTAACCTATCACCTTTCCCTATTAAAAATGGCGGTGTATGTATGTGATTATGCTCATATGTACTGATACCTTTTCACAACGGTACTGTCAGTGTCCCTCTGGCTCTGCCGCCTTTATCGGGATTTGCCTAGAGGAGGGGTCCTGGATCAGGGTTGGGGTTCCACTGGGCCTCAGAAAGCTGGGGGCGGTCATGGCCTGTATCCTACATATTAAGGGATAATAATAATAATAGTGTAATAAGTTTTATTTATATAGCGCCTTTCTCATACTCAAGGACGCTTTACAATGCAAACAATACAAAAAAAATGATTTCACATTGAAAAAGAAAAAGCTGTGAATGTTCGTACCCCGCCACACTCAGCAAATATTTCGTACCCCACAACCCACGCAGCAAATCTTATGTCCGTTTTATCGGACATCAAAAGGATGGGAAACGCTAGGCTAGTAGATGTAAGACAGCCCTGATGGGTTTTTCCACCGACCCGAGTGCACTGGGTTCTGTCTTCCCCCTGAATTAACTGCAGGCATGTGTGCGGAGGATGAATGGATGAGAGCAGCGGCCCGTCTGCCGAGAAGCGTCATGTGACCCAAATTAGGTGAATTAGCTGGATGATTGAGACGTTGAACCTCGTGTCAGGGTGAGCTGGAGGGGGGTGTGACCTGGCCGGCGGATCGGTTGCATGACGCGTCCTCTGAGAACTTGTCCCTCAGGTAACCTGCACACCCCGTGTTCGTTGGACCGTCTCATAGAGAGCCTGGGAATTGTGGCTCTATCTGCCCCAGAATGAAGACGTTCCCACCCCCCCAAGACAGAACCCCGCCCCCTCTGCCCCTTGACAGGGACCCCCTGCTCCCATCTGCCCTGTCAGAGCACTTGACCTTTCCGTTAAGGGCGCGACTTGTATTTTCTTCCTTGACCAAACTGCCTCCTTCGCAAAGTCGGGAATCTTGTCCTTACATTCCTGCTGGCCCTATTCTTTCTCATGTGGAGACCCACGTGCTACCTTTAAATGGATTAGTGCACAACTACGCAACACAAACCAAAGTCTGGGTGCACTAATTGCCTTTCTGTAATTATTAAATGAAATAAACAATGCGCATGGAATCTTAAGTGGAATACATAATGATGAATAATACACAAATAAATGCCAGGAGCATAAATACCCTGACAGCACCCCCCCCCCAACTACTCTCACTGAAGGTTGAAAAAATAATAAATCACAGTTTTTAAAGGACTCCGACATGAGAGTAAACTAAAACTACTTTGCATGTACTTTTTTCCTAGTAGGGACTGTAAATAAGCAATTTGTCTGAGACTGGTTTCCTCAGGACACAGATTACAACCCACTGACGCTGTGTCTTGCCGTTGCAGTCAGATTTACCCTCCCGTTGGATGAAAGCAGTTTAATATATTCCTTGTTTACAACGTATATGTTAATATATAATTGCATGAAGCCCTCTGGACGCATTGGTGAACAGAACAGAACTATGTAGCACGGGGATTCGGGCAGGGAAGGGATGAGTTTCCTTTCTCAGGAAGAACTCCGAGTCTGTCCACAGAAAGGATTGTAGACGACACAAGCGGTAAACAGGAAAAATAAAGGCACTTTCTCTGCAGTGGTATGAATTAAAAATTAGCTCGACGTGTTTGTGGACAAGAGAAACCAAACAGCTCTTGAGATGGTGTCTAATTTATGGTCCGGGTAACTTGTTTATACATTGTGTATGAAATACACGGCAGACAACCATGTTCAACACGCCAAGCCCCTGTCACCTGATTCTTCTTCCTGAACTGGCCTGGGCCACCTGGCCCCGATGATTACTGGCAGAAAGCATCGACTTGTGTAGGTACATGAGGATTATTCCACCAGCCCTGCTGGAGGCCCCGTTCACTAAACTTATTTGTTTATTGTTTATTCATTACCAGCCCTTTATAATGCAGGCCTCAAAGCTGTATGTATTCTGCTCAATATGGGGTCTAGTTTCTTCCTACCACAGGCTAAGCGCGGTTAGCCATTTAGCTATGTGCTGTACTGACGTTTGTGCATTTGTTATGTTGACCTGTATGGAAGTACCCACCTGTCTGGCAGTGGCTACACCACCCCCTACTGGTAGGGGCAGGACGAGCAGCCTTTGTGAATAGCTCCGATTCAAGCATGGGATAGAATGTGAATAAGTTAAGCATTCTTTGGTGGGTAGCCTAAAAACTGTACAGAACTAGTCGTAATGGACCTGGGGAAATACTAAAGCAGCTATTGGTTAATTCTTCACCTCAATTTTCTCAAACCTGAATATAACTCAGTCACAGCTCGTCAAATGTTACAAGCCAATCCCACGAGGGAATGCTCCCATCTGCCATTATAAAAGGCAAAAACATATCCATGGGGGCAAATTTCAAGAAAAAGTCTTCTAAAAATACGTTTTTCTTTCTGTACCATCTGCAAAGAAAAGCCATTACGGGAATGCGCAGGCTGAGCGCTGAGCCCCCTGATTGGTCGGCTGATGGCGACGGGGCTGTACGCTGCATGTAAACCAGCCGGAGCGGCAGGTTCATCAGGTTGCTCGCCCTGCTTGTCTTTCCCATGACACTGCCGCTCACCCCCCCTGCCCCCACCCCCGTGGGTGGGGTCCCCATCTCAATGGAGCTTTTAAATTCCTCAGGGTGGGGGGGTGGTCGACAGCCCCTCCTCCTTCTGCTCATTTCTCCATTTGCTTAGCATTCAGCCTTGGGGTGGGGGGGGGGGGGGGTTTTGCCAGAGAATGGGACCGTCGAATTGCCCTAGGAGGAGACTGGTGACTAACCTCAGGTCAGCCCCAGGGGTAAAGGGAGCCCAAAAGATCGGTCCTGTGGGGTACAGACTGGCTGTAAGACTACCCAGGGGGGAGCGTGTGAGCGCGGGGCTACCCCAGGAGCAGAGAGACCATAATGTTGCACCAGGAGGTCTTTGCTTCCCGTTAGGGCCTCGTGTTGAATGCTAAGTACATGGTGCGCGGGGCGGAGGGGGCACGCCAGAATGAGCCGTACCCTGACAGCTCAGTCAGGGGCTCACCCGCGCACAATGGGCCCCGACGTGCCCGGCCCGGAACTGCAGTTATAAGCCCAATCGCTGTATGTGCCTCCCGCGGTCGCCATGGAGACCGGGGAGCCAGCAGAGAGGCTTCCCAGCGCGAGGGATGGATACACTCCGCCACTCGAGGCTGGGTGTGAAAAACGAGTTAGACAGCGGGTCCAGCTCATCACCGCTTTCTTGACCCTAATGTCCTATGTCCCGTGGTAATTTTCCTTTCAACACTGCCATCCATAGCATTTCAAATTTGCTTTCATTTTTTCTTTTCTTATTAATCTGCAAAACTTCTCCTTTAGTTAGTTTTATTGAGCTTTTATGTTCTGTTTTTCGCTCCTGCAGATAAATTAAACTTTTTATCTTTGAAAATGCATCTTATTCAATGCAGTCCGCATGCTAGACGTGGGATTTAATGCAGATTTTGCGTAAAGATCTACGCTATCAGCAACGTATTCACCTCTTATACATTTTCTCTCACCGGGAACCATTTGGTTGGGATGAGCACCAAAGCAAATACTGATCACTGCTGTCGTGAAAATCTTGGTGGTCAGTGAAAGAGCCGAATGCGCACAGCGGGCTGCGGCGGGAGTGCCGAACCGCAGCTGCACGCTGATTCTGCCTCTCGGGGACTTCGCCATTGTTCCCAAATGCCGACGCTCTTTGCCTGGAGTGTGGAAACACATCCAGGAGGTGAGAGACAATGGCAGCGCTTCATTGTCTGGTGTTTGCTGAGCGGAGATCAACAGCCAAGCTTCTCAGGCCTGGACAGAGACACCACAGGCAGGAACAACACAGACTCCAGGCCAGTTTGCGGAATTAGAACCTTTGGCTCCGGCTATTCTGAATTGTGTCTATAAATGGAGAATTTGTGCAAGAGAGGGAAATATCGTAAGGTCATGCCGCACTTCCGGAGAGGCAGATAGATGGAAAACTTTTTCTGTTAATAATTCAGTCTTATTCTCCGAGCCGAGAGTGGACCACCCTGGAAATGAGGCATATGCTGCCTCACTATGATAGATCAATCACATTTTCTAACTCGCAGAACAACCTGCACCCATCGATATGGCTGGAAACATGGAAAAACTTGCCTTTCATTTTCTGGATGAGCCGAGTTTTAATTCGACTGAGTTGTAAATTATCAATGCACTGCAGTAAAAATAGATGTTCCTCTATAATGTTATTTATACTTTATACATATATAATGCTTATTAAAATTACATGCTGCACAAACTTATACAAATTGAAATCTTTTTATGTGAAGGCATTTACATTTTAATTGTACATATTTTTTTTTTTATTCACCATGGCCGGATAAATTCTTTGACAGCTTAATTTTTCCATCTTTCTCAATGGTCGCCTTTGCAGAACTATGACATAATCACCCGCCTAAGCCGAGTACATTCATTTTTAGCTTGTCTTTCTTTCCTTCCAGCTTATCCAGTTGAGGGTCTCGGCACATGTTCTTTACCTAAAATTTAAATGAAAATAAAAATCCAGTGACATTTCTTTCCCCCTGACATTTCTAATAGTTTGGTTAGAATTTGGCCACAAAAGGGGCCACAGAGATGTTGATGGAGGCCCGACTGGATTTGGGAGATTGGAGGGTATTTATTAAGCCCCGGGAACAGAAAAGGGAGAATTCTACCGATTGAAATAGCCTGTGAAAACATCTCTCCCAGCACGGATAAATATTTGTATTAATCCCGGTTTTGTCATGCAAAGTGACCTCACTAGGCCTCACCGATGCCGGTCATCTCATAGACAGGGTTGGAAGCTTAGCAAGGCCAGATTAAATAGATCAAACCATTCCCCTTCTTTTTCGTCAGCCTCGGCTCAAAGGCCACCTTCACAATTGAGACGGAGACATTCATCTGAGAAATGGACTCGGTGAAGCCGCTTCGGGCCCTGTTCGTACTCGCGATCATCCTAATCTCCAGCCTTGTAAAGTGTTAAAAAGGGGGCCTTTCTCCAGAACAAGGGGGATTGTGGGCCTATTGACAACAGTTGCATTTCCGCGAGGATTTACTTGATGATTTCATAATCAATGCCTGACTGAACGGCAAAGGCTGCGGCCTTTTAGGTCTCAGCGTCCGGCCGCTGTTCTCTCTCTCCTGGGTGCTTTGTTTGCGGAAGCAAGTGGTCCGTCTTCCGAGCGCAGAGGGAGGTTTACGGCACTCCCTACCGCTAGCCAAACTGGCAGGACAGGCCTGTGTCCGTCCATGGGACAGTGAGGGTGACAGTCCTTACACCCAAAGCCCAGTCATGGTCCAGGCATTGCTTTCATTATCATATTTTGGCTTCTGAGTAAAACGTCCAGCCCACAGATGATGGTACAAAGCCATCGCTCTGGCGTATATGTGGTTTGTAACTGACTGCATCTACATTTATCTCAGCTGGTGGTTGGTAATTGATTGCATATCTCAATGGCTTTTTTTTTGCCACACAAATTAACCGTGAAGCTTAACCAGGATAGTTATGAATCTCACGCTGTGATAAAAGCACAGGCTGTGGAAAGTGTGTCCATAGTCACCAAGCAAACACACACTGAGATAAGTGTAGCCCATTAGATACTAAAGACTCACTCAGTCTATATAAAGTCAATCCGTATGAATGCTAATAGGCTAGCCCAGTCAATCTTCACTTGTACACCCAGGGGTGTTAGAGAGGCATGGATACCCTGACAGATTTCGGGGGCCCAGTACTTCCTTTCGGTCCCAAAAACTACAATCGGAGGCCAACCCGAAACAGGGGCCCCAAGCTGCCATTTTGTCAGGGGGCCAAAAATTTCTACCTACACCCTTGTGTATACCTATGAGGTCCCAAAACCAACATCTAGTTGATATTGGTTGATGTATAATTCTTCTCAGTGGGTAATTTTGGCAGTATAATTATAGTGAGCTTGGAATCTATAGGCAGACGGAAAGAAAGGGCACGCGGAAGGGAACACCCTGGACGGGATGCCAGTCATCGGGGACATACTCACACCCTATGGGTAATTTAGAGGTGCCAGTTTTTTGTTTTTGTGAGCGGATGCCTAGGATGAACATGCATCTCCATACAAAGCTGGGGAAGGGGATCAAAACCATGCCACTGCTTAAACGCATAAGCACCAAACCCAGGCTGATCAGAGCTGTAGAAGTGCTTTCCAGTTTGTGCTGGCTTTCGCTAAGTGGGTGTAAGACTGGCTCCCTCTGATGGAGACCAGCAGAACTGCATCCCTCTGCTTACTTAACATGCTGACCTCATTACATTGCCTTGGCAGCTGGGATGAATGAACTGCTGTTCTGAGTCTAGTAGAAGTGTGCTGAGGTTCACTGGAGATGTTGATAGCACTTCCAGAACAAGGTCCCTTAGCAGCAGAGGCTAGCAAAAATGAAGTGGATGTAGAACAATAGGCCCACACATCAAGGCCAAGTGCAGTAGCTGAGTCTCACAGCCATTGCTAAGTGAACGAAAGTACTGGGAAATGGTCTGTGGATCTAACCTCGCCTTCACATGTGCTGTACATCTCAAGACAGAAAAGAACATCTGAACATGAACCTATTGTAATTTAAGCTTGCAGCTTTTCAAGTTTTATTAAAAGTCAATGTTCAAATGACCACCGGCCAGTTATAATTCTGCTTTGAGGGAAGCGAAGATCATACCTAGGACAGCAGATCTGAACTAACAACCTTTAAATTGTACTAATTACTTGAACGTTCATCCAACGTTAATACCGGGGTTGCGGTCAGGATTACCATATTGAGTGTGGTACAGAGTAGCGTATATTGTCTTCTTTCCAGCCTGGTTCCTGAGCCGTTCTTCAGGGTAATTTATGGAGAAGTGCACAGTATAGGGTATGCGTAGGGTACGTCCATTCAATATATGCTTGGTAAGGTACATCCCTTGCCTACAGGCTAGGTTCCCAAGCCGTTCTTTGGGATGCAGGGTACAGTATACAGTACACTATCCCAGGAGGCCTGGGGGTTAAGCACATCTGACAGACCGGACTGCTGCTGGAGAAGTGGAATAAGCCCAGATAAGCTCTGACAGCTGTAGCAACAAGTGCTGGAGCAAAGGAAAGTTTACGGTGTAAAAATAAATACGGTGCAGGGCAGATGGTGTGTAAACGTGCATTTCGATATGAACATGAGACCTTACCCTGACAGAATGTGTGATCATCTGAGTACGCTCTATCTCTGTGTATAATTCACCATTTGCTCAACATAATCCTCCAGATTCATTAAACTCCTGTCATACTATGGTTCTGTACCGTTATATTCATATATCTGTAAGCCTTTTTTAGGGGTGCAGTTGGTTTATTAGCCCGGGGCTCAGGAGATCAGGGCGGGGGCCTCCCTTCCGGTAGGTGACTTATGATATAACTACCAACCTGGTCCCGTTCCAACAACCAGGGGTGTGTTTCCGAAAAGCTTTGTTGCTAACCATGTTAGCAATGTACATTGTTGGAACCATGCAACTGAATGGATCCAACTATGTAAGTTGCTAACAGGAACTTGGGAAATGCACACTGGGTTGTTAAGCAAAACGGTTGTTATGTGAAAATCCAAAAAGCCAAACTCAGTTTCTTTTATGCTTCGTAAAGTGGACAATATTTGTGTGTGGCGTGTGCCTGTTGTAAGGTGTATAAAATTTGGTCGTAAGTGTGTGCAAGGGTCTTAAAATTAATTTATTTCGCTGTATTTGCGAATGGTCGCTAACTATGGTAGTCGCTAAGCGAGGGATGGGTATACAGCTCTGGATATTTCTAAAAATATATTTCAATTATGCAGCCTTCTTGTGCATTTTTCCCTCAGATATACAATTATTGTTTTTTGATTAGCACATGAAAAGGTTTGTCCTCCGTGACGCTTCGTGGTAACGCTTTCTCAGAGATCTGAAAGCCGGTTTTAACTTTAATTAAAATCGCAAACCGCTGGAAACCCGGTATGCTTCATGTGGTTTTTCCTGGCCTGTAGATTACAGCTGAACGCGCACGGAGCGTAATGGCCTATTGTCAACAAAACACAGCCCACATTCACGGCTCAGCCCGCAAAGTTACGTTTCTGCGCCGAAACTGGTTATGGCGAATGTTTTTACAAAGCGCTTTAGCCGACTGAAAGGGAAGGTTGTCTTTTCTCTGTCAAGCTTTGGCAAACCTCCAAAAGCCTGTCCCCACTTTTATACCCCCCCACCCTAGCCAAATCCGCCACATACGTACCCACACCCATGATAATAATCCATATAGGGCTAAAAATAAAAAGTTTATAAGGAAACAAAGGTAATGGAATGGATCTTTTTTTTTTATCTTATCACAGTGGGACAGGCCAGTTAATCTACAGGCCTGTCTAAGATAGCAGTGGGAGGAGACCTATCAGCCTATGAGGTCAACATATCCCTACTTTCATATCAGACTGGGGAGGCAGGGGGCATATATGTGTGTGTGTATGTGGGGGGGGGGGGGGGGGGGGTGAGAGGATTCCTTTGTTCCCGGTTGGGTGGGTTAAAAGGACTATGGTTTCCGTTCACCTTGTCATGGTGTAGGAGAAGATTAAGCAGAAGAAAAGCTGTTTTTATTTCACCACTAGAAAAGGAAAACACATACACACAGCACACACAGACTCACGTACCTATCTAAATGGGGACCTTCCATCCATTTCTATGGGAAAAACCATAGTCCCAATCACGACCCCCTTAACCCCCACCCAGCCCTAACCTTAACCATGAGTAGCCAACCCAAATACAAGACTTTTGACATTTTTAGTTTTTTTTAAATTGGGCTTATCCTTATGAGACTGAAAAAATGTCCCAAAAAGTAAGGAAGTTTCAGGTTTTACCACACTCTGGACACACACACACACATACACACACACACAAGAGGCCCTTAATGGACACACACCACACCTACAAGACGTGTCCCTCGGAAGTCTTACCCCTGAACAAACATCCATTCTTTCTCAGAATCAATAGAAGTGTGATAAGGGACCGCGTTGAAAAGACTCTTCGCGTGGCTCGGGAAACTCCTGCAGCCTGTTGGGCCCCAGCCAGTACACCTTAGGGTGTTTATTCTGTTATTGGGGTGGCTGGGAGGCGGCCAGTGAATGGAGAAGTACTCCCGATTAAAACGAGTCTCCCCGCATATAAAATATACGGTAAAATAGAACAAAATGCTCGACTCATAAAACATTTAATAAAAATAAAGTGCTTCCGCCAATAAAACATTTTCTGGATTAAATCTAAAATAAATGTAAGGAAAACTGCACATAAAATACAGCCATATTTTATGATCCCTTACTTACATATGACTCTTCGATACTGACAGGAGATAATTAAGAGGGATAAAGTATTTATTTCTACCTCATACATATAATGCTACTTAATCCATCTATCCAGTAAAGGGTTATAGGGCTGGTTGGTTCTAATACGCTGCAAAAAGAATGTATTAACTATAAATAGAAGCTGTATTTGTACAAGTATATTGGAGTGCGTAGTTTTCTTGAGCTCCTTAAGGAGATACACAAACACACATATGCAGGTGAGAGGTGAGCTTGGGGCCTGACATTTATCCTGCACCCCTGGAGCCTGGTTTGGACGTTAGGGGCCTTGCTCAAGGGCCAGTTGGTGATGGGACTATTCTGCTGAGCACGGAATCTGAACTAGTAACTTTCTGAACACATGCACAGAGTCTGAACCTGCTGAGCCATGCATTCCGCTTTACTGTGCTGCCGTCACGCGGCAAGCATGAAGGGGCACTGGAGAATAAACCTTGCCGTTCACTTTCAAAGTCGTGAGATTTAATTGCATTTGCTGTTTGTGACTGCTGTTCGGCCGAGGCGCAGTTCTGCCGTGTTTTAAACTGCTAGCCAGGGGCACTGTAAACAGAGGGGAGGGGTGGGCGATTTGAAACATAATTGGATTGGTCTGGTTTGGGGGCCCAATATAATGTGCTTTCATGGGGCCCAGAATCTCTAGCAGTGACCGCTAAGCCTCTCCAATAAGAAGAACTGGCATGACATCATTCAAATATGACTGATTATGGACCACTTACAGTTCAGCTTAATTCTTTCTAGTGGTACTTAGTACTTACTGTGTTCAAAATGTATGTGGTGGAAACAGGAACCGACGAGGGACGTGCATCCCACCCATGGTCGCAGAATGACACATAGTAGGCGTCCCTTCATTAGATGGCACCCTACAGTAGTCCCCAGGGTCCCCCATACAGTCCATGTTTTTGCTCCCTCTCAGCTCTCCGCTAGACAGTCCACATTTTTGCTCCCTTCCAGCTCCCTGTCGGAGCATAAAGTGAACTGTCCCTGGGTCCCTGTGGACCGGGTCTGGGAAACGCTGCTCTAGGCAGCTGCCTATGTCACCTAATGGGTTGACCGGTGCTGCATGGGGTGGGGGGCATGTTAACTGGGTCAGAAAATATCTTTCCGACATCTGCCTGCGTAACTCTCACGGAAAACACTTCACTCTCCAGCCCTCTGGTCTGCACCGTGTTCAAAAGATGCAGCCGCCGTCCGGAATTCTCCTGTCAGAAGGCAGTCATTTATATTTAAGTGTATATTGCATTTTAGCCTCTTTTATCCCTGTCAGAAATAAAAGTTGGAGCAGGCTGGAGGGAGGTTTGAATTGATGACACTGTGAGGGGAATGGTGTCAGGCTGCTGCCTCTAAATTATTCAGATCCTGCTCACGGTTCAGGCCAATCTTGGAAGAGAGCAGTTCATAACATGCGTGAAAATTTTGGCAAGACTTTCTATGAAGCCCATATTCATAAAGCCTAATAACTGTACTTGCAATACATTGTAACACATTCATAAAGTATTATAAACATGGATATAAAAATTTATAAAAAGGCAAAACACAGTATAGCCATGTTTCTCATGCATTATGAATGCGCCATGAAGGCCTCATCTATAATGCACTATAAATGCCTTCATAATGCATTATAATGGTCAGTATAAGGATTAAGGATGCTTTGTGCTACACTATTAAGGTGCTTATAGTGTTCAATATGAGAGCTTCATAGATCATTCATAATGTATAATGCACATGAATATAATGCATTATTCCCTTTAATAAGTAGTTATAGCCGGGTTTACAATACTTGCATTATAATGCATTATGAAGGTATGCAATGCAGTATAATGACTGCTTTAAGTGAAGTTTTTAACAGCATAGTGTTATTGGAGTTGGTGTTATTGTACATGGAGTATCCATTGGCTGAGATATTATTGCATCTATAACATCTACTCGATGTTATAGGTCTTTTATTTCTTTTATCCTGTAGCCCTCATAATCAGGGAAATTTTTAGAGAGATCAGCTCAGATTACTTTGTATAAGTTGGTTTGAGTCTGTTTGGCTCCAGATGATTGAATACGGCCTAAATATGAAGAGTGTTCCAGGTTTAAGGACCATGTGAGTTATCATATTTTAGTTTGTTCATTAATGGGGGAGGCAGTAATGTACGATGACATTTATATCAGTGTGAATGCTTATATAATGAATAAACCCATGTGACAATTATCAATAATGTTATATTGTCAGTAATACTCTGTCCAATCATCCATCTATTTTCCCATCACCCATCTGTTTTCCAACCACTTTTTCTGAGCAGGGTCACGGGGTGTAACACATTGTAAAGGTATGAAATAAATTCCGATAATAAACAGCTTGTTCTTGCTTTAATACTTTTTCGCTCTTATGGAAATGCACCAGCCCTGTGCCAAAGCTAACCGGCATTAGTGAGACGGGTTATGGGACGGTGACTAAGTATCGCCTCGGAAAACTGAAATGAGGACAGGGGCGTCTGATTGGCTGGATTCGAGGAGATGGGGGTTTCTCGGTAGCCCGAGAGAGGACGAGGTTCCAGGGGGCGGAGAGTATGGGAGTTTCACACACGCACACGATCACCAGCGTAGGGCGGAGTCTGATACTAGGGCATGAGAGAATCCAAATTAAATATTGGCTGTACACGTCCCCCCCGAATTCCTACACTTGCACACATGACGTATTGAAGTCTGTATTTTTTATTCCAACTTTTTATTCCAAGTTTTTATTCCATTTCTGTAAACTGCCTTCAGATGCTTACTACCCTCCAAAATCCTATTCTTGTTGTGGTGTTGATGTTCTCCACACGTGGTGGATGAGTTTTTACCATAGTGCCCTGTGATCTGTTACACTCTGCTGTGACCCATGTAACAGTTTCCTGAAGTGCTGATGACATTTTCATAACCTGTGCTGTTTGAAAGCACATTTGTAGCACAAAGACGCCAACAGGTGAAAACGCCAGCAGGGCTATTGAACTACCAGATGCCCGCAAGGCAGCTCAGATCATAGCCTCACAGGAGATCTGTTCTGCTTGGAAGATGCTCGTCTTCTATCCAGGACGTATGCAGAGCTTTATAAGGTCTGGAGGGGATCCAGCCACGGGTCGGAGAAGCCCGTTTTTGGCACCGCCTTCTCTGCTTTGTACCAGGAATGGGG
This sequence comes from Petrocephalus schoutedeni, assembly GCA_026780765.1. Lineage (NCBI taxonomy): Eukaryota > Metazoa > Chordata > Actinopteri > Osteoglossiformes > Mormyridae > Petrocephalus > Petrocephalus schoutedeni. The sequence continues at coordinate 6,062,425 of JAODKL010000051.1, forward strand.
TTTGTTTGGTCTGACATCTGTAACACGTCAGCCCGGCTACATTCATCCTGACAGTTGGGACCTGTGCTAAACAATGCAGTGCCAGATGGGTAGAGCACATTTGAATATTACTGGATAAACTGCTTTTTGTGCAGATCCATCGCACCTGTGGTTGTGTCTGAGAAGCTGGAAGCCCTCGGTGGCGATTAGCTGTCTTATTCCTCTAAGGGCCAATTAGGCCACAACAGGGAAAGAGCTCATCTCCTAGTTTATCAGAATCCCTATTGATTAAAGCACTCAAGGTCTGACCTTGGAGTCCAGCCACAGAGCTTCCTCCACCTCCTTGGCTTTTCAATGCATTTCCAGTTTTGAAATTGCGAGAATGTGAATGAGGGAGTTATGACTGGCCACATGGCTTTAGGGAGCAAGAATGCTCTGAGCAGGGACACGCCATGCAACAGATACCCCAACTGAGACATAGTAGATGCACCAAAGAAGAGGGCAAATGATAGATCCCACCACAACTAGGGGGTGTGGGGTTGTAAAGACCTAACCTTAGGCAGGATACACATTATGCTTGGGTACCCTGCCCTGTAACCTGACCACCTGTGATATGTCTCTGGACATTTCACCTTCTATGTTAATAATTTACAGCTGACACAACTATCCAATGAGAGAAGTATTTCCCTTCGCCTGATTACCTCTGTATTATAATATATATATGACACTTGATTGTTTCTGATCTCCAAACAGATTTAGGATAATACATTGGACAACCCAAGTAAACACAACACATAGTTTTTAAATGACCATCTGATTCATTGAAGGAAAATAATTCACTGACACCCATATCCCCCATGCGTCAGAGTAATTGGCTCCCTATTAATTCAATCAACTAATGAGCCAAATCTAAATGATAATGGCTTAAATTAAACTAGACACACCCAAGCTTGATTGCTGCCAACCGTGTTGAATCTACTCATCACTTAAATAGAACCATTACAGTAATTTGGTGTTGGATATGGGGACTCAAGTAGCAGTGCACTATGCTGAAATCAAAAGAACGTACTGGAAACCTGAGAAAGAAAGTTATTAAAATACAGTAGAATCCCTCTTAACCAGCCAGCTCGGGACTGGACCCATGGCCAGTTGCCGTTTTGGCCGGTTAATCCAACGCATACCAATTTTCATTTAAGCACAAATTTTCATCATGGATTCACCGTTATCCAACCGCTTTAGCGCCTTAAGATGTGTATCCATTGAAACTACAATTCGTTTACGTTTTGTACTCATCGTAAAGGGAGGGAAACAGTTAGGTAAAAAAGATCTGAAAATACTCCGCCCCCCTTCTCCAATTTAAATGCTGAGAATGAGAACTCCAAACCATTGTTTTATTACCCCCTCCACTTGTACTTACCTTATAACTTAAATGTAGCCTGGGTGCGTTCAGCAACGAATTGGCACTCTACCCTGATCCTAGAACGAATAAAAGAACTCTGCTATACTCGTCACAAGCTAGCCAAATTGATTTGTGGAAAATTCCATCCATCCGTCCATCCATCCATCCATCTCCTACCGCTGTTCCGAGTCAGGTCGTGGGGGCAGCAGCCTAAGCAGGGAAGCCCAGACTTCCCTCGGATTTGGAGGTGCCGATTCTCATCCCAGCCGCTTCGCACTCGGCTGCGAACTGCTCCAGTGAGAGCTGAAGGTCACGGTCTGATGAAGCCAACAGAACCACATCATCTGCAAAAAGCAGAGACCCAATCCTGAGGCCACCGAACCGGACACCCTCAACACCCTGGCTGCGCCTAGAAATTCTGTCCATAAAAGTTATGGACAGAATCGGTGACAAAGGACAGCCCTGGCGGAGTCCAACCCTCACCGGGAACGAGTCCAACTTACTGCCGATAATGCGGATCAAGCTCTGACACCGGTCGTACAGGGACCAGACAGCCCTTATAAGGAGGCCCGGCACCCCATACTCCCGGACTACTCCCCACAGGACTCCCCGAGGGACGCGGTCGAATGCCTTCTCCAAGTCCACAACACACATGTAGACTGGTTGGACAAACTCCCACGCACCCTCCAGGACCCTGCCGAGAGTATAGAGCTGGTCCACTGTTCCACGGCCAGGGCGAAAACCACATTGCTCCTCCTGAATCCGAGGTTCAACAATCCGTCGGACCCTCCTCTCCAGGACCCCCGAATAGACCTTACCAGGGAGGCTGAGTAGTGTGATCCCCCTATAGTTGGAACACACTCTCCGGTCCCCTTTCTTAAAGATGGGGGCCACCACCCCGGTCTGCCAATCCAGAGGCACTGCCCCCGATGTCCACGCGTTGCTGCAGATGCGTGTCAACCAAGACAGCCCTACAACATCCAGAGCCTTGAGGAACTCCAGGCGGATCTCATCCACCCCCGGATCCCGGCCACCGAGGAGCTTTTTAACCACCTCAGTGACCTCTGGCCCGGAGATAGGGGAGTCCACCCCTGGGTCCCCAGACTCAGCTTCCTCATTGGAAGGCGTATCGGTGGGATTGAGGAGGTCTTCGAAGTATTCCCTCCACCGACCCAGAACGTCCCTAGTTTAGGTCAGCAGTGCCCCATCCCCACCATAAACAGTGTTGATGCTGCACCGCTTTCCCGCCCTGAGACGCCGGATGGAGGACTAGAATCTCTTCGAAGCCGTCCGGAAGTCGTTCTCCATAGCCTCACCAAACTCCTCCCACACCCGAGTTTTTGCCTCA
>JAODKL010000051.1:6065250-6075536 GCA_026780765.1 Petrocephalus schoutedeni
TGGAGGGGGGACCCACGTTCCTCTTTCGGGCTGTGCCCGGCCAGGCCCCATGGGTGCAGGCCTGGCCACCAGGCGCTGGCCATCGAGCCCCACCCCCAGGCCTGGCTCCAGGGGGGGGCCCCGGTGACCCGCGTCTGGGCAAGGGAAACTGTGCCTTCATGTTTTTATTCATCATAAGGGTCGTTTTTGAGCTGCACTTTGTCTGGTTCCTTACCCAGGACCTGTTTGCCTTGGGTGACCCTACCAGGGGCATAAATCCCAGGACAACTTAGCTCCTGGGATCACTGGAACACGTAAACCCCTCCACCATGGTAAGGTGTCGGCTCATGGAGGGGTCGTGGAAAATTCATAAAGGAATATATAAATGGAAATCACTCTGAGTGTAGGAGCCTTCTCACCTTCCAGGAAAGAAAGAAGTGCATACATATAATATAAAGAAGAACTAAGGATTAAAAGTAATAATAATAATTATTTTATTTTTAACAGGCCGGTTAATCCGTAGGCCAGTTAATGAGAGGCCAGTTAAGATGGATTGTACTGTATATATCTGTCAGTAAAGGACTACAAGGCTCTCTCTAAAACCTTTGGACTCCATCGAATCACTGTGAGACACAGCAGCATATTTGCCCAGGAGTGGCCAACCTAGCATAATTACTCCCAAAGCGCATAGGAAACTCATCAGGGAAGTCACTGCAGACCTCACATGGACATCTATGGAACTGCAGGCCTCTCTCAGGTCAGTTAATGTCTGTGTTCATGGTTCCATGACTAGAAAGACACTGGGCAAACATGCAAGGCAAAAAACACTGCTAGACTAGAGGACCGAAATTGCCAAAGGACACTTTGATCACCCCCACCACTTTTGGGAGAATGTTCTATGGGCTCAATGAAAAATAGAGATATTTAGAATGCAAAAATACTTTGTCACGATATCTAACTTTTAATCAGAACCATGTTTGTTGTACCATAAAGCTGAATTACTATATGGAAGCAAACAAAGCAATTAATCTTAACTAATGGATATTTTCTGATGGATCAGCCTGATTATTTTAACCAGTCAGAGAGCATTCCAACACCCACTGAGAGAGTAGCGCAAAATTGCCAAAGGAAGATTTCAAAATAATATATTTTATTTAATGAGAAGAATGAAGTCCACAAAGATATGATCTTTTGGTGTTGGGGTGTGAATCGATGCTCGGGTCACTGCAGCTGCCAATGCTGGCACTAGCCAGACCCTGTCAAATCAAGTGAGTAACGATCTCTGGACCCATCCGCCGGTGGAATCATGGCTCACAGTTATAAAGGCTCCCAGCACATGTCTGGCCTAATGGTCAGAAGCTCCCATCCAGCACTGTAATCGGCAATCAAAACTGTATCGCCGTCCTGTCCAATTAAGAGGAGGCCGTGCCAGGCCCGGCGATGTGACTTTCAATCATTTGTCATTCAACATTAAATGTGCAGACTGTGGATGTGTGGGGCTCTTTCTCTGGCTGCCAAGCTGAAGCTCGCTGGATGTGGCACATCCTTTCCGTGCCAACGGGCCACACAGATTCTCCAGCGGTGTATGTCAGCTACTCAGACCGCCACCAGTGGCAGCCAATAAAGCAGAAAATTCTGGGAACGCTGTTCCAAACAGGTGATGCATCTTTTTTTTTTTTTTTTTTGTATGTGAAAAGTATTCAGTCTTAAGAGACAGTGGAGCAGAACCCTCTGGCCCCGTTTAAGCTGTGGCAATCCGACAATCACCACATGTTCCTCCCCCTGTAAGAGACCTTCTGTCCTTGTTGCCAGGCTCCCTCCTTGGGAACTCTCAGCCCCTCCTCGTCGTTCATCTGCTGCGTCTCGCAAAAAGCGCCACACACCAGTGCTATTGTTAGCCACCGTATAAAATAAAAACCTGATCGACCGAACTGCCCGTATGGGAAATCCGAGCCGCGAGGCCTCCGTGTCAAAGCCCCGGAGAACACGCTGCCCACAGTCAAGACGGGACAGTAAATATAAACCTCAGTATGTCCATGTGAACAGCTGACTCACTGAGCTCATCCGTTAGGCAGGAATGGTGCCAAGGCTTAGCACTTTTGGATTGTGCCAGCTGTGGTTCCCATGGCCTCTGGCCGTCCAGTCATCCCAGCGCTCAGTAGAGGGCTGTGCCCTGCCCGTGCCAACCTACCCCACCCCACAGGGCAAGCTGTCAGTCAACGGGAGCAGGCCAGCTTCGGGGATACGCGTCGGGCCCTCCCAGCGCCCCGCACAATGTCCCCATGAAAGGGACACAAAGGCAGGAAATGGAGCGAAAGAGATTCCAGCAGGGACCTTTTTTCCTCCTCTGGAAGCCAGTTAAACCAGTCCATCCACCAGTCGGAACTGGCGCTACTACCACATTTGTCCCTCGACAATTGTGTATTCGATTTCCATTTTTAATTTTCGGTCTCTGGCGCTCTCCATTCATTCTGTGCTGTGTCGCCTCCCATTGTAACTCGCAGGGAGACAAACGGAGTGCAGAGAAAAAGTCACACATGCTTTTCCTGCAGAAATATGCTCGAATCAGATTTAAGATTATTCTGCGGCGGTAGGTTTTCAGGCCATATCTACAAAATATACTTTGCAACATTGCATACTGTATTTTCAGGTAGATTTCATCGTCTGTTCGGCCTTACTTAACCCTTTTCCCGTGATAATTTCCCCATGTGAAATTTCCCTACCGTTTAATGATGCTCTGGGGTCAGACTGACCCCAAACACGGGATAGGGGTTAATGGCATTTGGGGGTCTGGTATCCTAGAGCACTCAGCCAATTATAATAACAAAGTGGACAAATGTATTGATTATCAGTAGGCAGGCCTGGAAGAGATAGCTAATGCTATGATCTTAGCTGGGAACTAGTACATCAAAGGTGGCCCTTGTTGTGTTTTTCTCCCACTAAATGTTTGTCCTTCTGCTGACCTAACACCAAAGACCGCCCTAGATCGGAAATAACATTGAAATATGCCAACAAAACTAGTGCGGACAATATGGAAGCCGGTGTAAAGTAATATTTGCTTGGCTTCTTGAAGTAGGGGTTGCAAGTGGTTGATTTGAATTGTATTTGACCAGTGTATGTAAAAAAACCAATATAAGTAACATTCAGATCATATGAACTTGCCCAGTGCAATTAACGTTTGGCTAATCTGGGAAGGTTTGGAAAAACAGTGTTTAGCAGATAGCATTTAGTGGATAGCATTTAATAAATGTTGACTGCCCTGTGTTGGACAGGGTGGTTAACACCTCTTTTGGTGCCAGTCCCTCTTATCAAAATTACTGGTATTAAAATTTTCAAATGGTGGCCGACAAGTCTGTAATTCCACTCAAAAACACTGAGAGTTCTTTACTGTAGGTTCGCTGCTGTTTCTTGTGTCTACTCTTTAGCTGAACAATTTCATGTTATTAAATGCAAGGAGGTTATGGTTTCCTTATAGACCATTGCGTACTGAACAGTGTCTTCACCAGCTTCAAGCCATGAAAAACAGGAGCTTTTTCCTTGTTCAGACCTCAGGCCTATTTCATTGTCATTTTTCTAGCAGTTACGCCATACATTTAGCCACAAAGAGCTGTGTTATTCCTCTGGCTCTATATATCACCTTAAAACCGCTTCAAACCTGTTTGGTAGTCATGAACCAGGAGAGGAAGATGAAGGTAAAGGGACAGATGCTTCCTCTCTTTGCCATCTGTGCCTGGACATTGCCGGTCACGGTGCGTCAGACAGACGCGCGGACCCGCAGATTAGCACATCAAAGGTGAGCGTTTGACTGGGGCCAAAGCCCGGCCCAGCAGAAGGAGTGCGAGGGAGAGTATGCAGCCGGAGGGGTTAGATAATTCACCTGGGCTGGTTCCTGCATATTTTTCCATCAGTCTTTTTAAAAATGAGGTCCCTGTTTTCTGTCTCTGGTTTGAGTAAAGCGGATGCGGAGGGTTTAATGCGAAGGGGGAGTGAGAGTTGGGGCCGGCAGGCCAATGGGATGGTTAGGGAGTCGAGAGTGGAGGATAAGGAACACCATCAATCACCTTCGTATCTCTGAGCGTAGGCCGGCCAGCCAGCACCGCGCTGCCCTAATGAGCTCCCGGAACCACTCCCTACTTCACGTCAGGCTCTAATCCAAAGTGGCCGCTCTCACCCAGAGCGAAGCTCTTGGGGTGGCAAATCTTACCGAAGACATGTAAATTGTCAGCTTTGATGCATGACGTTTAAACTGTTTCGCTGGGAAATGAGCGTTTTCCGCCCATCGCGGTTTGAAATCACAGTTGACGTGCTGCTCGTTCATTATCGAATTCGTGCCCCCTTTCTATGCTTAGGGTTTGGCGATTTAATTTTTTAGGACCCAACATGCATGACTACCACATTGTTTTTTTTTTTCCCAAATGATAATGTTGCTGTTTTGGAAGAGAGGTCTCTGTAACCAGCTCCAACAGAACTGCATGCATCGATCCTTAGCGGCACCCGGAACAATGAGCCACAGTGAAGGAGGCGAGGGCTCCGGCTCATTCTGAGCAAGAAGAGGGCGTTCTCTGTTGGTGGCGGATGTGTCGGTCATAGCTACGGGCATTAAAGGATTAGACTGTCCCCAAAGCACTGCTAAACAGGGAACATAAACTGGGCTCCTCAGCCTGCTGGGAGCTTTTGGGGTTGTAAATCAGGAGTATGGAGCTCGTTGAGGTCTTCCACTAAACAGCCGTCCACCACGACTGTGAGGACCTCACTAACAAAGCTCCATCCCTGAGGAAATCAACCGATCCCGGTTAAGCCTGCAGTCACTGACATGTGCCCTGCGGTGCTGGTTATTAGCCCAGTTCTGTGGCATCCAGGACTTCGTGTCTGATGACGACGACGAGCGTATGCAGTAAGGATATTATTCCTCGAAGTGCAACTGAAGTAGGGATGTTATTGCTCGTGGCACAACTTCCTGTTGGCTGTTTGAAGGGCCCAGGAGCAAAAGGCTTGTGGTTGTGAGGAATTGGCTTTAGGCGAATGTTGTAAGAGTTCTTCACTGATAACTACATGCAGGTGCATGAACATCCTGAAGGATTTAATAATGGTGTTTTGAAGCATGATAAAACAATTAGTGTAGTACTTGAGTGGAGCGGGGATGTGTTCCAGAATCACATTAACATGATTTGAGTTCTTACGGTGGTGTTTCTGACAGCTTGGCATGTTGAAGTGACACATTCCACTTATTTGATTAGCAACAGTAAAGCCATCCAGTGTTTAGACTTGTTAAAATTATTATATGAATATTTTACAAAAGCTGCTCGCTTAAAATGCAATCTCACTGGAGAAAATATTGTTAAATCAGTGTATACAGTAGCGTGACTACCGCAGTCTGGCAGTTAAGGTACATAGTGCCCTCTAGTGGTACACATAGACTTCAAACATTTCCTTCATCGACTTTAATAGCTGAATAAAACAGCAAGACTTACGACGTGATTAATTAAACTGCCTGTCTGATATATTTAGATGTGAATTTTTAGCTTTAATAACGTTAATAAAATGTTTATTATATTTTATTATATAAACCCTAACACCCTCCCACCCAGATTTCTAAACATCATAAACATGCATCAATTCTGTCAGTTACACTTGTGTTAAATATTTTGGTAGTAAAACTGACAGACTTTGCTAGGGAAAATATTTTTTAGTTTGTAGACAGAAAGATGATGCATCCTTTCTTAAGTACAACCCTTATACAGGTTTAATTCAACAAAGACCACATTCAGGTGTCACAAGTAACAGAAGTGGCTACCAAAAGACTATAACGACTGTAAAAAGTAATTAAGACTAATTTACGTTTCCAAAGTTAAGAATCAGCTGGAGAACAAGAGAGAAAGACAGGCGAATTCCCTAAGACCCGAGATTATAGAAGGTGTTCACCTGGAAGGCTAATGGTAAAGTTCAGCAATGGGGTCACCATGGCAACACGCTGTAACATCCTGTTGTGTTTTAGCCGTATCTGCAGAGTTGAAGGTGCCTGTCCCTGACACCTCCCAGCAAGATGCCTTCCATGGGACCCTCCTCCCACTCTGGGGTCATTTCCGGCATTCTTAAATTCGTTATTTGGACAGTTTCTCTCTGATGTGCGGAGAGACAGAGGAGTGTTCCCCTGCAGTGCGTTTAAGCGCAGTGGCCTGGCAGGGGGCACCGGAGGCCCCTCACAGCAAGCCGGTTGATTCCTGTCCCTGGCTTTGCATGTGAGGCATCTGCACATTCTCTCCATCTTCGCACAGGTTTGCTCTGACTTCTTGGGGATAAACTCCAGGGTCACTGCCACCCTGGACCATGTAAGTGCTCGCGGGTCATGGGAGACGGATGGATGCGTGTCTCGTATTTCTAACGAATGTGCTATGAATCTTGGTGTAGCTCTGGCTGCGGGTGGCTGTCTTGGTGACCGCCCCAGCCTCAGCGGGGATGGTCTGGATCTGCCAGCTGCGGGCGGCTCTGGCACACCCAGGCGGTCAGGTGGAGGTGGAAAGGGGACAGCCACTAATGATGTGTAGCAGCACAGCAGACGCCCTGCACACCTCGGTTCCATAAATAATGCATTACAGTGCCAGCCTCCCTCATTTCACAGCAGACTAGGGGGGGGGGGGCAAGAGGAACAATAGCCCCCTCAGCCGCTTGGCTATAACTTATGGTGCTTTGTATTTCACTGGTAATTAAAGTGTCCATTAATTAATTTAAAATGAGCAAAATGATTTGATTTGTTCTCCTATCCCAAATCATGGTATAAAAGCAATGAGGCCTCCACCCATTATATCTGCTCCAGGGAAAATGCACTCCAATAGCCAGTAGGGATATAACTGTTCAGTGTGGTTGGTTGAAACAAAACTTTGGTCTGGATTTATACTTTCTAGAACTGAACTTCCTACCTCTGTCTGTAATGGAGAACTTTTGTGAATAACTTCCCCAACACCACGTTAGGTTAAAGTGTGCTGGATCTTTGCCCTTTTCAGGATTAACTTAGATTTTCTACAGTATATAAACTTAATTTTGTCATCTTGTTTTGTTCAGTTGACTGAATACTATGCGTACTATGTCCGTGTATATATACACACCCATATACAATATATACAATACATAATATAGCCTAGTGTTTAGCCTAGTATAGCCTAGCCTAGCATATTAATAAATGTATAAATACAAAGTTTAATGAAGAAACAGCTTGATTGTTGATTGAGTTTATTTCTCTCATTCTCTCTCTCTCACACACACACTCACTCACAATATGTACAAGGGGACTTTACAACAACTGCATTACTTTCCTCACCTTCAGAATCATGACAGTAAGATCAGAAGTCAAATGGACCAAAAATTAATTATATGTAATTATATACAAAAAGGACCATATTTATGCAGGCCTGGGGAAGTACATTTTCAAATTTACAAGAGCCAATACCCTTGAAAAAGAACAGCTTTGTGTGTGTGCTGGGACTCTGTAACTCCAGGGTAGTTAATTTTGCAATGTGATGCAGCCTGAAACACAGACACAACTAATCACAAGCATGAAATGAAAGACTGAGAAACAGTAACTGTACACAGAAAAAAAACCTACACCGGCTATGGATTAGGATGAGTTTTATTACATTTTCAAATGTACACCACAATATTGCTCACAACATATTAGAAATTGTAGGTTTACTCCTCAGATGTTAAGGTAAAGAACAAAATGCATACCTGTAGGTACTGAAATTGTTTGGAAACTTTTTAATAGAGAACCATTCTGACGGTCTTTTGTTATTAGCCAGCTAATAACTACAACCACATTCATAATGACAGTCACTTAGACGTAAAGATAAGGTTGCCATAAAATTGGCATGGAGAAAAACGCAAATGTAACGTTAGATGAAAATCTGTATTATGCTTCTCGTAATTTATAAATTCTCAGCTTTGATAGCCCTCTCTATCACTAACCTACCTAGCCAAGTCTAATCTAGCTGCTGGCTACATTAGCATTCCACTGGTGGCCAAATAATGTTAGTTACAGCAACACCGCGTTATAAATGGCTAAACACAATCAAAATTACTGTTCAGTCTTACTTGTGAAAGGTATCACTGTGTATATAATGTATGTCTATGGCCAGATCGATATGTTGAGAAGTTTGCAATTGGTGATATTAAATAATAATTTAAGTATTAGTATACCCGCGTGTACTTCCCCAACTCCAATGAAGTTGGGGGGTTGTGTAAAACATAAATAAAAACAGAATGCAATGATATGGAAATCTGTCACGTTCAGCCCCGCACTCCGTGTCTTTCCCCTGTTTTGCCCTCAGGCGTGGCTTAATTCAACGCACCTGTCCCTTGTTTAGCTTTGCCTTGCATTTCAATCCCCTTGTTAACCCCGCACACCTGCCTTGTGTTTGGTCCCTGATGTCCATCCATCCATCCATTTTCCAACCCGCTTATCCTGTTCAGGGTCGCGGGGGGTCCGGAGCCTATCCCGGAAGCAATGGGCACGAGGCAGGGAACAACCCAGGATGGGGGGCCAGCCCGGTCCCTGATGTGTTTCCCTTTATTAGTCAGTCAGAATCCAGTCTTCCTTGTCAGTTATTGTCGATGCATTTGTGTGCTCGCTGTCAGTTTTGCTCCCGTGTTTCCCCTATCTTGTGGAATAAATGCCCCTTGGAGGGGTTCAATCTCTACAGCCTGCATTATGGGTCATTCCTCCGCCACAAACATGACAAATCTCATAAACCCATGTTTTATTCACAACAGAACTTAGAGAACATATCAAACGTTTACCCTGAGAAAAAGTATCATTTTAAGGAAAAATTAAGGTAATTTTGAATGTCATGGCAGCAACACGTCTCAAATCTGAATGGGAATATAAGAATGGGAATCTTGTCCCATTCTTGTCTGATGCAGGACTCTAGTTGCTCAACTGTCCTACATGTAGGTCTTCTGTGTCGTATTCTTCGTTTTATGATGCGCTAAAAGTTCTCAATGGGTGAAAGATCTGGACTGCTGGCAAGCCAGTTTAATACCCGGACCCTTCTTCCAAGCCATGATGTTGTAATTGATGTTAAATCATCATGTGACCTAGAAGACATATTCTAAAACACACCTGTTTGTCTGTCTTTGCCTGTCTTGTAGGTCACTACATCAGCGATACTTTCAAAGCTGAGGAGAATGGCTGGCTGTCCTTCAGCGACCATCTAGTGACCAGATCAGAAGAGGAAGTGGTGCTGAGACAGAGGGAGAGCTCTGAGTGTTCTACACTCTACACTCTACAGGTAAGTAGAGACACACTGAATACTCTCCGTTATGTTACATCCAAAAGCTAAATACAGACATGACGGACACATATTCCATACGCATTACTCTGAATTACAGAGTATAATTTATAATGCAAATGATGTTTATTACAGTTCGCAATGCATAACATACATGACAGCTGTGTGGTGTACAGATTGAGATGGGGAAAGAGGGCAATAAAGTGTTTGGAAAAGCAACTATCAGCAACTTTTGCAAGGGAATTTACAGACAATTCTGCTAAATGTCTTATAATGAGGCTTTGCTGCATGTCCTTATGATTGGAAAGTTACAGGTCCAAATTTCTCACATGGAAGGTACCCCTAAGGTATTCTGCGTTAACCCCACACTCAGCCTGCTAAATAATAGCTGTTCTCTGTTATGATGTCAGAGAAATTTAAATGGAATAATTTGACAACTTAATATTGTCTGAACCTTTCAATTAATATTGATTTGGTTCAACTTAATTATGTTATAATTGTAGAAATCAAATCATGTTGATTGGACTAAAACTGTTACATTAGTCTGACTTAAAATTAAATGTAGGATTTACTTGTTTATTTGAGTTGGCCTAACTTAAAAGGATGCATGCAAATTGTTACAATGATTTTTTTAAGTTGACCAAACAAAATATTTTTTAGAGTGCATTTGAAAAGATTAAGTGTGAAAAATTGAAGTAATATTTTAAGTTGATCCAACGTTTAATTTTTTACAGTGTTTCCATTCTGTCAGGGACAAGAATGAAGTTAAGTTATGAGCGATGACTCTAATGTACGTACCTGCAGATTTAAAGTGGAGGCCCTTCGCAAATGCTATCACCTCTTCTCACAGCTGCCTTAGTCACTGCTTTTTTCAAGTTCCGTTACTTTTTCTTTTATGACGTCACGGGCCGTGCTGTCCATTTCATAGTGACCGCCACTGTTTTCTGCCACCATCTCATCTATCATGTCCAAGAGCGGGGAGACTTGAGTGTGGTCAAAACTGGCATCAAGGAAGAGATGGTACCT
>JAODKL010000051.1:6084591-6107185 GCA_026780765.1 Petrocephalus schoutedeni
ACAATTATGCACCAAAGTATTTAAATTCAGCTAAACAACACTTGACCATAAATTTTCCTTCACCACTTATCCAGTGCAGGGTCACAAAAAACCTGGATCGCATGAGTGATATTAATATTGAGTAAATTCATATTTAGTCAGTCCAATACTGTGTGCATTACCTCTGGCCTTCTGGTGGTCTTTCCTGACTCATAAGTACATTTTTTTTCATAAGTACCTGCCTTTTTTACCCATTTTCATATCAGGCTGTCTTCCAACGGGGTTCCCTCCATACACCTGGGATCCTGCCAAAAGTGTGTTGTGGTTGGGGGGTGGGGTCTCTGTGGCTCTCTCTTGAGTTAATGGAGTGGAAAATTTGTCTTCATAAAGACGGAATGACAGAGGTGTAAAGCAGGGCTAGGCAACCGGGATCCAGGAGTGCCGGAATCTGGCAGGTTTTCCATCCTACGTGGTCTCTGATGAACCACACCTGATCTGGGCAGAACTCATCTGGTAGGGTAGAAAATATGCTGGATGCTGGCAATCCAGGATTAGGGTTACCCACCTCTGCTGTAAAGTAACAGATCACAAGCACTAGTTAATCTCATACAGATGTAATAGATCTAGACCAGCGAGGGGGAATATGGACTGTAATGTGACGTTCGTGTGAGGCAGTTTGTACTGCAAGGCATCCTAGGAAAAACAGCAGGGCAGTCTTCTGGGATCAGCACCTCGAAGCCTTTCAGCACTAGTGCAGTAGATGGATTGTTAACATTTGATTGCAGGATTCCACTAATGTACACCTTAATTGTTGTGGTTTGGGTTTTTAGTGTGCAAGGTGTGTCATGGCCGATGTTAGAATGCGGTGGTGGGAACAGGATGTCATGTGAGAGCCGGATTATATGAAGGATGGAGACGGCAATCCAGTAAGTCTGTAAAGTGCAGTGAGATGGCTTTAAAGATGATGTCTTAAAAGAACTGTACAGTGATGGTGAGTGGGCAGGTTACAGAACAGTATATGGCATGGGACGTGGGAGAACCAATGCGTCCCTCCCCAATATCAAAACTATCTGGCCTCACAAGCAGGCATAATGAGAATCGACATTAAACTCTGTGCCCTTGTGCTCTTATCAAAATGTAGTGGTGTCGATATGTGATACAGCTTTTTAGCGTTTTTCTTATCCCGAGAGCAGCCATACCATAGAATACATTCAACAGACAATAAAGTCAAGTTTAGCCAGCATGTTATGTTTATATTTATTGGCAATGCCAAGAATTTGGTAACACCTTACATGAGGGGGTAAAATAATATAGTATTGTGGTCTTCTGTATTAATTAACCACAAACGAAGTCTCAGTAACATACCGATCTCAAGCGTTACCAATAATTCTCTATAGACTTTGATTATGTGCATGGTAAAAGTAAGCACTGGATGTCATGGAATGTTTTTTTTTTATTGTACTCTGACTGAATTATTCATTGGATTTGGGGGAAGTTGTTCTATGAATGATAGATAAATGAGGCATGGAGATGTTTGGATGCTGGCATCTCAGGGATATACCTGAGTAATTAACACAGACATGCCAGTGCTGAGTGTTTCCATAAGAGCAGGATGGAATTGTAGATGCTAATTAGCCTCACTGCATGTCTTTGGCCTGTGGGAGGAAACTAAAGAACACCTGCAGTCCACGGTGATATAACTTCACAGAGGATTGGGGCACTAGTGCAGTGCACTGAGCCACCTTACACTGGAAGATAAAAATAGGAGCAAGCCGTGATCTTGCACTATTTGGCAGGCTGTCAAATGGCTTGCAACTAGTGGAGTTTATACTTTCATTATAAAGGCTGAGGCTAAACTGAGTGAGACCCAGCATTTTTACTTGCCCCCCGCCCCCGAGTTCCCCAGCATCCCTTCATGACATTCATATTTTGAAAAAATGCATTGTTGGCTTGGAACCACCATGATCATATTACCATGCTATACTGAGCCACTAGGCAGACAATGTAACCAGATGCGACAGCTGCAGAAATCGCAAATGTAAATGGCTGTAATATACTTCACAGCCTCAAATGATTGCCAGACAGTAAGATTTCTGACGTTATTGAGTTTGTGTAAATCAACCGCAATGGCTTGGAAGCTTGGAAATGCCATTTGGAGGATATTTAAAGGAAGATCCATGGAAATTAGGCCAGTGGTCATGAAAATGTGTCATGGTACATCAAAATGAATAACCGGGGTTTGTTTAGTAAAAGAAATTAACTGTGAATAAATATAGAGTGTGAATTTGCAAAGAAACAGGGAAATATTAATAGGTATCTGTTGGCTATCATCTGTAAAGTGTAATATCATTGCGAATATTGGATTTACACAAATTATTTCACTTTAGATATGAAACCTGTAGGGATACCTATAGTTTTCATGATAATCAATGTCCGTTTTTAAGTTACTTCTAATGGAGCCGCCCTTAATGGAAATGACCACAAATCAATACTTCTCGAAGCTTTCAGTTATTATAACCGCAGCTGACTGCTACTTTAATCAAATCAATTTAGGAAAAAAAAATCCTGTTAAATTGCTCCAGCTGCCCTGTTCCCTTGGGACGCGGGATACTTACCAGAATTTATGTCAGAAGTAACAGGGCAGCCGCTCTGCGTCACTGGCGCTACAGCCACCTGTAGTCTCACGGAAGGATGCTGCAGCATCGCCGGGGGTCCGGACTCCGCTCCGCTGTCGCCGCGCTGCTTGCGTTCGTGGAGTGCCAGGCGGTAAATGTCGTCACTAATCAAAGAGGAGATGCAGAGGCTACTATTCCGACCGAAAGGACAGCATCTGAAGGAGCTGATCGAAATAGTGGAATCGGCGGAGAGGAGGCATTTTATCTGCGTGTCAGGTAATTTACTTTTTAATTGTTCAATTGCATGTGATTTAAAGAGTTGTTAATAAAAGACGCGCGCGCGCGCACACACACACACACACACATATATATATATATATGCCCTGGATATATAAATAATTAAAAGCTAAAAACTGTATACTTTTATGTCTAGAAAACGAAAAATTACAGACATTTTATTATTTAGTATTTTAGCAATTTTATTCATCAACTGAATTCATCAATTCAGCAATAAATTAAGAAAGAAAACCAATCATCTTTAATGCTATCACATTCAAAAGTTTAAATAGGTGGCGTATATGTGTGTGTGTCTGTGCGTGTCTCTGTGTGTGTGTGTGTTGTTATGTATATATTATACTGGACCAAATATCTGCCACAATGTGATAAAAAAAACTGTTATTTTAACCTCGTGGTTCCAGCCCTCCGAACGAATGCTCAGTTTTACCTAAAAAAAACATGTGACTGCAATCAAAAAACTTAAGGAAGCAAAAGTCTTTTATTTTTTTGGTTACTTATGGTTAAAGTTTGGGCTGGGTAGGGGTTAAGGGAGTCATTTCTGGGATTAGGGTTTTGCACATAGAAATGTATGGACTTTCCCCACAAAGATATAACTGTGCAATACATTCAAAATGAATTTGCTCACCATTGCCTAAATGTTGTTGCTTTCAGTGGCCAAGCGTGATACGGTGAGGATATCGGTCATCAAATGCGTAAGATCAGGTACCGAGGACAAATACGAGCGGCTGGAAGAATGGTTTCTCAACGACCTTGTTTTACTCGATGGGAAAGATTCCGAGACGGTAAGCTTTGCGGCGACAGAATAGCTGTATTCAATGAAAAAGTCTTCATTTATAAGTTTACATTTCAGTTAGTTGTTAAATATCTGGTGTTTTGCTTCTTTGAGATGTATTTGATGTAAAATATTTTCTTATAATATTGTTTTAACCCAGGACGAGCCCCAGTTTTTTATGCACTTTGACACGGTTCGCACGTTCACAGCCGTGAGCTGCGCGTCCAAGTACACCCTGGCTCGTGTACTTGTGAACCTGAGCTCTAAGCACCATCAGAGGAGCCTGCAGCTTGTCAACTTCGACTGGACGTACGTCCAGCCCACGTCCATGTACTCCAACCGCGGTGACTGCATGGTTCTCATGCAGATTTGCGTCTACGCCTTCAATCTACTCTGCTTGTCGCTGTGCCCTGTGCCCTGATGGACCCTTCAGGGCTGCATGAAGCCACTTCTGCGCAACAATCTGAGATGATATGATATCTACAGCATATCAGCCTCATGTGGAGAAAAAGCTGCAATTCACAGTACACAATGAATGTAAACACTTTCGCATAAAACACTTTTACTTACGTGGTGCACAAAATGTGAAATACTACAATATTTAGGAAAATTACAAACTGAGATTAGTCTTAATTTTCTGGAACATTTATGCTCACTGCATTTTAATTATAGTAATTGGTATTTCAATTGGTCATACAATTGCTGAACATACTAATATGTAAAATTAATTGTAACAAACTGCATTTTTTCAACTTGAAATAAATATAAGCAAAATGAAACACAAATAGAATAGAAATACAACATTTGCAAATCACTTTTCCCCAATATTTCGGCTGAATCTTATTGTGTCCATAGATTAAAAAAATATATATTAATTAAAGAAATGCAATTACTCCGGTAACTATAATAGGAAAATATTGACATTTCCCTTCAGGTTGAGCCACAGGTCCAGATTTATTTCACCTACTAGGTCAGAGATGTAAAGCACAGGTGCGGCCCTTCCCTGCTGGTAGCAAAACCCTGGCAGATTCTGGGGGCCCGGAATACATAATATATAAAATTATACATAAAATTGGGGGCCAAGAATTTCCAGGTAGACCCCCAAATAGCATATATAACCCTAATGTTTTGCTTGACAGAAATCCTTTGTGTCTCCCTAACTTGCCAAATAAGGGCACTTCAGTACTAAGCTACTATGTTAATGTACTGTCTCTGCCAATCAAAGTGTTTCCTGAGTAAAGTTAATATATTATAAGTGTGAAAGATTGATATTCATTTGAATATATGTATGATTAATATTATTCAGATATGTTTTTCATTGTGATTTAAATCAGCACATGTTTGAATTAAATACAAATCTATCGTAGAGGTAATACATTTTGCATGCTTATCAGTTGAGTATTTAGGTTAGAGTATTTAAGCGAATCTATTTTACTTAATCGCAAGAAAAATCAGGACTATAAGTGTGATGAAATCTTAAATGTCCACAATAGTACTATGACGGGTGCAAAATTTACAGTCAGCAAGTGGGATGTGCTTTTTTGGTGTTCCAGAGCAACACGCTACTATAGTTGTCTAAGGTTGTCTATGGACAGCGAGTCATTATTAAACGACACCAATGAAGGAGTTGCATATTTCTTGAGGTTTATCAAAAGCCATGTGATTAGCTTTATTTGTGTTTACTAAATGACCCGTCCATCTGTTTTCCATAACCGTTTAACCAGAGTACCTGTATTGGAAACACAGAAAGTTTCACACCTAAACAAAACCATTAAGACGTACGAAGTATTTTGTGTTCTATGAACTGATCTTTTGGAACTGATCTGTGTGAATCCCAGCTTACCCAGGGGTAAATAAAGTTTTAAATTACAAGTTTGCATTGCGGTGGTGCTTGTGTTTTCCTACAATAAATCTGACACTTACAGGGCTGTTTTATGTGGTACTTCTCATTTAAACACATAGAATTTCTTAGCTGTAGAGTTCACAGTTATGTAGAGGGATATGATTCTATGATATTTTATATGGAATCAGCAGAATCATTTTGGGTGCAGAGGAATGTGACAAATCACAAGCATAAATACATGTGATTGTCTGAGTATTTTTGCAGAATGCGCACTCTGTGACTGAATCTGTAGTGCAAATTAATTTTGATAAAGTTACTAAACAATTACCTTGTTTATGCTGTCTTCAAGCTTAGTGGGTGGTGTGTCGGGCTTAAATAATATTTTGTGGCTGAAAATGAGGCAGCAGATTTGAATTTGGTTGGGCAAATGTCAGAAAGGGAAGGTGTGGTTATACACAATTTCAAATTAATGTCACTTTGTATCCCTTTGGTGGATTGTTTTGAAACATTTTTCTTTTTGTTGAAATATTGGTTATATTTACATAATTGTTTCATTCATGGTTTCATTTTGGATACTAAACTGAGTAAGTTTCATATAAACAATGTATGGAAGATGTATGTACAAAAATGACTATGGGCTCAGCCTTTCTACGGCTTTCGTTTGGAGCAAAAGGCAGATACAGAATGTTACTCCAGACACTTTCCTGGAGTATAAACTTGCAATGTGTCGCAGTCCTGGCAGCCAAAGAGCCTCTATCCTTATGCAAATAGCAAACATAAATCAAATAGCAAACAATAGCAAACCTATCCAATGTAAGTGCATAGGCACAATATACAGTGTGCGTCTGACAATAAATTATTTATTGATGTAGATCCTTGGATTTTCAAACATTAACAGCCATAGTGGTCTTGCCGGATATTAGACCCTTCAGCTGACCCCACAACCATCCTGTGGTCTATCCCAGGCTGCATTAAGTTTTTTTTTTCTGTTGAGCTGAGAAATAGTGGAAACGTGCTTCTGTAGCTTTTAAAAACAAAGCTTAGTCATTCTCGTTCAAGACTATGTAACTAGTGTTTCAGGCTTTCATCTAAGGCTAGATTGAATTAAGAAATGTATGTAAATGTATTATGTTGAAGTGCTGAGCTTTATATGTGATGGTCAGGAGCACATATATTCCAGTTCAACATATTTTTTGACACTATAAACGCTGGTATTGTAATTCATAAAAGTCACGTAGCTAACATAAGAACAGCATAATCCTTTCCCAGCATGAGATTGGCTAATGCAAAAAGAAAATGGAGTGAGTGATCAAGCCAATATTGTAGAAGAACACATCCTGACTACCTGGTGAAGTTTAAGATCTCTTTGGAGATGACAAATAGAATCCACAATGGTCCCTGTCACGATCTGTCCATGTCTTCCTGTTGTGCCACGCCCCTTGTTCCCCACGTGAGTATGTTCCCGATTGTTTTCCTGATTGTTCCCAGCTGCCCCGTGTTCCGTCCGTGATGTCTCTTGTATTTAGTCTACCCATGTTTAGTTCCCAGTGTCGGATGTTGTATGTATTTGGGTAACTTAACCCCATACATCGGTTCACGGTTCTCCGTTTGTGCCTGAATCCTGTGTTCCCTTTGGAATAAACGTCTCGTTCCTCAACCGCCTGCAGTATGGGTCGTAGATCTCGCAGTAACCGTGACAGTCCCATTATGAATGTTGATGTGGGTAATAAACGGTAATCGACACACAAATGAAAATCTCTGGGACTTGGTTAACTCATCCTAGGTGAGACATTCTCAGTAATGAAAGTTAGGGTGGGGACAAAGAACTTATAACACACTATGGCTGCACCAACAAACACGTAAAGCATTCCAAAGGTGGGCAAAACAAGGGCACCTTGTTTCCTCTCGAACTGAAGTCATCGGGTATGCAGGTGTGCAGGTATTCTCCATAACTTCCGTTACCATCTGCTGAATGTCTCCTTGAGAACATGGCTTGGCATGGTACCTTGCGTAAATTTCATCATGAAAAATGTGCGCGCACGAAAAGAGAAATGCGTACGTACAGAAGAATTCGGATTTATCAAACCTGATGTACGCACATATGTATGCAACTTCCCCTTGATAAACTGTAATCTTGCAAATGTGCATGGATGACTAGATGGATTAGAGTTTATATTAGAACATTCAAGAACATCCGTCCATGTAATGAAGGGGTTTTAAATGTTGTTCGCAATCAAACACAGTCAAGCTGTGACATGCAGCAGTGATAAAAGTGATCAATTATCATTCCACTCATTGGGTTTTAACGTTACTAACTCCTAATGTTCTGCGAAACATTTCAAAATTTGATAATCATTTGAAAATGTCTGTATTGATTTCAGTTATTGAGTGCAGTGTATTTATTGTACTGATGGCTCTTCAAATGGATTTATTTTTTCATCGCTCCGTTCTTCCTTACATACAGTTCTTGAAGTGGCCCGGTACTCGTCTCATAATCTGCAGTCAGCAAATAATAAGAGGAGTACTGCCACCTGTTTTCTCTTCTCTTCAAGCACTGCATTCTTATTAGGTTTGTGGGGATACACGTTTCTGGGCATTTTGGTAAAGGACAGCATTATTTCCTATTTTTTTTTGCACTCTGAAGTCAACATGAATGTGTCCTAAATAGCTTTTGACCCATGATGTATATCAGTAAAGATGATGTGCTTAAGCTACATACTGTCACCCACGGGAAGCAGAGAATTCAGCCCTATTATATGTGTTTAGTGAATAAAATCTGCTGCCTGATACCTCTTTCCCACCCATGTGGAAAACGTAAAACCTGTCCATCCATCTTCTGTACCTGCCTCTCCTATGCATGGTCAGAGAGGTCTGGAACCTTTCCTGGAAGCTATGGATGTAATGCAGGGGATAACCCATGATGGGGCGCCGACCACTCGCAGGGCAAACCTCAAACCAGCTAGCTATTAACAATTCATCACCAATAAAAGTGATGTGTGCCTGTGTGTGTGTGTGTGTTTGCAAAGATCACATTTGGGAACCAAAATGTCATCAGAGTATGGTCAAACCTGACACTTCCTTACTTTTGGGGACATTTTTTCAGTTCCCACAAGGATAACCCCAATTTTATAAATTATATAAATTTTTTTTTTAATTTTAATTACCAAAAGTCTCGTATTTTGTTTGGTTACCTATGGTTAAAGTTGGGGCTGGGTAGGAGTTAAGGATTTCATCATTGAAATTAGGGTTGTGCGCATAGGAATTCCCAGGAGTTCCCATGAAGATAGGAATAAATGGAGTGTGTGTGTGGGTCTGCATAGATCACATTTGGATCACCTCAATTTTATAAAAATCTATGAATGCAATCAAAAAACTAAAAATGTCAAAAGTCTTGTATTTGGGTTGGCTACTTATGGTAAAGGTTAGGGCTGGGTTGGAGTTAAGGGTGTCGTGATTGGGATTAGAGTTTTTCCCATAGAAATGAATGGAAGGTCCCCATTTAGATAGTTACGCAAGTCTGAGTGTGTGTGTGTGTGTGTGGAAAATCCAAGGAAAGTTTCTTTTTACTTATACTTTGGTTTGATTCCATGTTTTATTTCACGTTACTTTGTATTGTTTTTTTGTCTGCATGATATTTTTGGAGCATTACATACTAGCTGAGGAATCCTACTCGCAGTAGCTGTTTTGTCATTAACTCATACTTCAGTAATGGATGTTTGCGTGGTTTTTACTTTCAGTCCTGGTGATGCAACATTACTCTGCACTTGCTAGCATTTGTGGATAAGCAGTTAGATCACGGATGGTTGGATAATTCTTTCCTAATACCCAACCAAAGATTCTGTAATCTACAACACTTATTAACTAATTTCCATCAAAGGCAAGATTAGGATTCTAACTCCTAAAGCTTATAGCTTGCCATAAATAGAATATATAAATGGAATATACCTCTTCTATAGAAGGGTGTCTTGTGTAGGGATGTTTCAGATTAAGTAATGACTTATACTGGCTGAACAGATAAAGGACTCAGCACTGAGAAAGGCAAATGTTAATGTATCATCTAAATGAGCTCATGAAATAAAATTTACATGGAGCAAGAGTCGGTAGGCTTGCCGGGAGGGTGCTGGACTAAGGTGCAAGGAGAAGAGGCTTGAAGATGGAACAATGGGAATAACTTTATTCATTTATATAAAATATCTGTGACAGCAAATCGATTTCTCCTACAGCCTGTCCTGAGATCAGAGAATCAGAGAGTTGGTGTGGTTCTGGAGAAACCTCCAGATGGGTCATGGGAAATGTCGTATTTCATCGTGTATACAGACAAAAAGATTGTGAAATCTATCAATCTGTCAATCAGGTTACAGTGTGTGCTGAGTTGAATAGTGATCTGCAGTTATCTTATTTCACAAGAGAAGCCAGATATTAACAATTAATATACAGAATTTAAATGTGTCAGTACTATGTCACATATTTATTCTATATATACTGTATAGCACATACTTAAAACTGTAGATCACTAGATGCACAATGCTGGAAGCATATTTATGAGTACTTCAAAATGATGTGGAGTTTATATGAAGCTATTTTGTAGCCATCCATTTTTAATAACCACTTATCTATTTAGGATTGAAGTGGCTGACTGAAATAATGTGATAATGCAGAATTTTATTTTATACACTCATAAGAATATGGAATTAGGAGAACTATTTGCATCATATTATTTCTGCCTAATTAGACACCTTTTCCTGTCTCTTTGGAAGATTCTTTTAAATGAAATATCATATACAGTATAAAGTGCTTCTCGCCATTTATGCCAGTCACAGGGGCAGTGTGATGATTAGGGAAGCAAGCGTGTAATTGAAGGGTTGAAATCCCTGACCTGCAAGTACCACTGAGGCACGCTGAGTGAGGTACCACCCCCAAGCACTGCTCCCCGGGCCCTGAAACCGCCGCCCACCGCTGTGTCATGATGTCACACACGGATTAAACGCAGAGGGCACATTTTATTGCTGTATGCTGAGGTGTGTCAACAATGATAATTAATCACCTTTCACTAATTCTGGGCAGAAAGGTTCTTGTTTTTACAGTTCTTGTCCAGAATGCCTTCTTGACATTCAAATAATGCAAAAGTATCAAAAGAAACAAAATGTGCTACACAGCAAATGCAGCCTTCACCTCGGGTACTGGGCGTCCGCGTAGGTTTGTTTGGATTTCTTTGCAGCTGCTGCAGTGGACAGCATTCCCAGACCAATCATGACAAATCAAATATGTAAACAATAACCCAACCGTTCTTTTCTACTATGTCCAATTCTATTTACACATCCCAAAACTTAATCCAGGAACAGGCCTTTTACCAAAAAATGACGGTGGTCAATTTTGGTGCAGATGTTTCTGTAAATGAAGTTGGAACCGCTTTCTCCATTTTGCCAGTGACCTGGAAGTGACATCACACAAGCACATTTGTGGCACCTATGCCATCTCTTCATTCACGCTGGGCCCTTGCACGTCACAGTGACCGGGCTCCTCGATTGGCTGGCGGTCCGGTGTGCAGTTGGTAGTCGCAGTGTTCTCCTCTGACGAGCGGCCCTGCGAGAACAGCACCCAGGCCCGTGTGACCGTGTCTTCACGAGAGGAAGACTGGTGTTTGCGATGTAGGATCAGCTTGGGGTTCCTCATAAGAGTATAGAGCAGTAGCCAGCGCCTCTGGGCCCTACTAGCTGAATCTGGGATGCACAAAGGAAAGTTGCTATTATGGTATGTCAGCCACAGGTGATGCTCAGTATATTCAAGTCATGAAAAAGTATGCAGCACATCAGATATGTTAGTAATTTGTGAAACGCTTCCCCCTAGTACAGGGTTTCCCAATCCGCTCCTCAGGGATCCACAGGCAGTCCACATTTTTGCTTTGGGAACTGGGAGAGAGCAAGAATGTGAACTGTTTGGTAGGGAGCAAAAACTGACTGTGGGTCCCCGAGGACCGGATCCCTAATGATTTAAAATAAAGCAGTAGGTCTAATGGTGTAATGCATTTTAACTGGCCCTACACAAATGCTCCAGATATAGAAGCCTTTATTTGCATAATGCAATGCAACATTTTCTGTTCTCTATTTTTATACAGAATGTACATTTACAAGCAAGAAAAATATTTTACATGTCAATGGCCAGGAAGGATAAAAATTGAAATATAACATTTTATATAAAACTCTCTTTATATAAAACAAGTTCAATGTTTTCGCCATTATTTTACCAAGCAACTAAAATCCACACAAATGCATAAAGATTATTAAGATTCCTTAGTAACCCTTCCTAGGGTCTATTTTAATAAAATGCATGTAAAGCCAGTACTGACCAAACAAAGAGCTGTTGAATGGAGGGTAAGATGATAGTGCTCTCTTTTGCTTTTCCAGCTTCTCAACCAACAGGAGATGGCAAAAGCAGATCATGACTGGGTTGCTATGGTAATGGTCAGCAAATATCATCCCAATCCATGTATTGTACCCTAAAAGCAAAGCCATGTAACGTTTAACCTACATCCTATTACTGTTTGTTTTTCAAATACTCAACACCTCCAAATGCATACTGCAGTATGCAGTATGTACCTGCACCCCCCCAAAAACAATTCTCAATATTCTTTAGAATATGTTGTTAACATACGTCTGCATTTGAAGAAGCACTGAATCGTTTTGAAACCTGCAACTTCAGTATGCATACTTCAGTATGCAGTATGTACTTCAGTATGCATACTTCAGTATGCAGTATGTACTTCAGTATGCATGCTTCAGTATGCAGTATGTACCTGCACCCCACCCCCTCCATCTCACCTGGGTCTAGGGCCTCATAGCCCCTCTGCATGATGGTGCGGTCGATGCGGGACACCAGCCAGGTGCCTAATATGGTGCTCATCACCAAGCGTGCCACACAGTTACTCAGGCCCATAATCACGTTGTAGAAGAAGAAGAAGTAGTTAAAATTGTGGAAGCCCTTCCTAACGAGAAAATGAAATACACGATCAGGCTATCCACCTATTCTCCATTTGTCCTGTACAAACAATCATCTACCAGTATGTGTCTATTTCATAGTACAATAAGTATTGTCATTGTGTCATTATGTACAACTGCCCTGTGTGCCCTTAATTGCCCCTCTGGGACAAATAAAGTTTTTTTAATTGAATTGAATATATGTCATTTAATGATTTTTTTTTTTACTTTTTCAGTTGCATTTTTTAGCATACAGCAGCTCAGAGTTTACATAGTGTCAGACATGAAAAATTAGTTAAAAAAACACAACATTAAATAATTGACTAAAGGATACATGGCAAACCATTACTGTAGCCAATGCAAACACCAATGATGAAGTTATTAGTAAGAGCAGATAGAATACCTTCCAGGAACAATGTGTGCTTAGAATACCAACTTATTTCAAAGATAAAATCCCATTAAAACAATCAGCTTATCTGGAGAAAATAAGGTACGTGTCAATGTTTCTCAAGCCGGTCCTTTCTCAAGCCCCCCCCCCCCCCAACAGTCCACGTTCTTGCAAAAACAAGAACTGTCTGAGGGTTCCCGGGGGCCTGGTTGAGAAACACTGGTATATGCTCTATGGCATAAAGAGCAAGGGAGCCCCCTAGTGGGGAAATATGGGAGTGTTGCAGGAGCTTTTTAATTCCTGTTCAAGTCCATCCATTCACTCACAGCCTCAGCACCACCCCTCCTGATCTAGCCTCCTGAAAAAATGCAGTACCAGTCAAAAGTCTGGGCACACCTAACCATTTATTTTACCGTTCTCTGCATTTTAGAATAATTATAAAGACAACAAAACTATAGAACAACATATACAGAATTACTGTTTGTACTGACCTAGAAAGTATTAAATAAAAAAAATGAATTTGTTGGGGGGGCAGTTCTGTGGGTTGCAGGTTCAAATCCCATGCTCAGTGCAGTGATTCCACCATTTAGCCCTTCAGCAAGGCCCTTAACCCCAATTAAACAGGGACTGGCTGACCCCGCTGTCTCCCCTGTGCCAGTGTCATGAGGTGGCCTCCTGGGATGCTTTTCCAGTTGCCCTGAAGGAGGACCCACATATATGCTGAGCTCTCATTGGCCGCTTTTCTTTCTCTCTCTGGTCAAACTCCTCTTCCAAAACTATGTTCACATTAGGTGACCAGGTCATGTGATGCAACATTATCACTCTCCTTTGGAGGCAGCTTGGTATATCCAAATGTTTGACTGGTACTGTATATGCCGATAAAAATGTGTCGGGGTAGTAAAAACCGTAGCTCATGATGTAACAATTTACACAATAAAAGACTCATCAGGTATTCTAGTGGTTGAAAGCGTACCTGTTGTTTATTGCTAAGGGCTTCTGGCTGTCCGTGGGAGAAATCTTGTCTTGAAGGAAGAAGATCTGCACCAGTATAATCTGAATGATCACCAGTCCTATGATCAATACTATGGCTCCTCTGAAACAGTCCGGGGGGGATGAGGGGGGGGCACAAGATTATCAATAAATTTATTATTGCATCACACACCTGTAGCTAGCCCCCAGAGCTACGTGATCATTTCCCAACACCCACAGGACGATGCCGAAGTTCTCAAGCACTTTCAGGCCATGGCCGTGTTGAATGGGCAGAACCACTCCGTAGGCGAAGAGCAACGCAAACAGGAACTGCACAAAGTGAACAATGATGTAACCTGAAACACAGAAATACACATTCGCCAGAGACTGACTGCTGTGTTTCCAAGAGGGGCCTCAAATCTGACATCTACAGCATGCAAATATTCTCAAAACTATTAATAATAACGGGTTAGCTTCCTGGAATACTGCTCCTAGTGTGCTGTATTTTTCTTAGCTGTGTCAGCAGTTCCTGCTCTCTGCTAAGGCAAATGTAATGGAACGTTTCAGTAGGACATGTTGTTGAAGTTGGAGCTGAATTATCTCTGTTAATTATTAACAACAATATGTCAACAAGCGAGGAGGAGATTTCAAACAATGCTGTACTTACCCCATAAAGTAAATGCGATCTGCCAGCCAGAATACCGAGTAATGGCTGCCTAAAATACATATTGGACTGTTTTATTACAGATCTGACCTACATGTACTTTGCCTCGCAGCTGATACAGCTTGGGTGTCATTTTTTGATGTTGATTTTCTTTTACTCCAAAGACTTTTTCCAGACTTTTTAGTGGCCTCAGAGTGAGCAGGTTTATTTTAATCCAGTTCCACTACTGCTTAATTTTCACATGATCAAAGAGTCTCTACTCACAACGCTGATTGCAGAGCTGGGTTTGTGAAACCTGCCAGGAAGGAAGCCTTTCTGTCCTGCCCAAAGCCTCCTGAGATGCTTCCTGTAGTCAAACGAAAAGAGAGGCAGTTTTAAGTTACTCTCCATCACAGGCCATGTGAGTCACAAGAGAGTCACAGCCCAGGACTGCTAGAGAGACCCCACACCCCCGAACCCTAATTGGTCAGCAGGGGATCTTGAATCAGGATCCTGAAATCTGCATTAGAGCAAAAAATATTCACCAACCTGTAGCAGGACAGTATGTGAAATGTGTACGTCACAGAGGTAAAGGCGGCGAAGAAGGTCGTAGCAAACCAGGTCTCTAGATGAGGAACATATGAATGATTATTCTCTAGCCTGAAGAAGAGCAGAAATTTATGATTAAAATACATAATTAAGTAAAAGTTCAGATTTCTACATTTCTTCACGGAGGTTCATTTATTACAGTATTTCCTGCTATACTATCAGAAGTGGAAATTTTAGGTCCAGAAGGTAAAACTCCAGACCAGGATTGACTTTCAACCAACCTTTAGAATATGAAGAGTCACAGTCATAGAGCACTCAGCTGGTTGGTTGAAACAAAATCTTGGTCTGGATTTCTACTTTGTGTACCTGAAATTTCCACCTCATTGTACTGCTATAGTAGTAAAGTAATATAATAGTAATACTGCTGTTACTGCATATGTCCTATGCTACTGCTGTTCTGTTCTGTTCTTTCAGGCTGGGCTGCTATTAATTGAGAATAATGGGTTGTGTTACTTCTGGCAACATAGCTGAACTCCACCAGCTGAGGGCTCAGAGCAGCAAACTGGTTCTCTAACTGGCTGCAGGAGCTGACCAGGTCCGCCAAGGAGTCCCTCAGCTTGTCCAGTTCGTCAAACACGTAGCTGCTGAGGCTGTGATCGGCTAGGGTGATCTAAACAGCACAACGAGAATCACAGTCCACATCACTGACACGTCACGTTCACGGTGGCACATTCCTTATCATCTCATTATTATGTGATGATATTGCCATCACTTTAATACCCTTAGGTGGTATTAATTTCAGGGGGGTCAAAAATTCCCTTTGTTTAAAGTGGCTCTGGGGTATGACCATACCCCAAAGACCCCCTAAGGGGTTACAGAAAACATGCACGCCATTTTATTGGTAGGCGGTACTCACCATGTACAAGCCAATCAGAGAGATGATACAGGTGCCAATCATTCTGTTGGGGAACCTGAAATAAGGGTCCCAGTCATAAATGTTTCTCTGAAGCCAGCTCTTCTTTATTTCCCTATAAAACAACAACAACAACAAAAAGAAAAGCATTAGAGGTAAATGCCCTGAATCGTGATGGCAGGTCTCTCGGCATCTGAGAGTCACAGAAATGCAGCCATCGCATTAATGATTGCATGATTTGCTGCGGCAGATGTGGAAATCCATGCGGTTAGCAAGGCTGCTCTGGGTTTGGGCGGTACCATTCCGGGGGTCTCTGTAGCAAAGTCTGCACGTATTTGGCCTGATATGTCTGAAACAGCTGCTCCGTTTCCTGGAAAGAGGTCAGATTAGAGCACAGTGGGTAAAGAGCTGTAGCCTGACAGCCTGAACTGCTTCCTCAGTACCCTGATTTACTACAGAACAACTACTAATCAGTTTCTGAGCCAATGGGGTGGACAGGAGTGGCAGCATCTCCCTCCCCCAAAATCTGATTGGCTGCTTAGTGTCCCTCAGTTTCCATTGGGTCTCAGTGATGTCAATTTCCCAAACTCATGCATGCAATGCACTACAATTTTATTTGGACCCAGAAGCATGATTATTTGGACACATGAATCATAGGCACAATTTCTGCATAATTTAAAGGTGCTCCACACATTAATCGTGTCACTGCACAGAAGATAGGAGCATGAGCACCCTGGTGATATCTTATGTGCAGTGATACAATTGGCATGTGGAGTTCAGTAGAAGAAAATAGTTCCTACGTTTAACCGCTCACTACAAAGTCTGTGGATTATCATAAGCAACTGGGCCATGATTTCTGATACGAGACATTGCTGTTGAATTTTTCACATGTATTTTTTTGGCACTTTAATTACCACAGAAAGAATGCCATTCACTCCCATTATATATGGGAGAATCCAGACATTTCCACAGCTGATATCTCCAAAACTAGGCATCACCCAGCAGAATAACCTAGATGGACTGACAGCACTAAAGCCCCTATAAAACATCTTTATCGGTTTTGGGGAGAACTGTCCCTTTTAGAGAAGCCATTTAGGTATGGCGCGCAGTCACCTCATGGTCGTCCAGCCCCATGCGGATGCGGATGGCTTTGACCAGAGCATTCACAAAGCGGCCCAGCAGGAAGGTCAGGCAGAAGATGCTCGGCCACTGCAGGATGGGCTTCTGGAAGCTACCCAGCATCTAGTGTCCAAAAGACAAAGGAGCAAAACACGTATATATGAAGTCACTGCCTATGAAAACTTCTATACAAATATTGCAAGCAATACTATGCAGCTCAGGAACAAATTAAGTGACCACTCAATTTTTTTTCAAAATCAGCATTGTTAAATCCTGGTTTAATGGTGGTTCTGCTGGCAGAAGGCTACACCGAGCGGCAGGCTGCTTACAGGTTCAATGTTTCTTAGCAGTACAAGAACAAGGTGGAGCAGGAGACACTGGGAATGACCAAAAACCAGCCAGGTAGAGGGGGGAAGCAACTTTCTAATGCCAGAGATGGCCGTCAACTTATCCAGCAGTGCCTCATAAATTGGAGGATGACCTCAAGTGACCTTCAACAGGAATGGGAAACATTAAGTTCTCACAGTTAGGTGCACAGCTAGGACAGCTCTTAACAGGCTCCTAGAAGCAGGTCTCAAGTCCCATGAAGCGCGGAAGAAGCCCTTTGTTAATGAAAAGCGGCGAAGAGCCAGGCTGGAGTTTGCAAAAAAATCTATATTTTAAACATAAGCATACCCATAAATTGAAAAATTAGTGAAACAAAATGTTTTGCTGTGGTCTCTTAATTTTTTCCACAGCTGTATATGTACACACACATACATACAAAATTAGGCACACCATGGCATACAGCAATCGGTCAATGACCAGAATACCCACGTTACCAGCTGGACAGCTGATTGCGTCCCATGTCGTCACGATAAGCCTGCAAAGGAAGTCATATTGCAGTTTCAGTGTCCACAAAGTTCACGGACATGAAGTACACCAAAAAAAGTAGCGGTGAACAGTGAAGAAGTGAAAATGTCACAGTTTTGTTTTATTAAGATCATCTGTCAAACCACAGAATTGAAAGGTGAAAAATGGATGCCATATTAGACTCTAATGAGCCAAGCACTGCAGATTTTCCAGCCTTCCTTTACCTGTGAGCCAGGTACGAAGCCTGCGGCCAATCAGAATCAGTATTTATTAAACTTGCTACCTGGGAGAACTGAAAACAAGGCCTGGATTTCAAATAGATGGTCAGATTCAAAGAGCCCTGCTCTAATGTCTCAAGATCAGACTCAGTAGCATACAGAGGTAGGTAATCCAAAGAGTAAAAATCCAGACCAGGATTTTGTTTCAACCAACTAATTGCGTACTCTATGACTGAGACACTTAATGCTTAACTGGTTGGTTGA
Organism: Petrocephalus schoutedeni; assembly: GCA_026780765.1. Classification (NCBI taxonomy): domain Eukaryota; kingdom Metazoa; phylum Chordata; class Actinopteri; order Osteoglossiformes; family Mormyridae; genus Petrocephalus; species Petrocephalus schoutedeni. Next base: position 6,102,987 of record JAODKL010000051.1, read on the forward strand.
AACAAAATCCTGGTCTGGATTTTTACTCTTTGGCTTTGAATTACCCACCTCTGGTAATATTTCACCATACCTATAAATGCCAATTAAACAAATACCCTGAACAGAAGCCTTCATGTTTCAAAACTGCTTATTGCAAAACACTTATACTGCAGATTAATTATAAGGTGAAATGTTCCAAAAGTAGGTTTTAGTAAAGATTAAGAAATAGACACTGGAATGGTATATATGTGTATAATGGCTGCAGACCATGTCAGGCTGTAGAGGAAACCCAGCACAGCTCCAACCTCCCGAACTGGAGTGGATAAGCAGGCGAAGAAGGGGTAGTAGGCAAAGCCGACCTCCAGGGCTCCGATGAGGTGCACGATAGCTGCATGGCGGAACAAACGCATTATGGTTTCAGCACCGGGATCTGATTACATTCCACTGGAAACCAAGAAAACATGCAGTAACATACAGTGATAATACATTATTTATTTGTATTTTATTAATGTCTGCAGTGCGGTTTGACTTTCCTTGACGGTTGCAAAGCACTTTGGTCAACAATTGTTGTTTTAAATGTGCTTTTTTTTTTAAATGAAAATGAAATATAAAAATGAAATGAAATGAAAATGAATATAAATGAAATTAAATGAAAAGAAATTAAACTAAATGAAATGAAAAAGAATCAGAGTGTGTGATCAGGCCATTGGAGATGAATGAAGCATTTTCAGTGTTACTTGAAATAAACTTGAAACCAGAGAGCAAAATTTCCAAAACTCACTCAGTCCATTGTGGATGTCTTTGAGAACTAAGCCAGATGTGGAAATTTAATGAAAGTTCAGTTTGGGGTTTACATAAGGACTGAGTGAGTTTTGGTTGTAAGATATAATGAGAAAGCCTGACTTTAACTCATTGGCAGTCTCATGTCAAAAACAACAAAAAAATGGACTGAGTGAGTTTTGGAAATTTGCTCTCCAATTATGACCTTGGAGACTGACTAGCTCTGAGTAGTATTTTACAGTCTGTCACAGCTTGAAAGTATGAGAGATATATCGACTATTCCTCCAGTTACTGAAAAGCAGTGTACCTCTCGCCCATGTTGGTACATTAAATGGTAAGTACTCTCTGGAGAAGAGGAGCATAACGCTGGAGGAGACCGCACCAAAGGCGAAGCCGTATGACCATCTGTTACTGAGGCTCCCGATGAAGTCCAAGGGGCTGCCAGTGAAACACACAGTATACTGCCCCCTACTGGTTGTCTCAACACATTTCACATTTTCTAACCAACCAACTTTCTAACACTGTCAGGTGTGACTTGAAATACTGTATTATATTATATTATATATATATATATATATATACATATACATACTGTGTTGAGGGATGTATGCAGAGGTGTACAAGACTGGTATGCATTTGGAGTATAAACCGATATGCGCAGCAATTTCTTGACGTGAGAGTGAGAATGTTATCTTACTTTGTATGCATTTACGCTAGTACGTCAAGAAATTGCTGCATATACCGGTTTACACTCCAAATGTGGAGCAGTTATGTACATTCCTGCATACATCCTTCAACACTGTAGAAAATGACAAGAAATTACTGTGCTTTTTAAGCATTTTACGGCTAAAGCATGCTTCGTTTGCGCTATGATGGTTAAAATGGATAATAATCTCTTGTCATAACAGCGCAAATGCTTATAAAATAACCATGACAAGGAATTGCCTCTCTGTTGAATTCATTTAATCTCGACCGGCATCATTTACTCTTTCCATATAGACATGAGGAGAAGGGTACGGAGTAAGCAACTCACACAACTATACCAAAGCGGCCCTTTAGGATAGAGATCTTCTCATCAATAGGCAAGTGATTGACTCGCCTCTGTAGATATGACAGCACGGCAAAAATGAAGAACTGGAACCAATCAGATACAAGGATTACTACAGGTAATAACAAAAAGGTTCCAGAATTTTCCGAGATTACAGGTGCCACCTTCTACTATATTTTACTACTATTTTAGCAGTTTACAGAGAAACTGATAGTAGTTGTGTTCAGACTTTAAAATTAACCTACATGTCAGCTGTGGTCTATTATTACATGCAGTACTTGATGACATATAGAGAATATATGTAGGAGAATATATTGCTTTGGAATAACTTCTTTAAATCAAGGCGATTCTGTGAGTAGCACTCTACACACTTACAGGGTCACAACTTTGTGTCTACCTTTGCAGTGCAGCACAAAGCATCCTTAATGCTTATACCAGTCATTATGAAGGTATCTATAGTGCATTATGGATGAGAGCTTCATAAAGCATTCATAATGCATAATACACATGGATATCATGAGTTGTGCCTTTTGATAAATATTTCTAGCCATGTTTATAATGCTTTATGAATGCGTTATTATTTGTTATGAAAGTGTTCATAAATTACTGAAACCATGGCTGTAAGTAAACGGTTATCCACATTTGTTATGTATCTGCATTTCATACATAGCTGTAAATTAAAGCGAATCTTTTGTAATGTGACAACCCATCCATCCATCCATCCATCCTATCTGTCCATCTAACTGATCAGAGTTGCAGGGATATTGAGTGACTTTGACAGCAACACTTACAGCTGGAACAAGAGAGCAGTGCAGGAACAGATGCATGGAGATGCCATTCTCGCATGTTTTATTCCCTGAAGTGCTTCACGAAAAAAGAGGATTAAATAACAGGTTAAGAACACTGCACATCTATACTTCACCAGGACAAAGATCGATACAACTAACACAATTATTTGTTAAGGCCATTAACCCACATTAAACGACTGATTGAAATGTAAAGAGTTTAATGATTAATTTGTTTTATCTCCTGTTCTCTTCTCTTATTTGCTCTTCCGTAACGTGAATCGAGACCCGTTCCCCTTTGCGAAACCAGACACATTTCTCTAACATTCCTGCCGCACATTAGTTCTCGACGTACAAAGCAGGTGTCTGAAAAACACGGAGTCCTGGTTAATCTGACATTTGTGTTGCTCTTAAACATTATACTTCAAAACACAACTTCAAATTGTCTACTTACCCGTTGTCTCCCAGCTTAATCATCTTAGTAAAATGCAGGAAAACGCAAGTGCTATTTCACAATTTTTGTATGTGTCAGTTCCGAAATGCTTTGTGATTGAGCTGTAATTCCTTGATCATGTGAAAAACCATTTGGCCACGCTTGCGGTCACATACGGATCATTGCGGCAGAGGACTATGAACTGAATCGGCTCTGGGTTTCTCTCTTCCTTTATCATTTATTAACTGACATTCCCTTCCCACAGTACCAAATTGCCCTACTACTGTTCTTTGTCCTGAGAAAAATTTCCCCGTTACGTGTTTATTTGAGATATCTTGGTTTTTCTTATCTGGTTCACCTACTCTGTGAACGAGAACTTAAAAGAAAACGCTTTGGCGAGAGACATGTAATTCAACTCCAATTATTTTTTAGAGGACAGTTTTCCCACCACTGGCTCAGGCATATGCATACCATGCAGGCCCAGCTCCATGGGGGGCAGGGTAGGCCTGACCCACTCAATCATAACCTTAGCCTACCCCAGCGCCGGAGTGGGACTCCTTTTCAGCCCTGGAGTTTCAAGCCTTAGACCGGCCTTTAGACACTTTAGTTCATGACTGACTATATTAAAATAACGTCATTTCCAATTCAGTGCAAATACAGTAGCCTAAGTGTTGCTTCACAGTGAAGATTCATTTGAACAGTGAACACAATGTAATGTTTAACAGTATCAGAATCTATTTTCTGTAAGAATTAGTGCTCATAAATATCCAAACCTTGAAATGAAAAAATATCAAGTAAATACAAATATATATTAAGCTATATGTATAAAATAAAGATTAAAATAAAATGTATTAAACATTCTAATGACACTATCATGTCTTTTTCAAAGAGGTCAGCTGCTTAATAACTTCAAATATTTTTCATAAATATGAGAACATTAAAGGGTAAATCTCCAGCACTATTCTTTAAAACATCACAATGTCCTTTTCTGCAATATCTGAATATATATTCTGCGCAAAATTGTTCACAGATATCCAGTTCTTAAACAGAAATAAAAAATAAAACAAGTATTGCACTATTATCTGCAAGACTTTTTTTAACCACAGTATTACTTTCTAATGATGGCTTCATCTTTTTTTCCTCTGTAAGTGCGGCTTCAAGGAAACCTGGCCAA